>JAGIQG010000016.1:7324503-7581569 GCA_024679065.1 Sphyrna mokarran | reverse complement strand
GAGGGAGCGGGAGCGGGAGCGGGAGCGAACGGGAGGGAGCGGGAGCGGGAGCGGGAGCGAACGGGAGGGAGCGGGAGCGGGAGCGGGAGCGAACGGGAGGGAGCGGGAGCGGGAGCGGAGCGAGAGCGAACGGGAGGGAGCGGGAGCGGGAGCGAGCGAGAGCGAACGGGAGGGAGCGGGAGCGAGAGCGAACGGGAGGGAGCGGGAGCGAGAGCGAACGGGAGGGAGCGGGAGCGAGAGCGAACGGGAGGGAGCGGGAGCGAGAGCGAACGGGAGGGAGCGGGAGCGAGAGCGAACGGGAGGGAGCGGGAGCGGGAGCGAACGGGAGGGAGCGGGAGCGGGAGCGAGAGCGAACGGGAGGGAGCGGGAGCGGGAGCGAGAGCGAACGGGAGGGAGCGGGAGCGGGAGCGAGAGCGAACGGGAGGGAGCGGGAGCGGGAGCGAGAGCGAACGGGAGGGAGCGGGAGCGGGAGCGAGAGCGAACGGGAGGGAGCGGGAGCGGGAGCGAGAGCGAACGGGAGGGAGCGGGAGCGGGAGCGAGAGCGAACGGGAGGGAGCGGGAGCGGGAGCGAGAGCGAACGGGAGGCGGGGGAGCGAGAGCGAACGGGAGGGAGCGGGAGCGGAGCGAGAGCGAACGGGAGGGAGCGGGAGCGAGAGCGAGAGCGAACGGGAGGGAGCGGGAGCGGAGGAGCGAGGAGCGGAACGGGAGGGAGCGGAGGGAGTGAGAGCAGAGCGAACGGGAGGGAGCGGGAGCGGAGCGAGAGCGAACGGGAGGGAGCGGAGCGGAGCGAGAGCGAACGGGAGGGAGCGGGAGCGAGGGAGAGCGAACGGGAGGGAGCGGGAGCGGAGCGAGAGCGAACGGGGGGAGCGGGAGCGAGAGCGAGAGCGAACGGGAGGGAGCGGGAGCGAGAGAGAGAGCGAACGGGAGGGAGCGGGAGCGAGAGAGAGAGCGAACGGGAGGGAGCGGGAGCGAGAGAGAGAGCGAACGGGAGGGAGCGGGAGCGAGAGAGAGAGCGAACGGGAGGGAGCGGGAGCGAGAGAGAGAGCGAACGGGAGGGAGCGGGAGCGAGAGAGAGAGCGAACGGGAGGGAGCGGGAGCGAGAGAGAGAGCGAACGGGAGGGAGCGGGAGCGAGAGAGAGAGCGAACGGGAGGGAGCGGGAGCGAGAGAGAGAGCGAACGGGAGGGAGCGGGAGCGAGAGAGAGAGCGAACGGGAGGGAGCGGGAGCGAGAGAGAGAGCGAACGGGAGGGAGCGGGAGCGAGAGAGAGAGCGAACGGGAGGGAGCGGGAGCGAGAGAGAGAGCGAACGGGAGGGAGCGGGAGCGAGAGAGAGAGCGAACGGGAGGGAGCGGGAGCGAGAGAGAGAGCGAACGGGAGGGAGCGGGAGCGAGAGAGAGAGCGAACGGGAGGGAGCGGGAGCGAGAGAGAGAGCGAACGGGAGGGAGCGGGAGCGAGAGAGAGAGCGAACGGGAGGGAGCGGGAGCGAGAGAGAGAGCGAACGGGAGGGAGCGGGAGCGAGGGAGAGAGCGAACGGGAGGGAGCGGGAGCGAGAGAGAGAGCGAACGGGAGGGAGCGGGAGCGAGAGAGAGAGCGAACGGGAGGGAGCGGGAGCGAGAGAGAGAGCGAACGGGAGGGAGCGGGAGCGAGAGAGAGAGCGAACGGGAGGGAGCGGGAGCGAGAGAGAGAGCGAACGGGAGGGAGCGGGAGCGAGAGAGAGAGCGAACGGGAGGGAGCGGGAGCGAGAGAGAGAGCGAACGGGAGGGAGCGGGAGCGAGAGAGAGAGCGAACGGGAGGGAGCGGGAGCGAGAGAGAGAGCGAACGGGAGGGAGCGGGAGCGAGAGAGAGAGCGAACGGGAGGGAGCGGGAGCGAGAGAGAGAGCGAACGGGAGGGAGCGGGAGCGAGAGAGAGAGCGAACGGGAGGGAGCGGGAGCGAGAGAGAGAGCGAACGGGAGGGAGCGGGAGCGAGAGAGAGAGCGAACGGGAGGGAGCGGGAGCGAGAGAGAGAGCGAACGGGAGGGAGCGGGAGCGAGAGAGAGAGCGAACGGGAGGGAGCGGGAGCGAGAGAGAGAGCGAACGGGAGGGAGCGGGAGCGAGAGGAGAGCGAACGGGAGGGAGCGGGAGCGAGAGAGAGAGCGAACGGGAGGGGGGGGGGCGAGAGAGAGAGCGAACGGGAGGGAGCGGGAGCGAGAGAGAGAGCGAACGGGAGGGAGCGGGAGCGAGAGAGAGAGCGAACGGGAGGGAGCGGGAGCGAGAGAGAGAGCGAACGGGAGGGAGCGGGAGCGAGAGAGAGAGCGAACGGGAGGGAGCGGGAGCGAGAGAGAGAGCGAACGGGAGGGAGCGGGAGCGAGAGAGAGAGCGAACGGGAGGGAGCGGGAGCGAGAGAGAGAGCGAACGGGAGGGAGCGGGAGCGAGAGAGAGAGCGAACGGGAGGGAGCGGGAGCGAGAGAGAGAGCGAACGGGAGGGAGCGGGAGCGAGAGAGAGAGCGAACGGGAGGGAGCGGGAGCGAGAGAGAGAGCGAACGGGAGGGAGCGGGAGCGAGAGAGAGAGCGAACGGGAGGGAGCGGGAGCGAGAGGGAGAGCGAACGGGAGGGAGCGGGAGCGAGAGAGAGAGCGAACGGGAGGGAGCGGGAGCGAGAGAGAGAGCGAACGGGAGGGAGCGGGAGCGAGAGAGAGAGCGAACGGGAGGGAGCGGGAGCGAGAGAGAGATAGACGGAAGCAGAGAGTCAGAGAGAGAGGATAAGAGGATAGAGACACAGGAAGACACAGAGAAGATACAGAGAATCATCTAATCCCTACGGCGCAGAAGCAGGCCATTCAGTCCATCGAGTCTGCACTGACCAAAATGCCATCCAAGCCCTCTTCCCGCAACCCGTCATGTTTACTCTGCAAGTATCCTGACACTAAGGATCAATTTTCCGTGGTCCATCCATCTAACCCGCACATCTTCGGACCTTTGGAGGAAACTGGAGCACTCGGAGGAAACCCACGCAGACACGAGGAGAACATACAAACTCCACACAGTGAACCGAGGCTGGAATTGAACCCAGGTCCCTGGCGCAGTGAGGCAGCAGCGCTTAACCACCTGTGCCATCATGCCACTCCTCAGAAGAAAAAGACAGGGCTGAAATGTTGTGTTTCATGGTGTCACAACCTTGGCCTGAGGAAATCTGCCTCTGCTATATGTGTGGAGTAAGATATGGAGAATGAAGAGGGATGCGGGTAAAGGTAGGCATTACTGCCTACAATGGGCTGAATACAATATCACAACCAGAAATAGATGCCATCTACTACTAGTTCTAATCATTATGCCTGTAGCCATTGCAGAGAGGGGGAGAAAGTCCACTTATCCTGGTAATAAAGACTGAAAGGCCTGAATGATTCTTCAACTGAGCAGTCTGCAGCAGATAGAGAGACGGGGAGACAGGCAGCATTGTCAGGGCCTCCCATTCAATCTGCCACATAGATCCTGGGCCTAACATTTCAGGCCTATGGTTGGGAGTTAGACCTCATGATGCTGGATGCTTAGGCGCTGAATTTCAGGCCTTAGGCCTTGGGCGTGGGCCCGGGGCTGAACACCCAAATTGGGGCTGATCTCTGGCTGGGACACAGATTGGAGAGGCTGAGACAAGAATCCCAGGCCCGGAAGGCAGGCTGGGGACCCGCCCAGCAGACGTTCCCCGTAATCATTCCACAGGCGGGAAGTGGATCCCATTGTGCAGCTGGAGAGACAACAGAACCAGACACGGCATGGAAATCTGCAACTGAATCCAGCCCATTGTCTTCAGTTCAGGCCTGCGTCAGCCAGGCACCTCGCCCAGAATTGGAGGGAACAGCCCACTGCCCTCCCCCGCCCACCCCCCCTCCTCTTCCTCTCCGCAGGACACATTCCTCCACACACAGCCTGTTGCTAGGGCAGAGAGCGCTGCATAGATGCAGAGCACATACAAGCAAACACCCAAACACACACATACATACGCCCTCATTCAAAAGCAGACCCAAACACACACACTCACTCAAACACAAACACACACACACACCAAGCAACTTTCACAGTGTTTATCAAACAGAACATAGCTGGAAACACATGGGATACAGTTCCAAGTGGGACAGGTCTGACACTGTATAACACTCACAGTACATGTGAGGACGGATTGGTCACTGTATAACACTGGGATACCGTATTGGTGAGGCAGGTCTGTCACTATATAACACTAGGATATAGTATTAATGGGGATAGGTCTATCACTACATAACAACTGGGGACAGTACTGGAGGTGACAGGTCTGTCAGAGTTTATTTATTGATGTACTTGTTTTTATCCTACAGGTGCTTTGGTCCACCTTGTTGTCTAACAAAGGGCATACACACGATGGGTTGTGAGAGGGCTGCTCTTGGATTTTGAGACTATCCTAGTGCTTCACGTCATTAGTGTGCGCTTGACCTGGACCATTTGATGGGCAACACAACAGCGCAGTAACTATTGCTGTGCTGTGCAGATACATGGATTTGGGCCTGTGTCTGTGGGAGTTTGTGCATTCTCCCCGTGCCTGCGTGGGTTTTCTCCGGGTGCTCCGGTTTCCTCCCACATCCCAGAAATGTGCTGTTAGGCTAACTGGCAAAACAAATTCTCCCTAAATTGTCTCAACTTTGGTTTTTAATCCACAGATCTATAAACATAGACAGGGATCGCGGATAGAGGTGGAAACATCGGGGTGGCGGCGCAGGCTTGTTGGGCCGAAGGGTCTGTTTCCGTGCTGTTTTGTTCTTTGTTCTTAACACTGAGGTACAGTACTGGTGGGACGGGTCCGTCACTGTGTAACATGGGGATGCAGGACTGGTGGGACAGGTCCATCACTGTGTAACATGGGGATACAGTACTGATGGGGGCAAGTCTGTCACTGCATAACACTGGGTTCAGTATGGTGTGGACAGCTCTGTCACTGTATAACACTGGGATACAATACTCATGGGGACAGGTCTGTCACTGTATAACACTGGGATACAGTACTCATGGGGACAGGTCTGTCACTGTATAACACTGGGATACAGTACTCATGGGGACAGGTCTGTCACTGTATAACACTGGGATACAATACTCATGGGGACAGGTCTGTCACTGTATAACACTGGAGTACTGTACTATGAGAACAGGTCTGTCACTGTATAACACTGGGATAAACTGGTAAGGACAGGTCTGTCACTGTGTAACACTGGGATAAGTAATTGTGGGGACGGGTCTGTCACAGTGTAACACTGGGATAAAGTACTGGTAAGGACAGGTCTGTCACTCTCTAACATTGGAGTATTGTACTGTAAGAACAGGTCTGTCACTGTATAACACTGGGATAAAGTACTCATGGGGACAGGTCTGTCACTCTCTAACACTGGAGTACTGTACTATGGGAACAGGTCTGTCACTGTATAACACTGGGATAAACTGGTAAGGACAGGTCTGTCACTGTATAACACTGGGACAAGTAATTGTGGGAACAGGTCTGTCACTGTGTAACACTGGGATAAAGTACTGGTAAGGACAGGTCTGTCACTGCATAACACTGGGCTAAGTAATTGTGGGGACAGGTCTGTCACTGTATAACACTGGGATAAAGTACTGGTAAGGACACGTCTGTCACTGTGTAACACTGGGATAAGTAATTGTGGGAACAGGTCTGTCACTGTATAACACTGGGATAAAGTACTCATGGGGACAGGTCTGTCACTCTCTAACACTGGAGTACTGTACTATGGGAACAGGTCTGTCACTGTATAACACTGGGATAAAGTACTGGTAAGGACAGGTCTGTCACTGTATAACGCTGGGATAAAGTACTGGTAAGGACACGTCTGTCACTGTATAACATTGGGATAAAGTACTCATGGGGACAGGTCTGTCACTCTCTAACGCTGGAGTACTGTACTATGGGAACAGGTCTGTCACTGTATAACACTGGGATAAACTGGTAAGGACAGGTCTGTCACTGTGTAACACTGGGATAAGTAATTGTGGGAACAGGTCTGTCACTGTATAACACTGGGATAAAGTACTCATGGGGACAGGTCTGTCACTCTCTAACACTGGAGTACTGTACTATGGGAACAGGTCTGTCACTGTATAACACTGGGATAAAGTACTGGTAAGGACAGGTCTGTCACTGTATAACGCTGGGATAAAGTACTCATGGGGACAGGTCTGTCACTCTCTAACACTGGAGTACTGTACTATGGGAACAGGTCTGTCACTGTATAACACTGGGATAAGTAATTGTGGGGACTGGTCTGTCACTGAATAACCCTGAGGTACAGTACCAGTGGGGACAGATTTGTCATTGTGTAACACTGGAGTACAGTACGAATGGGGACAGCTTTGCCAGTGGCAGGCTGATCTGTACACAGGGAGATCCCACAAGTTGTGACCCACTCACGGCTTCTGGATTGTGAGTGGGCCAGAGGCCTGTGAGGGCACACGGGGCTGGAGGACATCATGAGGTATTCCCCTCAAGCCTGATGGAAGGAAATGGGCGTGCAGAATCTGGGGTTTATCAATTAGGCCCAGGCTCCGGGCCTACCCTGCCATAGGCTCAATGAGCCTCCGAGCAAAGCCTGGGACAGGTGTTTGCACCACCAGTGCTGTGCTGTGAAGGAAGCGGTCCAGGCTTCAGGTTTGGCTGCTGCTGGGTAGGCCTGACCTCAGTGGCGAGGAGGTGGGGAGAGGGGCTGAAGGCTAAGAATGAGCAGGAACGAGGACTCTCTTCTTTATCTCAAAACGCGCTGAGGTTAATTGAAGCCCACCCCTCAGCCTCACTGCATTCATCCTCACCACTGAGGTCAGGCCTACCCAGCAGCAGCCAAACCTGAAGCCTGGGCCTCTTCCTTCACAGCACAGCGCTGGTGGTGGATGGCTGCCAGAAGGACGGAGCCAATTTGGAATTGCCATCGATCACTCAGCAGCATACGTCATGGTTTAATGGTCAGCAGAGCTCCCTGCAGAGTACCCGAATCTTATCAGGAGCCTGGTACCAGCTCGCTGATAAATCCCGTCAGAATTAACAAAGCAAAACACGCTTACAACATCTCGGGTTGCCATTCTGGGAAATCTCTGAGACCTTGACCTCCTTTCCTGAACTGCAGGGCCCAGAATCAGACACAACCCTGCAGCTGAGGCCTAACTGGGGCATTCTAACAGCAAGCATCATTTCCTCATTGTATCCGTGTCCCAAATAATTGAACTGAGATTCCTGTTTTGCTGTTGTTGTTTTTGTAAACGGGTTTCTCCTCTGGGTTCTGCCGGCTTCAATGATTTGTGTACATCCATCCCCAGTCTTTCCTGTTCCTGAAACCCTTCCCTCCATCCACTTTAGAAATGTATCATTAAGTTTGTACTGTCCGTCCACATTCTCCCCTCCCAAAGTCTACTCATTAACACAGAGATGAGAAAGTTCAGAGAATGTGGAGAGACTTAAAAGAAGCTGGGATCATTCTCCTCGGAGCAGAGAAGCTTAAAGGGCAGATTGAGTTTGGGGTGACATGGTGACACAGTACTTAGCAATGCTGCCTCACAGCGCCAGTGACCCAGATTCAACTCTGACCACGGGTCCCTGTCTAGATGGAGTTTGCACACTCTCCCTGTGTCTGAGTGGGTTTCCTCCAGGAGCTCTGGTTTCTTCCCACACTCCAAAGATGTGCAGGCTAGGTGCACTGGCCAAGCTAAATTGACCTGAGTGTTAGTAGGATTAGAAGGGTAAAAACATGGGGGTGAGGTGGATAGTGCCTGGGCGGGATTGTGGTTGGTGCATGCTGGATGGGCTGAATGGCCTCTCCTGTGCTCTGTAGGGATTCTCTGAATCGAGGCATTCAAAATCATGAGGGGGACTTTGGATGGAGTGAACGAGGAGAAAGTGTTTCCAGCGGCAGGAGAGTGGATAACCAGAGGGAGAACAGATCGTAGAGGATCAGAGAGGACAGCGGGTGGCAGGCAGAGGGGACAGCAGTGGGGCACAGGCAGAGGGGACAGCAGTGGGGCACAGGCAGAGGGGACAGCAGTGGGACACAGGCAGAGGGGACAGCAGTGGGACACAGGCAGAGGGGACAGCAGTGGGGAGCGGGCAGAGGGGGCAGCAGTGAGGGAACACCATGCAGACAGAGAAGGCAGCGCCCAGGGAGCACCATGTAGAGCCGTCAGCGCCGAGTGAGCGCCACACAGACAGAGGATGCAGCGGTGAGGGAGCATCACACGGACAGAGGGGCAATGCCAAGGAAGCGCCACGCAGACAGAGGTGCCATCTTTTGGAGGAGACATTTAATTGAGGAAGAACTGTCTTCTTGGCTGGATACGGAGAGTTCCAACAGGTAGAGTTGTTAGGAAGGGTCAAGGTCTATGTGTCCTCCCCCACTCCAGTGCACAGGGGCCTTTGTTTGTCCCTCGCAAACAAAATCCCTGTAGAAAACAGAATCACCAGTCGCTCCGCAGCTTTGTGGGATCTTGCTGTGCGCTGGTTGCTTTCCTACGTTACGTCAGTGAGTCCATTACAGACGTACTCCCGTGGCCTTCCCGTTTCTCCGGTCTGTCGCCCTGTCTCAGGGAGACGGGAAACTGCCGGAGCATTTAGCTGCCAGTGGTCAGTAACACGGCACACGCGGGGTTAAGGCCGTCCCGACATTGGGAAAACAAAGCTTTTGGTTTCACGTAGGGAACGGGAGCAGCAGAGTCTAGTCAGCCTTGGAGCGGCGCCCTGCAAACACAAACCTTCATTCATTTTTAATGATTCCAGGCCCTGTACATGACATCATCCTCTCCGCAAACCACACAGATAGAAACAGAGAGAGAAAAAGAGAGTTGGGGGGTGGGGGGGGGGAGGTTTGGGAGCGTGTGACTGACACACATACACACGCGCACACACCCTCACACACACGCAAACATATGTGCGCATACCCTCACTCACACACCTGTGCACCCTCACACACACACAAATGTGCACACACCCTCACACAAGAATATGCCCTCGCACACAAGGTACAGTACAAACAGACACATGTACGTACGGACACGCACACACATACACACACTCATGTGCATTCACATGCGCACTCACACACACATTCATGTGATCTACAGAGGGGAACAGTGTCCCAGAGACAGCAACAGAAATGTGGTGAGTGAAAGTCACAATGAGGACAGAGAGTGAGCAACAGGAACACAGTCAAGTGTGCAAGAGGAACACAGAGAGAGACAGCAAGGGGGAGAGAGAGGGAGTGTGAAGGAGGAGAAAGAGAGGAGAAAGAGAAAAAAGAGAGAGAAAAAGAGAAGGGGGGAAGAGCAAGAGAGAAGGGGGGAGAGAGAACAAGAAGTGGAGAGAGAGAGAAGTGGGGAGAGAGAGAAGGGGGGAGAGAAGAGACAGAGAAGGGGGGAGAGAGAGAGAGAAGGGGAAGAGAGAGAGAGAGAGAGAGAGAAGGGGGGAGAGAAGAGAGAGAAGGGGGAAGAGAGAGAGAGAGAGTGAAGGGGGAAGAGAGAGAGAGAGAGAGAGAGTGAAGGGGGAAAAGAGAAGAGAGAGAGAGAGAGAGTGAAGGGGGAAGAGAGAGAGAGAGAGAGAAGGGGGAAGAGAGAGAGGAGAGAGAAGGGGGAAGAGAGAGAGGAGAGAGAAGGGGAAGAGAGAGAGGAGAGAGAAGGGGGGAGAGAGAGAGGAGAGAGAAGGGGGGAGAGAGAGAGGAGAGAGAAGGGGGGAGAGAGAGGAGAGAGAAGGGGGGAGAGAGAGGAGAGAGAAGGGGGGGAGAGAGAGGAGAGAGAAGGGGGGAGAGAGAGAGAAGGGGGGAGAGAGAGAGAGAAGGGGGGAGAGAGAGAGAAGGGGGGAAGAGAGAGAGAAGGGGGGAGAGAGAGAGAAGGGGGGGGAGAGAGAGAAGGGGGGAGAGAGAGAGAGATACCCCATCCCTTTACCTTCCACCCTGAGAAAACTGTTCACCTTCTGAATAATTACTTTAGTAATATTCACTATCAGGCTTAGATTTCTCCCCCTGCTTTAATAATCACTGCTCCAGCAGCGACAACATGAGATCAGGGATGGTAAGAAAGCTGCCTTACTACAGGCCCTGGTGCAGCCTACAGGAACAGGCTGCATGGATGGACATGCACAGGCCCAGGTTTAAATCCCTCACACAAATTTTTGGAAGGGTAACAATGGATTGAGGACAGAATTTCTTGAAGGCCAGGTTGCCAAGGGGTGTGTGGGTGGGTGAGGGGTACAAGTTGGGTATAACCAAGAGAAGGAGGTGGGTGTGGTTGACTCCCAGAGCTGGCAAAGCTCAGACAGTTCCAGTGTAGATCATGGAGGTGCCCAGGCACGCACAGAGCTCTTGTTTTGGAACACGGGACCCAACTCTTTCATTCCTTCCCACCTAGTCGAGGCCAATGGGAGTCTCCATGCCATGGCCTGTTGCTAGGCCCGGAATCCAGCCTGGGCTCATCCACAGCCCTATAACCGTGTGGGGCTCAATCCCACAGCGGGTCAGTGCAGGAGATGGGATAGCACTGGGGCTTGACCCACACTGACAATAGGCTCAGTGTTCTGATGAGCCCAGGAACATTGGGCAGGGATGTTAGGCCTTGCATCAGCAAGTCCAGAAGCTGAGTTAATTCACCCCATGAAGGCGGTTGTTTGGTTACGTAAGACCTTGGTGAGAGATTAAAAAAATAGAGAGAAAGATAGAGCGAGAAAAGGAAAGAGATTGAGAATGCACTGGCTTCCTTGTTGCCATGGATACAAGCACAATGAAGATCTCAAGGTGACGACACAGACGTCACAACGCATTGACGATAGTGAACGCGTGCGTGTCTGTGTGTGTGTGTATTTGTGTAAGTGTGTCTCTGTGGGGCTACAGCAGGAGGAGAGGGTAGCAGGGAGGGGTAGCAGGAGGAGAGAGGAGAAATG
Source organism: Sphyrna mokarran (assembly GCA_024679065.1). Lineage (NCBI taxonomy): Eukaryota > Metazoa > Chordata > Chondrichthyes > Carcharhiniformes > Carcharhinidae > Sphyrna > Sphyrna mokarran. The sequence goes on along the minus strand of JAGIQG010000016.1, from coordinate 7,570,650 downwards.
GGGGTAGCAGGAGGAGAGGGGTAGCAGGAGGAGAGGGGAGAAATGGGGGTAGCAGGAGGAGAGGGGTAGCAGGAGGAGGGGAGAAATGGGGGTAGCAGGAGGAGACAGTTCTTAACAAGTTAGCAGGAGGGAAATGTCAAAACTCACAACATCAACACACTTTAGGAACATCTTTGCTCTGTATCTAACCTCGTGCTTACCTGTCCTGGAAGTGTTCGATGGAGTCAGTGTAGAGGGAGCTTTACTCTGTCTCTAACACCGTGCTGTACCTATCCTGGAAGTGTTTGATGGTGACAGTGTAGAGGGACCTTTACTCTGTATGTAACTCCTTGGTACATCTGTCCTGGGAGTATTTGATGGGGTCAGTGTAGAGGGAGCTTTACTCTGTATCTAACCCCGTGCTGTACCTGTCCTGGGAGTGTTTGATGGGGACAGTGTAGAGGGAGCTTTACTCTGTATCTAACTCTGTGCTGTACCTGTCCTGGGAGTGTTTGATGGGGACAATGTAGAGGAAGCTTTACTCTGTATCTAACCCCTTGGTGTATCTGTCCTGGGATTGTTTGATGGGGACAGTGTAGAGGGGGTTTCATTCTGGTGTCTGGGGCTCTGGATGTGGAGCTCTGAAAGAAAAAGGCTGAGGAGTGAGGGGATTAGATTTCAAATGGAGTCTGTGGACAGTAAATAAGACTGAAGTGGAAGGCAACAGATAGTATTCAGTCAGCAAAGGTAGGCCTGAATGGTATCAGAATAATCTCTGCTCCTTAGTCATTGGATAACCCAGCTCCAATCTCCATCTATTGTTCATCATCTGTGCTGCTGACCCCATTATCAGTCACAGTCCAAGCAAACAAACACTTTGGGAGATTGTAATCACAGGCCAGAATCAGGAGGCCATAACTCCAACTGCTAGTCTCCAGTGAATGGGTAACGTCAGCCTCACATTCTTCTCACAGACCTGTTCCTCACCCAGTCAGAACCTTGCCTGGCCTGAGTCGCAATCCATAGACACCGTAACCAGCACACCCCTCAGTGTTAGTACTGAGGGAGTGCCACACTGTCGAGGGTCAGTGCTGAGGGAGTGCCGCACTGTCAGAGGGTCAGTGCTGAGGGAGTGCTGCACCGTTAGAGAGTCAGTGCTGAGGGAGTGCTGCACTGTCAGAGGGTCAGTACTGAGAGATACCATGTCATTCAGGGGATGATGTGAGGAATTACTTCTTCACAGCAAAGGGAGTGAGATCTGGAACTCTTCCCTCCATCTCCAAAAAAAAGCTGTTGTAGCTGAGGGTGGGACAGAAGCAGCTGAAACCATCAAAACTGATTCTGATTGAATACGTCCACCTTGACTCCGAATCTAAGTGCTGAGTGGCTTCCTGGTGTTAGTGTTAAGCAGGCTGGAGAAGGGGCTGAATGATCTCCTCGTGTTCCTGTGTAACAGGCTGGAGAAGGGGCTGAATGGCCTCCTCACGTTCCTGTGTAACAGGCTAGAGAAGGGGGTGAATGATCTCCTCGTGTTCCTGTGTAACAGGCTGGAGAAGTGGGTGAATGGCTTCTTCGTGTTCCTGTTTAACAGTCTGGAGAAGGGGGTGAATGGCCTCCTCGTGTTCCTGTGTAACAGGCTGGAGAAGGGGGGGAATGGCCTCCTCGTGTTCCTGTTTAACAGGCCGGAGAAGGGGCTGAATGGCTTCCTCGTGTTCCTGTGTAACAGGCTGGAGAAGGGGCTGAATGATCTCCTCGTGTTCCTGTGTAACAGGCTGGAGAAGGGGTGAATGGCCTCCTCCTGTTCCTGTGTAACAAGCTGGAGAAGGGGCTGAATGATCTCCTCGTATTCCTGTGTAACAGGCTGGAGAAGGGATGAATGGCCTCCTCGTGTTCCTGTGTAACAGGCTGGAGAAGGGGTGAATGGCCTCCTCCTGTTCCTGTGTAACAAGCTGGAGAAGGGGCTGAATGATCTCCTCGTATTCCTGTGTAACAGGCTGGAGAAGGGATGAATGGCCTCCTCGTGTTCCTGTGTAACAGGCTGGAGAAGGGATGAATGGCCTCCTCATGTTCTTGTGTAACAGGCTGGAGAAGGGATGAATGGCCTCGTGTTCCTGTGTAACAGGCTGGAGAACGGATGAATGGCCTCCTCGTGTTCCTGTGTAACAGGCTGGAGAAGGGATGAATGGCCTCCTCGTGTTCCTGTGTAACAGGCTGGAGAAGGGATGAATGGCCTCCTCGTGTTCCTGTGTAACAGGCTGGAGAACGGATGAATGGCCTCCTCGTGTTCCTGTGTAATAGGCTGGAGAAGGGATGGTCTGACAAGGAAACGAGTCAGAGAGAAGGGAGAGGAAGAGACAGAGAGTGAGATTTCCGGAAAAGGGGAGCTGCACACAGGAGTGAGAGGCTGCTGAGAGGCTGGGCCTGTGGAAAGGGTCACGCAGTGAGCGCCGGCCCTGTCACCAACCACTCTCTGCGAAGAAAAATAAAAATAAACACAGACACACCATATTCCCCCAGCTGCTGCTTCAAGCACAGCAGGGCAGGAAGCACCTTCATCGGCCTGGGCCTGTCTCATCAGGCTCTGTCTCTCACTCGCCTGCACGTTTTTAGATAGGCAGGAAGCTGCCGTCTGTGGTGCTCCCTCGCTGAAGGACCACGTCTCATGGCACAACGGACAGCTGCCCAGCCTCTGAGCCGGGAGCTCCAGGTTCGAGACCCATCCCAGGGCCGACAGCCGTGGCTGCATACGGTCACAAAATGGCCAAAGGGCCAGCAGAGCAGCAAGCTGCAACTCCTGCCCTTGGACCCACTGCGGGCAAGCGAAGGCAGCCAGGAGGCAAATCACTGCAACTCCTTGGAGAGCCATTGCCCAAGGGAGCAGGGCACACACACTCACACACACACAGAGGAAAAGAGAGAAACAAAAAAACATATCTTTGCCCCAGTTTCACTCCCAGGCCAAGTGACCCTTGTACCGGGCAGAAAGCCAGCCTGAATTAACCTGATCCCTGGGTTAGGCAGAGAGAGGGCAAATCAGCCAGGGTTTCCGCTCCTGATCACTGTCCAGTAATCTCTGGGTTAGAGAGAGAGAGGGGAAATCAGCCAGGTTCCTGCTCCTAATCGTGTGTGTGGCAGGTAAGTAAACAATTGAATGAAGAATGAATATGATCCTAGGATTTAGATTAGTCCTCTGTTGTGGAGATTGCAGAACACAGCAATTTAAAAAAGAACCTGGCAACAGGAGGAGGGTGGGGTAAGGGGACTCCTATTTTTCCTGTGCAACAGGTTTGAGACAGGCTGAATGGCGTCCTCTTGTTCCAGTGTAACAGACTTGACAAGGCTGAATGGCCTCCTGCTGTGCCTGTGTATTAGGCCTGAGGGGCTGAATGGCCTCCCATTGTGCCTATATATGAGCTTCACAAGATACTGTTAAGAGCAACATGAGGTAGTTTCAAAGTTATGGGAAAGATGGCAAATGGGGACATCACTTCTCAAACTGATTTTCATCAGCAGTTTTAACCTCTCCAGGGTTCCTGCTATCTAATCCTGTGTTCTACCAGTGTAGAGCGAACTTTACTCTGTATCTAACCTTGTGCTGTACCTGTCCTGGGAGTGTTTGATGAGGACAGTGTAGAGGGAACTTTACTCTGTATCTAACCCAGTGCTGTACCTGTCCTGGGATTGTTTGATGGGGACAGTGTAGAGGGAACTTTACTCTGTATCTAACCCAGTGCTAGACCTGTCCTGGGAGTGATTGATGGGGACAGTGAAGAGGAAGCTTTACTGTGTCCAACCCTATGCTGCACCTATCCTGGGAGTGTTTGATGAGGACTGTGTAGAGGGAGCCTTACTCTGTATCTAACCCCATGCTGTACCTGTCCTGGGAGTGTTTGAACCTTCCACAACCTGACGACAGAACACCTTTTCCAAAAGCTTGTAAGATTACTATCAAATAAACTGGTTGGACTTTAACCTGGTGTTGTGAGACTTCTTACTGTGTTTACCCCAGTCCAACGCCAGCATCTCTACATTGTGTTTGATAGGTACAGTGTAGAGATAGCTGTACTCTGTACCTCACCCAGTGCTGTACCTGTCCTGTGAGTGTTTGATGGGACAAAGCTAAGATATTTCACATTTTTCCCAATCCAGGTGAATAAACATTACTGTCCAATTGTACAGCTGTGTAAATTACCCCAGAGACACAGAGACACGCAGGTGCAGGGTGAGGGCTCAGCTCTCGGGGGAGATCGATGCCAATTAAATGGCAGGGTGCAACTGGCAGGGGGCTCAGAAGTAGGGAGTTGTTGGGTGACACTTCTGCTAATGATATCTCCCTGTAATGAGGAAGAAGTTGAGAGAGAGAGATACGCTGAGCCAGAGATGCAGTCTCAGAAGCAGATACACGCATGCATGCGTACGCACACACATGTGTGGGCACACACACGGGCGCATTGCCCTTTCCCCCAACCTGTGGGCAGGCACAGTGGCTCATGTAGAGCATGTACCAGTATCTAGTTATTGGGCCGAATGGCCTGTTCTATGCAGCGGCCCAGTGAAGTCTATCTCTGTACAGCTGCATCCTAACCCAGTGAGCTATGGTTACCGTAGGCTGTTTGTCCGTGGTATTAAAACACAATTCCAAATCAGGGCTGGCCGCCCCTCCAGCTTTCTCTGAGTGGAGTGAATGGGTCAGTCTGTGTCGCTTGGGAAGGGCAGAGCATGGTCGCCAGGCTGGCGAGGGTGGTTCCCCCACCCACCGGCAGAGCTGACAATCTTGCTAAGGCACACGAATGCAGACAGTTTTCCTTGGTGGAATGCAATGTTGGGACACATGTGCTCAGCATGTATGTGCATGTATGTGTGTGTGTGTGTGAATAACTCTGAGGCACACTCAGCCCTGTCGGAGCAGAATTGGGCACAAGATCTGTGCATGTCTGGTGCGCATATGTGTGCCTGTGAGAGTCTGGTATGTGGCTGTGTGTACAAGCACATATGCGCAGGCATACACACACCACATACAGACATCAACACACACACACACAGATAGGCACACATACAGACACTCATACATGAGCACACGCACACAGCCACACACCAGACTCTCACAGACACACACATGCACACCAGACATGCACAGATCTTGTGCCCAATTCTGCTCCGACAGGGCTGAGCATGCCTCAGAGTTATTCACATACACACACACGCACATACATGCTGAGCACACGTGTCCCAACATTGCATTCCACCAAGGAAAACTGTCTGCATTCGAGTGCCTTAGCAAGATTGTCAGCTTTGCCGGTGGGTGGGGGAACCACCCTCGCCAGCCTGGCAACCATGCTCTGCCCTTCCCAAGCAACACAGACTGACCCATTCACTCCACTCAGAGAAAGCTGGAGGGGCGGCCAGCCCTGGTTTGGAATTGTGTTTTAATACCACGGACAAACAGCCTTCGGTAACCATAGCTCACTGGGTTAGGATGCAGCTGTACAGAGATAGACTTCACTGCGCCGTTGCATAGAACCAGGCCATTCGGCCCAATAACTAGATACTGGTACATGCTTCACATGAACTTTACCTTCACTTCACTCATCTAGCCCATTCCACTAATTGCTGTGGCCATTTCTGCTGCTAATATTCTTTTAACTGTTCTTCAATATTAAGGGAGTGCCGCACTGTCAGGGGGTCAGTGCTGAGGGAGTGCCGCACTGTCAGAGGGTCAGTGCTGAGGGAGTGCCGCACTGTCAGAGGGTCAGTGCTGAGGGAGTGCCGCACTGTCAGAGGGTCAGTGCTGAGGGAGTTCCGCACTGTCAGAGGGTCAGTGCTGAGGAGTGCCGCTTTGTCAGAGGGTCAGTGCTGAGGGAGTGCCGCACTGTCAGAGGGTCAGTGCTGAGGGAGTGCCGCACTGTCAGAGGGTCAGTGCTGAGGGAGTGCCGCACTGTCAGAGGGTCAGTGCTGAGGGAGTGCCGCACTGTCAGAGGGTCAGTGATGAGGGAGTGCCGCACTGTCAGAGGGTCAGTGCTGAGGGAGTGCCGCACTGTCAGAGGGTCAGTGCTGAGGGAGTGCCGCACTGTCAGAGGGTCAGTGCTGAGGGAGTGCAGCACTGTCAGAGGGTCAGTGCTGAGGGAGTGCCGCACTGTCAGAGGGTCAGTGCTGAGGGAGCGCTGCACTGTCAGAGGGTCAGTGCTGAGGGAGTGTCGCACTGTCAGAGGGTCAGTGCTGAGAGAGTGCCGCACTGTCAGAGGGTCAGTGCTGAGAGAGTGCCGCACTGTCAGAGGGTCAGTGCTGAGGGAGTGCCGCACTGTCAGAGGGTCAGTACTCCCTCCCTAACAGCACTGTGTGTGTACCTACCTGCACCACAGAAAATGAACAGCTCAAGAGGGAGCTCGCCACCACCTCCTGAAGGGGTAGTTTGCACATGGGTAATAAATACTAGTCTAATCAGTGTTACCCACATTCCATAAATGAACAAGAAATATATCCTCCCAAGTTTGTGGTGCTGAAAATTGCTCTCAGTGACTCCGGGTATATTCTGAGTAAGGCTGGGAATAGCTGGGGCTTTTTGCTGACCCTTTGGGAATCTGCTCCTCAGCAGCAAGCCTCATATTCCATTAACCATCGAAAGTCCATCCCGAGGTAACACACTTTCAAGCCCAGAATAAGTTGTCAGGATGGTTGTAGTCTAAGATGCCAGACACCAGTTTATGGAAGGCATAGCAGCAAGCACTGCTGCCCCACAGCTATAGGGTTCAATTCCGACCCCGGGTCTGTCTGTGCAGAGTTTACACCTTCTCCCTATGTCTCCGTAGGTTTCCTCCGGGTGCTCTGGTTTTGTCCCAAAGTCCAAAGTTGTGCGGGTTAGGTGAAATCTGGTGTCATGGCTTGTGTACGTTTGAGGGATTGGTAGGATAAATATGTGGGATTATGGGGAAAGGGACAGGTGAGTCTGTGGTTTGTGCAGACTTGATGGGCCGAATGGCCTCCTTCTGCTCTGTAGGGATTCTGTGATCCCTTGTCCTGCCTCTGGTTTCAGACTCAGACTCTCCGCTGAGTCTGCTTACCACATTTCAAAGCAGGAGGCGGGGGGGACAGGGGGGAGGGGAAGGGGAGGAAGAGAGGGGGTGGAGAGAGGGAGGAGGGGAAGGGGGAGAAAGGGAGGGGAGAAGGGGGTAGAAGGGAAGGGGAGAGAAGGAGGAGATGGAGAGGGGGTGGGGGACAGGGGAGAGGCGGAGGGGAAGAGAGGAGAGGGGAGACGGAGAGGGGGGGAGAGCAGGAGTGGGGAGAGAGGGAGGTGAAAGAGAGGGAGGTGGGGGAGGGTGGGAGTATGGCGGTGCTGTGCACAGTGTGATCAGCGAGCGGGGAGAAGGCAGTGATTGTTCAGAGTGCCTGCACACTGCCCTCACTGATTGCTAAACTTTTACAGCGAGCGAGAGAAAGTCCACAGACAGTGGCCAGGAACTGCCGCCCACACGGGAGTACTCACTCTTTATTTAAAACAAACTAACTTTCCCCACCCCTCCTCCTGTTCTCCACCCACACTGCCCTGCAGCCCCTGAACAGACATGCACATTCCCCACCACCCCCACTCTGAACCCCTCTCCAACCATTTGCAGAAATGTTTTAGCCAGGGGCGGAGGTGGTGGTGGCAGTGGGGGGGCGGGGGGGAGGTGTTTGACTCGGAGAATGTGCTTGGAAGAATGGAGTTCTTGTTAAGTGTATGTGTGTGCGCGTGTGTGTGTGTGTGAGAGAGAGTGAGCAAGTCCGCAACGAGCCCACAGGCCGGTGAGCAACACCAGGTCCAAATGTAAAGAGCTGGGGCAGAGGGGAGGGGAAATCAGGGACTCAAGGAGGCGCCACATTGCAAAGAGGAAACAAGAAAAAAACACACACCAACATTCCTCAGCACTTCCAACCTGCCCCCTCCCCTTGCCAAACCAACTTAAAAAGATCTCTTTCTCTCTCTCTCTCTTATCGCAACGCCTCACATTCCACACTCTTTGTCTCACTCTCTCGCTCAGAGCAACTTCTGCAAAGAGAAACCGTCAAAACACACACACGTACACACACACACAGCTGAAAACTTGCTCCAAACTTCTTGGGAACATTTCACCAGATCGACATTTTGAACCCCGCCTCCCCCCACCCCGACTACTGGGGAAATTACAAAATGCCATTGACAGGAAAATACCAAAAATGTCGAATCCACACAGCTCACACATCTTGTAGTCCTGGGGAGATGATTTAAAAAATGAACTGATTTTATACCCCAACCGCCCCCTACCCGAACCAAACCCCACCCAGCAAAGATTAAGAACACCTTACTCATCACATCTCCTAGGTGCCCTCGTTGTATCTTTCTGTAAGTGTACAATTTCCTGAGAGTGTGTATCCATGTGCTTGTGTGTGCATATACGCATGTTGGTGCACATATGCGTGTGTGCGTGTAAACACACATGCAAATGTATCCACGTGGGCCCGCTGAGTACCCGTGTATGCCTGTGCATAATGCACTCACACCCGTGTGAGTCCAAGTGTGCATGCATGTATGAATGACTGTGCGGGCACGTTCGTGTGCATGTGCCTGTGTGTGTTTGCTCGAGCCCGTGTGCACATGTGCCTGCGGGCGCATACTAGTTTGTGCCTGGGTGCACGCGAGTAATCATGTGCTTGGGTGCACACGTGTGTGTACCCGTGTGCACATGTACTCGTACTCGTGCCTGTGCATGCGTGCGTGCGTACTCGTCTGCTTGTGCATGCATGCGTGCATACTCGTGTGTGTCTGTGCAGGCGCACTTACTCGTGTGCAACTATGCGCATGCATGTACTTGTGTACATCTGTGTACGCGTGCACATGTGTGCATCCATGCGTGTACCTGTGCAGACATGTGCGTACCTGTGTGCCTGTGCACATGCACATACTTGTGTGCCTCTGTGCGCGCAGATGCATAATTGTGTGCCTGTGCACATGCATACTCTTTGCGCATGTACCTGTTTCCCTGTGCGCACGCACATGCGAACTCGCGTGCCCCCGAGCGCGCGCGCGTACTCGCGTGCCCCCGAGCGCGCGCGCGTGTACATGTGCCTCTGAGTGTGTGCACGAACTCATGTGCCCCTGAGCACGCGGGTGTACTCTTGTGCTTGATTGTTTATGCATATCTCATGTGTGTGTGCATCTACGCACACGCATGCACTTATGTGCCTGTGTGTGCGTACTCGTGTACATGTTTGCACATACTGTGTGCGCATAATGTGTCCGTTCATGCTTACCTGTGTGCACACACTCTCTTGTCCCTGTGCGTGCAAGCGCCCTCTCTTGTCCCTGTGCATGCCTCTATGCGTAAGCGCACTTGTGCCCCTGTGCATGCGGCGTGCACAATCATGTGACTGATTGTGTGTGTGCGTATATCATGCACGTGTGCATGTACTGGCATGGATACACTTGTGTGCCAGTACGTGCATACTCGTGTGTGCATAGTGTGCCCATTTACGCACACCTGCGTGCGCAGTGTTCCTGCGCACACACACACGTGTGGCCATATGTGCGCTCTCTTGTCCCTGTGCCCGCACGCCACTCTCTCTTGCCCATGTGCGCGCGCACACTCATGCCGCATTGCGCGCGTGTGCACTTGTGTCCCTGTGCACACATACCTATGTCCCCATATGTGCGCACATGTACTCGTGTTGCTTGCGCACCGCCATACTCATGTTGTCTGCGTGCACAGAGATTTGGGTATCTGTGCGCACATGTACTCATGCCCCAGCGAGCACACACCTACTCGTCTGCCTGTGATCTCTTGTACCCTTGTGCGCGTGCGTTCTCGTGCCCCTGTGTGTGTGTGCGTGTACTCATTTTGCATGCGCGCGCACTTACTCATGTGCCGGCAAGCGTGCACGTACTCGTCTGTCTGTGCATATGCACATTTTTGTGTACCCATGTGTGGGCTCATACCCCTGTGCTTGTGTGCGTGCACGTACATTGTGTGCATGCACACCTGCATAATCGTGGGTGCGCGCCTACTCACGTGTGTTCATACATGTACGTGTGCTTGCATACATGTGTTTGTATGTGCATATTGTGTGTCTCGGAGTGAGAGATTCCCCCCCCCGCCCCGTCTCAGAGCGACTGAGTGAGAGCCCCCATGTGGGAGCCAGAGCACTCCCTGTGTGGGAACCAGAGCCTGGGAGACCCTCTGTCTCACAGCAATCAGGAGAGAGCCCCTCCTCCCCGCCCCCCGTCTCAGAGCAAGACAGCGAGAGCCCCCTGTCTTGGTGCAAGTGCCTGAGATAATTTCCACTCTTTGCCTTTCTATCTCTGTGCTTATCTCTGTTTATCTAATATCTCCCCACATACACCAGGACATTTTACAGACTGGAATAAAAATAACGACGAACAAAATTACTGGGAATGACGATGAACACAATTGTGACTGGGTTCCACACAGAACAAACGCAGCTTTGTTAAGGTCATGGGGTTTTTCGGAAAGAAAATGTGTGTCTTCAAATTGTAAAAAGCAAGGTTTAAAATAAACTTCTCCAACTTTCTGCCCCCGCTTTGCTCTCAAAGCGCCCACAATTACTGGGAGGAAAGGCTAAGAGAGGAGAGGGAGGTCGTTGGTGAGGGGGGGAGGGGGAGGTAGAGGAGGAGGGTGGGTGTACCTCGCTGAGGGACTTTAAAGTTTGAAGTTTATTTATTAGTCACAAGTAGGCTTACATTAGCACTGCAGTGAAGTTACTGTGAAAATCCGCTAGTTGTCACACTCCGGTGCCTGTACAGGAGAATTTAGCAATGGCCAATGCACCTAACCTACACATCTTTGGACTGTGGGACAAAACCAGAGCATCTGGAGGAGACCCAAGGAGACATGAGGACAACGTGTAAATTGCACAAAGTCAGTGACCCAAGCCCGTAATAGAACCGGGTCTCTGGCACTATGAGGCAGATGTAATCGGGCAAGTGAATGGGGAGGCACAAGAGGACTGAGGGGAGAGGTAAACTGGGGAACACTATTTCCCCCAACCCAGCTAAAAGCCGTTTAGTTAGTCAGATTGTAGAAGGTGTCATTATGTAGGTAAACACACACACACACACATCATAACATAACAAATCTTCCTGAAGCAACACTGCAGTCAGACTGAAAGTTACAACGTTCACATTCTCTCCTCCAGGGAAAGGGAGAGAGAGAGCTGCAAAAATAAAACCTGTGAAACAAATCAAACTCTGCTCCTGAACAAGGCTGGGCAATCTGCAGAGGGACTTCAAACCTACTTGAAAAAAAAACTTTCCATGAAACAACTTTTTTTTAAACTTGAGCTGTGTGGAGTTTGGAAAGCACTCTTGAAACACACACAAGGCAGGAATGAGGGCAGCAGAGTTTCCTTTGAAACTCACAGATACAGTCATTCACCCACTCTTCCTCCCCCCCCAACCCCCACCCCATGAAATCACACAGACTGAGAGGCGGAAACTGAGCTTTTCAATCTGTGCTGGCATTGTGTTTGAGAGAAAGAGACAGAGAGGAGAGGGAGGGAGGGAGAGAGAGAGAGAGAGGGAGAGAGGGAGGGAGAGAGGGAGGGAGGGGAAAGAGAGAGAGGAAGGGACAAGAGGGGAAAGGGCGGAAGGAAAGGGACGAGGGGGGGAGGACGGAGAGGGGGGGAGGACGGAGGGGGGGAGGACGGAGAGGGGGGAGGACGGAGAGGGAGCGTGGTGGGACCGAGGAAGAGAAAGAACAGGGGAAGGCGCGAGAGAGGGCAAGAGGGTGGGAGGGGGAGAGGAGGGAAGGGGGGGCGGGGAAGGGGAAGAGGGCAGGGAGGGTGGAAGGGGAGAGAGGGCAGGGAGGTTGGGAAGGGGAAGAGAGGGAGGGAGGGGGGAAGGGGAGAGAGGGCAGGGAGGTGGGAAAGGGGAGGAGACGGGCAGGGGAGGGTGGGAAGGGCGAGAGGGCAGGAGAGGTGGGAAGGGGAGATGAGGGCATGGAGGGTGGGAAGGGGAGAGAGGGCAGGGAGGGAGGGTGGGAAGGGGAGAGAGGGCAGGGAAGGGTGGGAAGGGAGAGGGGGCGGGGGGGTGGGAGGGGGAGAGGGGGCGGGGGGTGGGAAGGGGGAGAGGGGGCGGGGGGGCGGTGGGAGGGGGCGGAGAGGGCCTTGGGTGCGGGGGGGTGGGGAGGGGGCGGGGGGGCGGGCCTGAGAGGCGGGGGGGTGGTGAGGGGAGGGGTGAGTGGTGGGAGGGGGAGGAGGGGGGTGGGAGGGGGGTGGGGGGGGAGAGGGGGGGGAGGGTGGGAGGGGGCGGGAGGAGGGGAGAGGGGGCGGGAGGGAGGAGACGGGGGCGGGAGGGGGCGGGGAAGGGGTGGGAGGGGGGCGGGGGAGAGGGCGGCGGGGGGGTGGGAGGGGGAGAGTGGGCGCGGGGGGGTGGGAGGGGGGAGAGGGGGCGGGGAGGGGTGGGAGGGGGGAGAGGGGGCTGGGGGGTGGGAGGGGGGAGGGGGCGGGGGTGGGAGGTGTGGGGGAGGAGGGGGGCGGGGGGGGGGTGGAGGGGGAGCGGGGGCGGTGTGTGGGAGGGGAGAGGGGGCGGGGGGGGGAGGGGGTTGAGAGGGGGCGGGGGGCGGCGGGACGGGCGGGGGGGTGGGAGGGGTGAGAGGGGGTGGGAGGGTGGGAGGGGGTGGGGAAGGGGGAGGTGAGGGAGGGTGGGAGGGGGCGGGAAGGGGTGGAGAGGGGGGCGGGGGAGAGGGGGCGCGGGGGGGTGGGGGGGGGGAGAGGGGGCGGGGGGGTGGGAGGGGAGAGAGGGGGCGGGGGGGTGGGAGGGGGAGAGGGGGCGGGGGGGTGGGAGGGGGAGAGGGGGGGGGGGGTGGGAGGGGGAGAGGGGGAGGGGGGTGGGAGGGGAGCGAGAGGGGGGCGGGGGGGTGGGAGGGGGAGTAGGGGTCTGGGGGGGCGTGGGAGGGGAGGAGGGGGGGGGGGGGTGGGAGGGGGAGAGGGGGCGCGCGGGGTGGTGGGCGGGGGAGAGGGGGCGGGGGGGTGGGAGGGGGAGCCGGGGGCGGGGGGGGGGATGGGAGGGGCGGGGGGGTGGGAGGGGGAGAGGGGGGCGGGGGGGTGGGAGGGGAGATTTCTTTTTTGCGGGGGGCGGGGGGGTGGGAGGGGGAGCTGGGGGCGGGGGGTGGGAGGGGGAGAGGGGGCGGGGGGGTGGGAGGGGGAGAGGGGGCGGGGGGGGGTGGGAGGGGAGAGGGCGGGGGGTGTGGGAGGGGAGAGGGGGCGGGGGGGTGGGAGGGGGAGAGGGGGCGGAGGGGGGGGTGGAGGGGGAGAGGGGGCGGGGGGGTGGGAGGGGGAGAGGGGCAGGGGGTGGGAGGATAGAGAGAGGGGCGGAGGAGAGAGAGCAGGGGTGGGAGGTGGGAGGGTGGGAGGTGGAGGGAGAGGGGTAGTAGGAGTAAGGGGAGGGGGTGGGGAGGGACAGCGGAGATGGTGGGAGGCGATAGGGGTTGAGGGGAGGAGGGGGGAAGGACGGGGAGGAGGGGAAGGGCTGGAGAGGGGGAGGAGGGATGGGGGGAGAGGGGGAAAGGGATGGGAGAGGGGGCAGGGAGAGAGGGGGTTGGGGGTGAGGGGGGTTGGGGTGAGGGGGCTTGGGGTGAGGGGGTTGGGAGGGTTGGGGTGAGGGTGTTGGGGGGGTTGAGGGGTATCGGGGGGGAGGGGTGGTGAGGTGGACGGGGGTTGGGCAGGGGTGAGGGGGTTTGGGGGGTTGGTGAGGGTGTGTAGGGGGGAGGTAGAGAGAGGTGGGTAGGGGGTAGGGGCTAGATAGGGAGAGGGGGGGTGGTTATTAGGGAAGGGGGTGGGAGGGTAAGAGAGGGGGCTGGGAGGGCGAGGTGAGTTGGGGGGGGAGGGTGTATAAGAGAGGGGGGGTGGTAAAGAGGGGGGGTGGGGGGTGGGGGTAGAGGGGTAGAAAAGGATTAGTGGGGGGATAAAAGGGGGGTATGGGGGGTTAGAGAGGGGGTCTAGGGGGGGTGAGGGGGGTTGGGGGGGTAGACAGGGGGGGGTGGTAAAGAGGGGGTGGTTGGGGGGGGTAGAGGGGTAGAGGGATAAGAGGGGGGGTATGGGGGGTTGTAGAGGGGGCTGGTGGGGTACAGTGTGGGTGGGTGGGTAGGGGGGGTGGGGGGTAGCAGGTGGGGTTGGGGGCGGTAGAGGAGGGGGTGTGGGGGGGTAGGAGAGGGTTGAAGGGATAGGGGAGGTAGGGGGGTTAGGGGAGTAGAGAGGGTGGTGGGGCGATGGGGGGGTTCAGGAGATGAGAGGAAAGGAAGGGGAGGAGCTGATTACGGGGGTGGGGCGGAGAGGGATACGGGGGTGGGGGGGAGGAGGAGGGGGGTAGGAGGAGGGAGGAGAGGGGGTAGGAGGAGGGAGGACAGAGGGGGTGGAAGCAGGGAGAGGGGATCAGGGTAAAAGTGGAGGGGGAAGGAGGTGGGAAGGGAGAAGTCGAAAGAAGGATGGAAGGAGTGGCAAAGGAATGGTTACAAGAGAGAGAGAGTGGGAATGGGGATTGAGGGGGGAGGGGGAGGGGGGGAGGTGGGGGAGGGGGAGGGAATATGGGGAGAGGAGAGGTGGGGGAGGGAAGGGGAAGAGGTGGGGGAGGGGAGGGAATGGGGAGGGGTGGGGGAGGGAAGGGGGAGAGGTGTGGGAGGGGGAGGGGAGGGGACGAGTTGGGAGGGGAGGGAAGGGAGAGAGGTGGGGGAGGGAAGGGGGAGAGGTCGGGGGAGGGAAGGGGGGAGAGGTGGGGAGGGAAAGGGGAGAGGTGGGGGAGGGCAAAGGGGGGAGAGGTGGGGGAGGGAGAAGGGGGAGGAGGTGTGGGGAGGGAAGGGGAAGAGGTGGGGGAGGAAGGGGGAGAGGTGGGGGAGGAAGGGAGTGAAGGAAGGGGATTGGATTGAGGGAATGGGATTGAGGGAAGCGGGATTGAGGAGGGGGGAGGGGGAGAGGGAGGGGGAGAGGGAGGGGGAGAGGGAGGGGGAGGAGAGGGAGGGGAAGGGGCTGGGAGGGGCAGGGGGAGAGGGAGGGATGGGGAGGGATGAGGGGAAGTGAAAGGGGGAGAGATGGGGGAGGAAGGGGATTGAGGGAAGGGGATTGATGGAAGGCGGATTGAGGAAGGGGATTGAGGGAAGGGGATGAGGGAAGGGGATTGAGGGAAGGGGGGAGAAGGGGATATGAGGGAAGGGGTAGGGAAGGGCATTGAGGGAAGGGGGAAGGGAAGGGCATTGAAGATGAGGGAAGGGCATTGGAGGGATGGAGAGGAGGGAATCGAAGGGGAGGGGGAGGGGGGAGGGAAGGGATCGGAGGGGGGAGGGAATGGGATCGGGGTGGGAGGGGGTCCGGGGTGGGGAGGGGTCCGGGGGGGGAGGGGTCCAAGGGGGGGAGGGGTCCAAGGGCGGGAGGGGTCTCAAGGGGGGAGGGAGTCCAAGGGGGGGAGGGTCCAAGGGGGGGAGGGGGTCCAAGGTGGGGGAGGGGTCCAGGGGGGGGGGAGGGGTCCGGGGGGGGATGGCGTCCGGGGGGGGAGGCGTCCGGGGGGGAGGGAGGGGATCAAGGGGGGAGGGGATGGGATCGAGGGGGGGAGGGGATCGAGGGGGAGAGGATGAGGCGGGGAGGGGAGGGGATCGAGGGGGGAATCGGAGCGGGGAGGATCCGAGGGGGAATGGAGGGGATCGAACGGGGGGAGGGGATCAAGGGGGTGGGGAGGGGAGGGGATGAGGGGGGAGGGAGGGGATCGAGGGTGAGGGGGAGGGAGGCGGTGGAGGGCAGGTGAAGTGGGGTCGGTGGAGAGCAGGGGAGGCGTGGGGGGAGGGGTGAGGGGAGGGGGATGGTGAAAGGAGGGGGAGGGAGGGGGGGAAGGAGGGGGGAGGTACGGGGGATGGGGAAGGAGGGGGGGAGGTAGGGGGATGGGGAAGGAGGGGAGGGCAGGGGAGGGGGGCCAGAGGGAGGAGATGGAGGGGGAGGAGGGCAGCGGTGAGAGGGTAGGGAGGGGGCGGGAGGGAGGGAGGGAGGGGACGGGGAGGGGGGAGGGATGGGTGGGCACGGGGATGGGGGGGGAGGGAGGGGACAGTGGGAGGGGAGGGAGGGCAGTGGGAGGGAGGGGGAGGGGGAGTGCCAGTGCCAGGGGGAGGGGGAGGGGAGGGGGCAGAGGGAGGGGCAGAGGGAGGGGGAGGGAGGGGGAGGGGAGGGTGGGGGAGGGGGAGGGGGAGGGGTGAGGGGGAAGGAGGGGGCGGGGTAGGGGGAAGGGAGGGGCAGGGGTTAGGGGGAAGGAGGGGGCAGGGGGGGGAGGGGGAAGGAGGGCAGCGGGCGAGGGGGTGTGGGCGGGGGAGGGGGAGGGCCAGGGGGAAGGAGGGTAGAGGGAGGGGCAGAGGGAGAGGGATGGAGGGGCCCCAATAGGTGAGCCGTTGGTAGGTGACTTGGCCTTCGAAGGGTGGTGAAGGAGAGGGGGGAATGGGGTAGGAGCAGTAGGGAGGGGGCTGGAATGGGCCAGAGTGAGGGGGATGGAGGGGCAGAGGGAGGGGGATGGAGGGGCAGAGGGAGGGGCGGTGGAGGGGCAGCGGAGGGGTGTGGAGGGGCAGAGGTGAGGGGGTGGAGGGGCAGAGGGAGTGGGGTGGAGGGGCAGAGGGAGGGGGGTGGAGGGGCACCAGAGGGGAGGGGGTGAGTGAATGGAGATGGGGAGGGGGAGGGAAAAAAGTTGGTCCACCTTTAATAAGAATCAAACATCCCTCACTAATTTCCCTCTCCCTCCTTCGCACCCTATCCCAACCCCCTCTCCCCCCTTCCCCTCTCCCTCTTCCCCACTCTCCCCTCTCCCCCTTCCCCAATGCTGGAATCCTGCCCCCCTCCCCGACCTCTCCGAACAGTAGAGACAAAACAAAACATTCCTCCTTCCTCTCTCTCTCTAAAGATCTCCCCCCCCCCCAAGTTTGTGTTGAGTTACAGACAGAGTGCCCCCTCAGTGTTCCCCCCCGCCCCAAGCTCCTGTGCTGAAAGTGCTGCGAGATCGGCGGCAGCACAATCACAGCAAAGAGGAAGGGAAGGGAAGGGAAGGGGGGGGGAGGAACTTGTCCTCAAACTTGGGAGAAGTTCCAAAGGATCGCTTGTTTTTGATTGAAAGTACATCAGAAGCACTCACACACTCGCTCGCTCACTAATGCCGCCCCTGTGCCCACAGGATCAGAATTCAGTCTGGGCAGGAGAGCAGAGAGTGTTTAAAAAGGACACACACACACACACACAGAGAAGCAAGTCAACAAGTCGAGTCCATTAGGAATTCGCTCAGACTTTCTCTCTCTCTCTCTCTCTCTCGTTGAGAAACAGATTTCTAACCTGATTCAGAAGGAGTCTTCATTTTCCCAACCAGATGTGGCAATCTTTAACTCCTGTGCCCAGCTCCAAGCTGCATCTTGTTCACTAGCTCTCCGACTCCTTGAAGTGTGAGTTGTTACAGATCTCTCTTTCTCTCTCTCTCTCTCTCTCCCTCCTCCTCTCTCTAACACGTTTAATATTTGCCTTCCCAGCTCAGTCCGCCCACGGCCTCTACGCCTGACATGACGTTACTGCAGGGGCAAAAAAAAAGCAGGTCGGCATGGTGACAGCACCACCATGGACGCAAATACTCCGCACAGCTACACAACACAGCAGCACTCCGGCAGAGAGACAGGCAGAGACACACACAGGCAAGACAGAGAATGCGAGAAAGAGTGAGAGAGACAGTGAAAGAGAAAGAGAAACAGAAAGAGGGGGAAGAGAGGACACACACAGAGGTGAGACAGAGAGGGGGGCAGACAGAGATATACATACACACACAGGCGAGACAGAGAAGGGGACAGACAGAGACATACACAAACACACACAGATGAGACAGAGAGGGGGGCAGACAGAGACACATACACACAGAGGTGAGACAGAGAGGAGGACAGACAGAGACACACACACACACACACAAAGAGGTGAGACAGAGAGGGGAGCAGACAGAGACACACACACACACACACAGGTGAGACAGAGAGGGGACAGACAGAGACAACACAACACACACGCAGGTGAGACAGAGAGGGGAGCAGGACAGAGAGACACACTCACACACACACACACAACAGGGATGAGACAGAGTGAGAGAGAGGAGGACAGACAGAGACACACACACACAGAGGTGAGACAGAGAGGGGGGCAGACAGAGACACACACACACACACACAGATGAGACAGAGTGAGAGACAGAGAGGACAGACAGAGACACACACACACAAAGGTGAGACAGAGAGGGGCAGGCAGAGACACATACACACACACACGCACAGAGATGAGACAGAGTGAGAGACAGAGAGGAGGACAGACAGAGACACACATACAGAGGTGAGACAGAGAGGGGGGCAGACAGAGATATGCATACACACACAGGCGAGAGAGAGGGGGACAGACAGACAGACACACACACACACAGGTGAGACAGAGAGGTGGACAGACAGAGACACACACACACACACACACACAGGTGAGACAGAGAGTGAGAGACAGTGGGACAGACAGAAAGATACACAGACACACACACACAGAGTGAGAGATGGAAAGAAACAGACGGGGTAAGAGAGAGAGAAATACACATAGGCAAGACAGAGTGAGACAGACAGAGTGAGAGAAATAGTGAAAGAGAGACAAAGAGAAACGGGGGGAGAGACAGAAAGAGAAACACACACAGGCAAGACGGAGTGAGACAGAAGGGAGAAAAAGACACACAGGTAAGAGAGAGAGAGGGACAGAAACAGGAAAGAGAAACACTTACAAAGTCAGAGACAGACATAAAGGGGGAGAGAGAGAGGGAAACTGAGACAGAGAGAGTGTAGGTAGTGAGAAAGATGTAGAGATAGAGAGAGAAAGGCAGAGAGACAGGGACAGAGGAAAAGAGAGACAGAGACAGAGGGAGACCAGCAGAGAGTGAGAGAGAGAACATTACAGGATAAAACAGACTGGCACACAGAGAGAGAGAGACCAGCATAGACTGAGAGAGACCACACAGAGCAAGAGAGAGAGAGAAAGACCAGTACGGGGGGGTGGGGGGGAAGAGAGAGAGCGAGATATCTGAACAGATAGATTGACCACCATGAGACACACTCACTGATTTGCACACCCACTAATACATACACATTCACTAACACGCTCACTCAGTGATACAGGCGCTCACTGATATATACACTCTGATTTACACATTCACCGTGATACTTGCTCACTGATACACCCGCTCAGCGATAAACTCAGAGACACTCACCGATATACTCGCCATGACACTGATACATACTGATGCACACACACTTGTACACATACTCAGAAACACACTCACTGATGCGCACATCCACTGACGCGCAGACTCACTGACATACACAGACTCGTTGTGCACATTTACTGACCCACTAACAGACTCACACGTGCACTTACACAGACACTCACTAATACACGCTCACTGACTCTTAATGTTCACTGATATTACATTGATGCTCACACTCACTTGTGCGCATACTCACTTGTATACACACTAATTTTTGTGCACATGCATTTACACATATTAACACTTAACACTCACTCACACACACATTGGCATGCATCCTCGCTGGTGTGCACACTCGCTGACACGCTCACTGCCGCATACATTGACTTACACACTCATTGACATGCACACTTACTTCTAACGTTAACATATGCACTAACTGATTCATGCTGTCATTGATACGCACTCACTGATACAAAATGACAAACATGTTCAGTGACACCCGCACTCACTGATACAAATAAGTACTAATACAGGCATCAGTGATACACATACTCACTGACACTTAACACTCACTGAATCGCACACTCACCGATGCGCGTACTTACTGAGCATATACTCGCTGAACATTCACTCGCTGACACACACATGCACTTACACAGACACTCACTGATACGCATTCTCACTGACGCTTAACACTCAGAGACTTAACATGCAATGGCACGCAGAGTGATATGCACACTCCGTGACATGCATACTCACTGCTGCACACTGATGCAAGCGGCCACTGACATGCACATTCATTGACACACACTGGCACTTGCTGATACGCGCACTCACTGATGTGCACTCATTCAGTGACACACACAACTCACCAAATCACATATAGCACTGATGTGCACAGTCACCACACATAAAGTCACTGAAGCGCATACTCACTGATGTGTACACTTGCCGATTCATGCACTCCTGTTGACACACACCATCATTGACACACACGCACTCACTGACACAGGCACTTGTTCACACACACACTCAATGACACGCACTTTCAGAAGTGCAATTGCTGACACGCACTCCCGCTGATGCGCACTCCCACTGACGTGCACACTGATTGGCACACGCATACCCACCAATGCAGACACTCATTACCTTGCACATATGCACTTACACAAGCACATACTAACACACACTCACTGATACACACTGACATGCATGTTCACTGATACCCAAACTCACTGAGCCACACGGCATTGACATATGCTCAATGAAGCACACACTACTAACACACACTCACAGCCTGACACACACACTCACTGATACACACTAACACCTACACTCGCTGACACACACACACTCACTGATAGACACATTCAGATATGCACGCTTACTAATGTGCACACTCACTGACACAAATATCACTGATACAAGCACTCACTGATACACACATTCACTTACACAGACAGACTCGGACATGCACTAATTGACACTAACACTCACTGGTACATACAATGATATGCATGCTCACCGACACATACAGCACTGACAAACATAGCATTGACAAACACAGTGCTGACGCACATACTAGCTGATGCATATATGCACTTACACACACGATCTCTGACATAGACTGCAATGACATACACGCACTCAATGATGATACACTTGCTGACACACACACTCGCTGATGTGCACAGCACTTGCACAGACACTCATTGACATGCATACTCAATCACGCGCACATTCACTTCTAACACTGACACATGCATTAACTGATTCACGTTCTCATTGATACACGTACTGATAAACACGTTCACTGATACACACATACTCACTGACATACATAGTCACCATGTACAGTCATTGGTACACACACTCACTGAAGCGCACACTCACCGGCATGCACACTCACCGATGTGCACACTCACTTCTAACGCTGACTAGTGCATTAACTGATTCACGCTCTTATTGGTACGCACACTCACTGATACAAACATTGATAAACACACTCACTGGTGCGCACGCTCACTGACGGGCACGCTCACCAACACAGATGCTCATTGATACAAATATGCATGATACAGGCACTCACTGATACACACATACACTTACACAGTCACTGATGCACGCATACACTAACTGACACCAAACACTCATTGACACTTAACACTTACTGGCATACACAATGATATGCACATTCGCAAATCGCATGCTCATCGACTCGCACAGCACTGATGCACACATGCACTTACACAGCAACTCACTGATACACACACTCAGAGACACTTAACACTCACTGAGACGCACACACACACTGACACAGGCACTCATCGACACACACATTCACTGGCACAGACCTGCACTTTTACAGGCACTCACTGACACAATTGCTGACACATTCACTGACATGCACACCCACTTCTAACACTGACACATGTATTAACTGATTCATGTTAATACATGATACGCACACTCACTAACACACAGCACTGGCACACTCACTCACTGATGCGCACACTCACTGACATAAATATGCACTGATACAGGCACTCACTGATACACACATTCACTGACACTTAACACTGACTTACGCAGGCACTGACTTACACTTAACACTCACTGGCATGCACAATGATATGTCCATTCACCGACTTACACACAGCACTGATGTGCTCACTCACTGATGCACACATGCACTTACACTGGTACTCAATAACACACGCTCACTGACAGAAACTCCCTGATATGTGTACACACACACACAGACATCGACATGCATACTCACTGACATACGCTCAATGAAGCACACTCTCACTAGCACACACACTCACAGATACCCAGTAATACATACACTCGCTGACACACACACACTCACTGATACACATCTTCATTAGTGTACACACGCTCAGTGGTGCATACAATAATAGACACACTCACGACACACAGTGACTCACACACTCACTAATACACACATTCAGACACACACACTCACTCACACAGGCACTCATTGATACATATGTTCACTGACACACATACTGACGCATACACTCACTGACACACACATTCGCTGAAGCGCTGAAACACATTCATTGACACTGACTCATTTCATGCACACTCACTTAACACACACACTCACTAGTTCACACTCTCATTGATACGTACATTCACTGATACAAACACTGATAAACATACTCACTGACACACATAGCACTGACATATATAGTCACTGGTGTGCGCTCTCACAGGCACGTGCTCTCATTGATACAGGCACTCGCTGATACATGTACTTACTGACACATAATGATACACCCATTCACCGACTCGCACACAGCACTGATACACACACTCGTTGATGGACACATGCACTTACATGGGCACTCACTGATACACACATTCACTGACACTTAACACTCACTGATGCACACACGCACTTACACAGGCACTGACTGTTACATGCACTCACCGACGCGCATACCTACTGAGGTGTGCACTCATTGACATATGCACTCCCCAATACGCATACTCACTTCTTACACTGACTAATGCACTAACTGATTCACGCTTTCACTGATATGCACACTCGTTGATATAAGTAGTGATAAACACACTCACTGACACACAAGCTAACTGGTGCGCACACACTCACTGGCGTGCACACACTCACGAGCATGCACACTCATTGAGGGGCATGTTCAATGGAGCACACGTGCACTTACACAGGCAATCACTGTTACACACACTTACTGACACACACTCCCACTCACTGATGCAATTGCTGACACATGCAATCGCTGATCCGCATTCCCGCTGACATACACACACACACACGCTGACATACACATGCTCTTATGCAGGCACTCAGTGATGCGCACATCCATTGATGCGCACACCCACTTCTAACACTGACACATGCACTGATTCACACTCTCATTGATATGTACACTCACTGATACAAACACTGATAAACACACTGATACACTCAGCACTGATACACTCACTCACTGTGGGGCACGCTCACTGATGCAAATATGCACTGTTATAGGCAGTCACTAATACACATACTCACTGACACTGGCACTAACTTATACAGGCACTAACTGACACTTAACACTCACTGGCACACACAATGATATGCCCATTCACCGACTTGCACGCTCACTGACTCACATTCAGCACTGACGTGCACACTCGCTGATGCACACATGCACTTACACAGGCGCTCACTGATACACACATTCACTGACACAACACTCACTGAGGCACGCATACACTTACATAGGCACTCACTGCTACATGCACTCACCAACGTACGCAGATGAGCACAAGCACTTACACAGGCACTCACTGATGTGCGCACTGACTGACTCACTGACACACATACTCACTGACGTGCACATTTAATGATTCACACATATGCACTTACATAGGCACTCACTAACATATACTCACTGATAGACACTCTATGATATACATACACACACACACAAACCCACTGACCTACACAGCACTGACATATGCTCAATGAAGCACACACTCACTAAAACACACTCACGGACTGACACACACATACTCACTGATGCACATTAATACATACACTCTCTAACACACACGCCCGCTGACTCATACACTTGCTGATACACAAACTCACTGGTGCACACATTGATAAACAAACTCAGTGACACACAGACATGCAGTGACTCACACACATAGATACACACACTCACTGACATATTCTGACGTGCAGACTCACTAATGCACACACTCACTAATGCGTACACTCATTGATACACACACTCACTGACACACACAGAGGCATGCTCCTACTGATGTGTGCACTCGCTGACGTGCTGACACACATTCACTGACACTCACTTATTTCACGCACACTCACTGACACACACACTCACTGATTCACACTCTCATTGAAACGCACACTCAGTGATATGAATACTGAGAAACACACTCACTGATACATGCAGCAATGACGCACACATTGTCAATGATGATCACACTCGCTGATGTGCACACTGACTGTCATGCGTGTGTTCTTCCACAGGCGCTCACCGTTGCACACACTCAGTAATGCAAACATACACTAATATAGGCACTCACTGATACACACACTCACTTACACAGGTTCTGAGTTACACAGGCACTGTCTGACACTTAACACTCACTGGTACACACAATGATATGCACGCTCACTGACACACACAGCACTGACAAACACAGCATTGATGTGCACACTAGCTGATGTCCACATGCACTTACACAGGCACTCACTGATACGCACGTTCACTCCCGCACACACGTACATTAAAAGACGTACTTACTGACACACACACGCACTTATGCAGGCACTCACTCATACACACACATTCAGTGGCATGCACATTCACTGGCGTGCACACTCACTTACACAGGCACTAACTAACACTTAATACTCAGACACACGCAATGATATGCTCACTCACTGACTCGCACAGAGTACTGATGAACACAGCACTGACTGAGCATTACAGTAGCACAGTGGTTAGCACTGCTGCTTCACAGCTCCAGGTTCCTGGGTTCAATTCCCGTTTCGGGTCACTGTCATGTGGAGTTTGCACATCCTCCTTGTCTCTGCGTGGGTTTCCTCCAGGTGCTCCGGTTTTCTCCCACAGTCCAAAGATGTGCGGGTTAGGTTGATTGGCCATGCTAAAATTGCCCCGGCATGTGTAGGGTTAGAGGAATTAGCGGGTAAATGTGTAGGGATATGGGAATAGGACCTGGGTGTAATTGTGGTCGGTGCAGACTCGATGGGCCTGTTTCTGCACTGTAGGATTCTATGATCTATAATGCTCACACTCGCTGATGCACACACTCACTGACGCAAATATGCACTGATACAGGCACTCACTGATACACACACTCACTCCTGCACACACATACACTTCCACAGGCACTTACTAACACACATTCCCTGATACACACTAATACAAATGCTCACTCACATGCGTAGTCACTGACACACAAACTCACTACCCACACAGCACTGACAGACACTCAATGAAGCACACGCCTACTAACGTGCACACTCTCAGACTGACACATTCACACTCTCTGATACATGTTAATATGTACCCTTGCTGACACGCATGCTCGTTGATACCCAACCTCACTGGTGCATACACACTCGCTGGTGCACACACCCACAGTGATTCACACACTCACTGACATGCATCTTCTGACACGCACACTCACTGATGCACACATGCATCTACACAGGCACTCACTGATACACACACTCACGAATACATACATCTACTGTCGCGCACACTCGCTGACACACATTCAATGACACTCACTTCACACACGTACTCACTGACTCATGCGCTAACTGATTCACGCTCTCATTGATACACACTCACTGATATGAATGCTGAGAAACACATAGCACCAACACACACAAACTCAATGACACACGCTCCCACAGACGGACGCTCCCAGTGACAGACACTGACACATATACCACATATACTAACTGATTCACACTCACTTCACACACTGACACATGCACTAACACTCTCATTGATAGACACACTCACTGATCCAAAAACTGATAAAGACACTGATTGGCACACTCGCTGGCGTGCACATGCGCTGATACAGGCACTCACTGATGCACACACTTGCTGACGCCTACACGCATTTTGACAGGCACTGGCTGATGCACACACTCGCTGATGCACAAATGCACTCACACTGGCACTCACTGATATGCACACTCACTGGCACAGGTGCTCACTGACATAGACACTCATTGACAGTGAACACTCACAGACACATGCACACCCTGGTGCACAAGGGAATCCCCTGGCACACGGTGCACCCCCTGCCATGCGGATGCACCCCTTGGCACGCACGCAACTCTGACATGCACACAACTCCTGGCATATAGACTCCCTAATATAGACACTCGCTGGCGCGCACATTCATTGACAGTGCACTACCTGGCACATACGCGCATCCCTAGGCATGCATGCAGACCCCCAGCACATGCGCATGCACCCCCCAGCATGCCTGCACTCCCTGACACACAGATTCCCTAACACAGACTCCCTGATGTGCACACTTGCTGACGCGCCCATGCACTTACACAGGCACTCACTCACGTGCACACTCACTGACACGCCCATCATTGACAGTGAAGATGCGTGCACCACCTGGTATGCACGCATGGACTGCGTGGGACACCTGCACTCCCTGATGCACAGATTCCCTAACACCGACTCCTTGATGCGCACACTTGCTGACACGCACATTCACTGATGCACACGCTGACTGACACATGCACTGATGCGCGGCCCTGCTAATGCACGTGTACACTGTGTGACACGTATACATACTTCCTGACACACCAGTGTGCACACAGTGGCACGCACACAGAGTAGTATGCACACAAAATGGCTCGCACACAGACACCCTCACTGGCACACGTCCTCACTGACAGTGTTTATCACTGTGCATCTCAGTGAGCTGCATCTCAGTGAGGGTGCGCCTCAGTGAGGGCACTTAACAGTCACTGACACACAACTTACTGCGACGTGCTCTCACTGAGATGCACGGTGATAAACACACAGCACTGACACATGCGCACTCACCAACGCATACATACACTCACAGACGCACACTCTCATTGATATGCACATTTGCCCATATACACACACCCCAGCTGATAAAAAACATACCTGCCAGTAAACACACACATACACACACCTGCCGATATACACACAGACACACACACACACACACACACCTGCCGATACACAGACAGAGGCTGGGATTCATGGAAAAAAGTTATAATCCTCACTTAGCATAAATATCATTGTCCAGTGATCCCTGGGTGAGTGAGACAGAGGGAAAATGAGCCAGTGTTCCTGCTCCTGATTACTGTTCAGTGAACACTGGGTTGGAGAGAGAGAGAGAGAGCAAGAATCAGCCAGGGTTCCTGCTTCTGATCACTGTCCAGTGATTCCTACATGGAGAGAGAAGGGGAGAGATCTGCCAGCTTTCCTGCTTCTGATCACTGTCCAGTGACCCCTGGGTTAGAAAGAGAGGGGAATCCTGCTAGGATTCCTGTTCCTGATCACTGTCCAGTGTTCACTGGGTTAGATAGAGCGAGGAGAAATCAGCCAGGGTTCCAGCTTCTAACCACTGTCCATTAATCCCTGGGTTACAGAAAGGTAAAATTTAGCCAGGCTTCCTCATACTCACTGACACATGCACTCGCTGACATGCGCACTGATGTAAACACTCGCTAGCTGACACACACACAGACACACACACACCCGACGCGCACACACACATACTCGCCGACACGCACACACATACTCGCCGACACGCAAACACATACTGGCCGACGCACTCACACAACTGCCGATGCGCGCACACGCACAACACACACACGCAGACACACACACGCAGACACACACCCCCGCCAACACACATTCACCGATACACAGACACAGAGGCTGGGGTTCGTGCACACACCCACCGATTGTCTCCAGCCAGGACAATTAACTGTCAGCTGTCTGGAGACAATACACATCTCTTTAACCTGTGCTTAACCCTCTCTCCACTCACATGGTCTGTACCTTTTAGACTTGATTACCTGTAAAGACTTGCATTCCAACCATTATTTTGTAAATTGAGTTTGTGTCTTGATATGCCCTGTTTGTGAATAGAACTCCCACTCACCTGATGAAGGGGCAGTGCTCCGAGAGCTAGTGGCTTGTGCTACCAAATAAACCTGTTGCACTTTAACTTGGTCATAGAGTCATAGAGGTTTGCAGCATAGAAGCAGGCCCATCGGCCCAATTTGTCCATGCCACCATTTTTTTTAAACTCCTAAGCTAATCAAAACTGCTCGCATTTGGCCCATATCCCTCTATACTCATCGTACCCGTGTAACTTTCTAAATGCTTTTTAAAAGCTAAAATTGTACCCTCCTCCACTACTACCTCTGGCAGCTTGTTCCAGATACTCACCATCCTCTGTGTGAAAAAACTGCTCTTCTGGACATTTTTGTATCTCTCCCCTCTCACCTTAAATCTCTGCTCTCTAGTTTTAAACTCCCCTACCTTTGGGAAAAGATGTTGACTAACCAGCTTACTTGTGCCCTTCATTATTTTGTAGACCTGTACAAGATCACTCCTCAGCCTCGTACTCTCCAGGGAAAAAAGTCTCAGTCTATTCAGCCTCTCCTATAACTCAATCCATCAAATCCCGGTAGCATCTTAGTAAATCTTTGCTGCACTCTTTCTAGTTTAATAATATTCTTTCTATAACAGGGTGACCAGAATTGCACACTGTATTCCAAATGTGGCCTTATCAATGTCTTATACAACTTCAACAAGGCGTCCCAACTCCCGTATTCAATATTTTGACCGATGAAACCAAGCATGCCGAATGCCTTCTTCACCACTCTGTGCACCTGTGAATCCACTTTCAAGGAGCTATGAACATGTGTCCCTGGACCTCTTTGTTCTGTAACTCTCCCCAATGCCCTTTCATTAATTAAGTAAGTCCTGCCCTGGTTCAATCTACCAAAGTGCATCATCTTGCATATGTCTAAATTAAACTCCATCTGCCATTCGTTAGCCCACTGGCCCAGTTGATCAAGATCCTGCTGCAATCAGAGATAACTTTCTTCACTGCCCACTGTGCACCAATCTTGGCGTCATCTGCAAACTTACTAACCATATCCCCTATATTCACATCTAAATCATTAATATAAATGACAAATAACAGTGGGCCCTGCACTGATCCCTGAGGTACATCGCTGGTCACAGCCTCCAATTTGAAAAACAACTCTCTACAATATCCATTTAGATATCTTATCCTGGATCCAGTGAGATTTAACTTTATACAATAACAGACCTTATCAAAGGCCTTGCTGAAGTCCATGTAGACAACATCAACTGCACTGCTCTCATCTACCTTCTTGGTTACTCCTTCAAAAAACTCAATTAAATTTGTGGAACACGATTTTCCACTCACAAAGCCATGCTGACTGTCCCTAGCCAGTCCTTGCATCTCTAAATACCTGTAGATCCTGTCTCTCAAAATACCTTCCAACAATTTACTCACCACAGATGTGAGGCTCACTGACCTGTAGTTCCTAGGCTTTTCCCTGCAGCTCTTTTTAAACAAAAGCACAACATTTGCCACATTCCAATCTTCAGACACCTCATCTGTGACTATCGATGATTCAAATATCTCGGCTAGGGGACCCACAATTCACTACCGAGCCTCCCACAACATCCTGGGATATACTTCATCAGATCCCAGGTATTTATCTACATTGACGTGCTTTAAGCCTTCCAGCACCTCACTGTCCAGTGATCCCTGAGTTAGACAGAGAGGGGGGAAGCAGCCAGGGTTCCTGCTGATCTTTGGATTAGAGAGAGAGAGAAGGGAAATCAGTCAGGCTTCTTGTAGAGATCACTGTCCAGTAATCCCTGGGTTAGAGACAGAGAGAGGAAATCAGCCAGGGTTCCTGCTCCTGTTCACTGTCCGGTGATCCCTGGGTTAGAGAGACAGAGAGTTGAAATCAGTTAGTGTTCCTGTTCCTGATCATTGTCCAGTGATCCCTGGTTTACAGAGAGAGAGAGAGAGATAGGAAATCAGCCAGGGTTCATGCTCCTGATCACTGTCTACTGATCCCTGGGTTAGAGAGACTGAGAGGAGAAATCAGGCAGGGTTTCTGCCCCTGATCACTGTCCAGTAATTCTTGGACTAGAGAGAGGCGTAATCAGCAAGGCTTCCTGCCCCTGATCACTAAACAGTGATCCCTGGATTAGAGAGAGAGAGAAGGGAAATCAGCCAGGGTTCTTGCTCCTGATCACTGTCCAGTGAACCCTGGGTTAGAGAGAGAGGAAATCAGCCAGGGCTCCTGCTCAGTCCTGTGATCCCTGGGTTAGAAAGAGGGGAAATCAGACAGGGTTCTTGCTCCTGATCACTGTCCAGTGATCGTTGATAGAATGTGCATTTGTCATTTGCAGTAATGAAACCTGTTTCAGAGGCCTGGTACAATACATGATGCTGCCAATGTGTGTGTATACACATCTAAAAGGCTGACAGAACCTTGGGGAAAAGGGTTGGGGAAGGCACGGGAGAGCGAACATTATGCCACATCCCCCTGAGATTAAACATTCATTGACTATTCTCAAGGGCCCTTATTATGGTTTCTAAATTTAACAGCATGTCGAATGATTCTCCCTCATCACACATACTCCACAGTGGGTCTTTCCCAAGGCCCTGTCACTGCCCCTGTGGAGCAAAAAGCAGAGAGGCTGAGTCTCCAAAAAAACTGCCTTCTTCCCTGCATAGCAGTCTATAGAGGGAGCTTTACTCTGTATCTAACTTGGTGTTGTACCTGTCCTGGGAATGTTTGATGGGGACAGTGTAGAGGGAGCTTTACTCTGTACCTAATTCCGTGTTGTATCTGTCCTGGGAATGTTTGATGGGGGACAGTGTAGAGGGAGCTTTACTCTGTATCTAACTCGGTGTTGTACCTGTCCTGGGAATGTTTGATGGGGACAGTGTAGAGGGAGCTTTACTCTGTACCTAATTCCGTGTTGTATCTGTCCTGGGAGTGTTTGATGGGGGACAGCGTAGAGGGAGCTTTACTCTGTATCTAACTCGGTGTTGTACCTGTCCTGGGAATGTTTGATGGGGACAGTGTAGAGGGAGCTTTACTCTGTACCTAATTCCGTGTTGTATCTGTCCTGGGAGGGTTTGGTTAGGGACTGTGTAGAGGCAAGTTTACTCTGAATCATGAGGAAACTGTGCAAACTCCACACAGACAGTGACCTAAGCCGGGTGCTAACCGCTGTGCTACCCTGCCGCCAATGCTTGAAAGGTGATTTCTGTTTCTTGAGCTGAACTCCAGCCTCATGAAACCTCTTTAACTTCTCCTCTAAGCTTGCAAAATGCTTGGTCTCTGTCGATTCAGTTATATGGATATACAAAGAACAAAGAACAACACAGCACCGGAAACAGGCCCTTCGGCCCAACAAGCCTGCGCCGCCGTCCTAACGTCTTAATGACATATAGGGACCAATTTGTTACCCAATCAGCCTAAGAGCACATTTTTGGGATGTGGGAGGAAACCGGAGCACCCGGAGAAAACCCACGCAACCACGGGGAGAACGCGCAAACTCCCGCAGACACAGGCCCAAATCCGTGTGCCTGCACAGCAACAGCGATAGTCCCTGAGCTGTCATGGTGCCCATCAGATGGTCCAGTTTAAGCATACACTAACGACGTGAAGCACTAGGCCACTCCTGAAGCAACATCCAAGAGCAGCTCTCGCACGACCTGCCGCATGCATGCACCTTGTTGGTCAACAAGGTGGAAACAAATAGGATATTTAAACAGTCCTATTATATCCCTCTATCTGCATACCGCTCATGTGGCTGTCCAAGAGACCCTTAAACAGCCCCAGCGTGCCTGCTCCCACCACCTTACTCGGCAGTGCATTCCACACCCCCACTACCCTTTGTGTGAAAAACTGCCCTCCAATATTCATCTTATACATAGCCCCCCTCATCCTAAGGCCGTGACCCCTCATTCTATCTTTTTGTAATGGTAGAATAAGCTTACCACCATTTACTCTATCTATACCCCTCATAATCTTATATACCTCTAATAGATCCCCTCTCAGCCGACATCTTTCAAGGGAAAACAACCCCAGTGCGTTCAATCTTTCCTCGTAAGACAGCCCTTCCATACCAGGCAGCATCCTGGTAAATCTCCTCTGCACTCTCTCCAGGGCCTCCACATCCTTCCGGTAGTATGGCGACCAGAACTGGACGCAGTACTCCAAGTGAGGCCTAACCAACGTTCTATACACTTGCAACATTAGACTCCTACTCTTGTATTCTATACCTCTTCCTATGAAGGCTAACATACCATACGCTTTCTTTATCACATTCTCCACCTGTACTGACACCTTTAGAGACTTGTGAACCTGCACCCCCAGGTCTCTCTGCATCTCTATACTCCGGATAGTTTTACCTTTTATCCTATAACTCCCCTCTACATTATTCCGGCCAAAATGCATCACCTCGCATTTATCCGGATTAAATTCCATTTGCCATCTATCTGCCCAATCTACCAGCCTATCTATGTCCTGTTGTATTGCCTGGCACTGCTCCTCAGTCCCCGCCAATCCAAGCATCTTAGTGTCATCAGCAAATTTGCTGATCACACCATCTACCCCCTCTTCCAAGTCATTTATATACACCACAAATAGAAGGGGTCCTAGTACAGAGCCCTGTGGCACACCACTAGTGACTGACCTCCAGTTGGAAAAAGAGCCTTCCACTACTACCCGCTGTCTCTTCCTCCCAAGCCAGTTCTCAACCCATCTACATACCTGGCCCTGTATCCCATGCGCCTTCACCTTTTCTATCGGCCTACCATAAAAAAGAAGGTTCCATGAGGAACCTTGTCAAAAGCCTTACTGAAATCCATGTAGACGACATCAACGGCTTGTCCTTCATCAACCGTTTTTGTCACCTCTTCAAAAAATTCCACTAGATTCGTAAGGCACAACCTCCCTTAACGAAGCCATGCTGCGTATCCCTGATCAGATCGCAGCGCTCCAGATGTTCATACATCTTGTCCCTGAGGATCCTCTCCATTAGCTTACCTATAACTGAAGTCAAGCTCACCAGCCTATAGTTCCCTGGGTTATCCCTCTGACCCTTTTTAAACAACGGTACTACATTTGCTATCCTCCAATCCTCTGGGACCTCACCTGTGTCCAAAGAAGAGACAAAGATTTGCGTCAGAGGATCAGCAATGTCATCTCTCACCTCCCTTAGCAGTCTGGGGTAAATGCCATCAGGCCCCAGAGCTTTATAAGGCTTTATGCTGCCTAAAAGCCCCAACGCCTCTTCCCTCATAATGGATATTTCCTTTAACGGGTCCTCAATTTCCTCAAAGCTCAATTTCCTCAAAGCCGGCACCCGACATCAGGCCCCTCTCCCGCGTGAATACTGACGCAAAGTATTCATTCAAGATCTCCCCCATTCCCTCAGGCTGTAAGCATAGTTCCCCTCCTCTGTCCCTGAGAGGTCCAATCTTCCCTCTAACCATCCTTTTGCTCCTTACATAGGAGTAAAATGCCTTAGGAGTTTCCGTAATCCTACCTGCCAAAGCCATCTCGTGGCCCCTTTTTGCCTTTCTGACACCCCTTTTAAGATCCCGTCTACACTCTCTATATTCTTCCAGCGCTGTCTCTGTCTCCAGTTGCCTAGATCTAACGTACGCCTCCCGCTTCTTCCTGACCAAGTCCTCAATATCCCTAGTAACCCAAGGTTCTCTAATCCTACCTTTCCCATCCTTCCTCCTTACCGGCACATGTCTTTCCTGCAAAGGTCAAGGTATATTGCCAAGGTATACTTCAATCCATGGTTGCCCCCGCAGCAGACTCTCCATTTTTCTTTGAAATAATGCACTTGCCAAAGACACAGCAAAAGACAGGCGCGTGTACTGGAACAGGCTTTTCTGTGTGTTTGTTGGACATTTACTCGGGAACTCACTATCAAGGGTCATTGGACAGTGATCAGAAGCAGGAACACTGGCTGATTTCCCCCTCTCTTTTTCTAACCCAGGGACCACTGGACAGTGATCAGGAGAAGGAACTTTGGCTGACTTTCCCTTTCTCTCTCTCTCTAACCCAGGGATCACAGGACAATGATTAGGAGCAGGAATCCTGACTGATTTCCCCTTTCTTCTGTAACCCAGGGATCACTGGACAGTGATCAGGGGCAGGAAACCTAGCTGATTTGCCCTTTCTTCTCTAACCCAATTTGGTGGCCCCATTAACTGTTAGCTTAATGGAAATGGTTTTGTCTGGTTTCAATACGGGGACGATGAGTGCTGCCCATTCTGAGAATTGAATTGGCTGGATAACGCTTCGCTCTTCCAACCCATTTAATTTAGTATCCACTTTCTCTCGAAAAGCATATGGTACCCGTCTTGTTCTAAGGAATCCGGGTGTCGCCTCTGAGCCCACATAAATATCTTGTAGTGCTTTGATGTTGCCTAATTGATCACAGATGATGGTCTGTTTTCTTAACAGTTTGGGCATTCCCCCTTCCTGTACTTGAAATATCTCGGTCCAATTGAACTTGATTTCTCTCAGCTAATCATGGCTAAAGTTTGGTCCTTCACCTGTAACTATTTTCATTCAGAGGTGGGTAGACTATCCTCCAAAGCCTACAGGCAGGTACCATTGTGGTTGTTATTGCTTCTCCCATATATTCTTCTATTTCAATAGTTGCACTGCCTTTGTTAGATAATGAAATATATACTTGCCAATATAGTAGCTGATACCACTATTTTCCCTGTTTTTAGATTAAACAGAGAGCAAACACCAGAATCATTGATGCTAGTCTCTTCCAATAGAAACCAGAAGCAGGAGTAGGCCATTTGGCCTTCACGTCTGCTCCATTCATGATGATCATGGCTGATCTTCAAATTCAGTATCGTGATTTCCTTTCCCCTCATACCCCTTGATTTCATCATCTAATTTAATATTTAATTTATTTTTGAAATCAATGGTTTGACTTGAACTGCTTCCTGTGGCACTGAATTCCACCCACACATTCACCACCCTCTGCGTAAGAAATTTCTCATCACCTCCATTCTAAAAAGTTTATCCTTTATCCTCAAACTATGATTCCTGGACTCCCCCAACCATTGGGAACATTCTTTCTGAATCTACCCTGTCCAATCCTGTTAGAATTTTATAAGTTTCTGAGATCCCCTCTCACTCTTGTATAATTCAAGTGAATACGATCCTAACTAACTTAGTCTCTCCTCATATGACAGACCTGCCATCCCAGGAATCAGCTTGGTAAACCCTCGTTGTACTCCCTCCACAGCAAGGACATCCTTCCTAGGATAAGGACACCAAAACTGTACACAATACTCTAGGTGTGGCCTTACCAATGCGTATACAATTGTAGCAAAACACCCCTATCCTTATGCTCAAATCCTCTTGCTATGAAGACCATTTGCCTTCTTTACTGCCTGCTGTACCGGCATACTTATTTTCAACAACTGAATAAAGTTTTAGAAGCTCGAACAGGAGTAAGCCATTCAGTATATTTGTAATATCTTGGTTGATCCGTTACTCGGTGATCGTGATTTCGCTCTGCACATCAAATGTCCTCTTTTGTAACAATAAAACAGCCTCCTTATGTCAGACACGATTCTATGTCGTTAACATCCTCGCTAAGCATTACTGACTATTTTGTACCTTTTTGTTTTGTTGGTGACTGAAATTGTTTCCCACGTCATGGCTGTTTCGGTAGTTTTGACACCAAGGCTGGCTGTGGATTCCTGCCCTAACTGGTACAGCGCTATTTTGTGCAGCACGTTGACTTTTCTCAGCATTTTTCATGGTTGGTGCTATCTCCATTGCTCGTTTATAATTTATGTTAACCTCTGCAAGCAATCTGCTTTAAATAGCACTGTTGTTCATACCACAGACTAACCTATCCTGCAACAAACGTATCATTTAGGGTAGCTCCAAAATCACACTACTATGATGATTGCTTCAGTTTAGCAATGTAAGTTGTGATCAACTTTCTTGGTGTGCTCTCCCACAAATTAAGTTTGAATCTCTGCGAGTATGATTAGTGATTCAGGTTGCAATTGAGCCTTCACTAAATTCATGAACTCACTAAATGATTTGGAGTTGGACGAGCTTGAGGCTGTAAGATTGCAAATAAAGTCCAAGTTCCATAAACATTTAGAAGAATTGTTTTGCACTTCACCTCCTATTCTAGAACATAGTACAGTATAGCATAGTATAGGCTCTTTGGCCCTCGATGTTGTGCTAAGCTATATCTGAACCCAAGATCAAGCTATCTCACTCCCTATCATTCTGATGAGTTCCCATTTGTTACCCAGGTGAACCTTATGCTGTTGTATTGCTCTTAAAGAGAAAATCGCCACATTGTTCAACCATGTATGTGTCTCTCACCCCATGTCTCTGTTTTTCTCTCTCTATGTTACACTATGCCTTTGTTTCTCTCATTTTCACATTGTGTCTGTTTTCTCTCTCTCACCTTGTGCCTCTGCCTGTTTCTCTCCCTCACGTGTTCTTTCCCTCTTTCTCCCTCTGTCCTCCTCTTTCTTTTTCTCTCTCTCCTCTTTCTTTTTCTCTCTCTCTTCCTCTCTCTCTCACTGACGCATCTCTCTCTCTCTCGCACAGTCGATCACTCCTCTTGGCTGTTTCTGGAATTCCAGTGTGCTGCCCTCCGTCATGTGGATATCCTCTTGCTGTTTCCCAATACTCGGACAGATTCTTCCCATGCTTGGCAATCGGCCACAGCTGCTGCGGAGAGAGATAGTTCAGGGCCTGAGTGAGGTGTTAGCTATCAGCAGGGCAATGTCAGTACAGGCTGAGGTTGTTCTCTTTGCTCCAGAATATTCAAGATGGCGGGGGGGGGGTGCTCCAGGGAATTGTGGAATATGTGGATCATTGAGAATGGTGGCAGTTTGTCCTCAACATTACTTAATGGTAAAGCAAGCTGTGGGGGTTGGGCTTGGAGTAGGGAGTGCAAATGGATCTCTCCTGCTCTCAATTCTTAGCCTTTGTGACAGAATGACCACAATCCTTCTCAAACAGAGAATCCCGAAGACTCACAGCCATGTCTCTCCACTTATGTTCCCCCCCCCAATTATTGGGTGAAGAAATTGCTCCTCTTCTCAATAATTGGCCCTTTCTCTGAGTGATTTTGCAGCTCTGTAAGGGGCATTTCCCTGAAAGGGCCATGTGACTTGCCGGTCCAACTGTGAGCCAGGTTGGGGACTCACCCAGAGTTGCAATGGGCTTGTACCAGGAGTCAGACTTCTGGGCCTGTGGAGTTTAAGACCCTTTCCCTTGCTGCGTACATCTGCTGTGTTAACAAAGCTTTGTGGCTTCGCTCATTGGAGTTCGATCTTTACCTCACTACATACCCCGATTTAGACTGATGCAACCCCTGAGCATCCACTCACCAAGAAGGCCGTAGGTTGAGAGACACAGCTTGAATCCCCATCCTGACAATTGGTGGAATGAATCTGGAATTACCAAACTAGTCTCCATAATGCTGACCATGACAGCTATCATCAACTGTTGTAAAAACCCATATGGTTCACTAATGCACTTTGGGAAAGGAAATCTGCTGGCCTTACTTGGTCCACCCTCCATATGATTCCAGAGCCACTGCAATACAGTTGGGTCTCGACAGCTACCCTGGAATGGCCAGCGAGACACTCAGTCCGAGGAGCCCAGCCAGCAGTGCCCACACCCCCATGAAACAATAAAGAATTTGGCTGCTTCTCTCTTTCTTGCTCAAGTTACCCCCTGCCCCCATCTCACTCTGGTTCCCATCCAACAGAATCGCAGAATTGTTATGGAACCGGAGGAGGTCATTCAGCCCCTCGTGTCCGCACCTGCTCCCGTGACTTCCTCCTGCTTTTCACCCCCGGCCCTGCACATTGCTTCTATTCAAATAATCATCTAATATTATCTTGAATGTCTCGATCGGATCTGTCTCCTCCTGCTTCCAGACAGTGCATTCCAGACGCCAACCATTCCATAAGACCATGAGGCACAGCAGCAAATGTAGGCCATTCGGCCCATTGAGTCTGCTCTGCCACTTAATGAGATCATGACTGATCTGATGTGATAATCCTTAAATCCATTTTCCTGCCTTAGCCCCCATACTGACTGCTGTCTAGAAAGGTATTTTTTCTCACATCATCTTTGCTTCTTTTGCAAATCACTTTAAGTCCATGCCTTCTTCTTCTCGATCCTTTTTGAAGGGGAACAGTTCCTCTCTGTCTACTCTGTCCAACTCCCTCATGATTTTGAGCATCTCTATCTAATCTTCTCTTAGCCTTCTTCTCTCTATGCATTGACATACACAAACTCACGTACACACACACTCACACCAAAGTACACAAATACATGAAAACTCACAGTTCTACTCACACAATAGTCACAATGTCACAAACACAGTCTTAACACAAACACACACACAGACATATATTCGCTCAATCTCTCACACACAAGCCACACATGCTCTCTGTCACACACACACACACTGACTCTCTCTCTCTCTCTCTCTCTCACACACACGCACACTCAGGCACACATGCTGCTGATTAACTCACGGAATTTGCTGTGGGATTGTCACCATGAATACACATTGTTATGAGGAGGAAGCGGTGATTATTGCTCTCTGTTCTAGGTCAGAGTTCAGAGAGTCAGAGTCTGACGGGCAGAAATTGTGTGCCTACAAAATCAGGATTAACAATCCGGATACGATACAATCCCAGCAACTTCCTACTGACCCAGAGCAGGGAGCTGGGCCAGGGGAAGATGATCTGTAATGAATATCCATAGGATCAGATGTAGCAGCCAGTCCTTAAATAACCAGAGTGTGGAGGAGTCAGCATTCTGACAATCCCAAACAGTACCACCCAGAGATAGAAAATAAACACTCACCCAGTCCATCTCCCCTTTCAAATCTTCCCCCAACATATACCCCAGTTACTCAAATTTAACCAGGAGGGGCCAGTGAGTGTAAGTGGGGTGAAATTGTGAGCAGGAGTATGAGTGGAGGTAGGTGTAAGATTCTGAGCAGGAGTGAGTGTGAGCAGGCATATGAATGTAAGCAGGATTGTGAGTGGAGGCAGGTGTAACAGTGTGAGCAGGGATGTGAGTGCGAGCATGGGGTGCGAGTGTGAGCAGGGGTAACAGTGTGAGCGGGGTAACAGTGTGAGCGGGGGTAACAGTGGTGACAAGTGTAAGAGTGTGGGCAGAAGTGTGAGTGTGAGCAGGGGAGTGAGTGTGAACAGGGATGTGAGAGGAGGCAGATGTAAGAGTGTGAGTAGGAGTGAATGTGAGCAGGATCGAGTGTGAGCATTTGGAGGAGAGAGAGTGTGAGCAGATTGTGTGACTAATGTGGAAAAGTGTGAGGTAATGCACTTTGGCAGGAACAATAAATGTGTAGAGTATAGGGCTAATGGTAGGGCTCTTAATAGTGTTGAGGAACAGAAGGATCTTGGTGTATGTGTCAATAGATCCCTGAAAGTAGGCAGTCAAGTGGATAAAGTTGTTAAGAAGGCATATGGAGTCTTAGCTTTTATTGGTAGGGGGATTGAATTTAGGAGCCGCAGCATCATGTTGCAACTGTACAAAACTCTAGTGCGGCCGCACTTGGAGTATTGTGTGCAGTTCTGGTCCCACATTATAAGAAAGATGTGGAGGCATTGGAGAGGGTACAGAGGAGGTTTACCAGGATGTTGCCTGGTATGGAGGGCAGGTCCTATGAAGAGAGGTTGAAGGATTTGAGGTTGTTTTCGTTAGAAAGGAGGCGGCTAAGGGGGGATCTTATTGAAACATATAAGATAATTAGAGGTTTGGATAGGGTGGACAGTGATAGCCTTTTTCCTAGGATGGAAAAAGCTAGCACGAGGGGACACAACTTTAAATTAAGGGGTATGAGTTATAGGACGGATATCAGAGGTAGGTTCTTTACTCAAAGAGTGATTAGGGAGTGGAATGCCCTGCCTGCAGCTGTTGTAGATGCGCCAAGTTTGGTGGCGTTTAAGAGGTTAGTTGATAAGTATATGGATGAGAAGGGAATGGTTTAGTTAGGAGGGGCATTGCTTTTTATTTTGGTCGGCACAGCATCGAAGGCCGAAGGGCCTGTTCTGTGCTGTATTGTTCTATGTTCTATGTTCTATGTAATGTCCTGGTGAAATCTGAACCTATGTTCTTGAAACATTAGCCCAGGGCCTCTTGATCACTCGTCCAATAACAGACCCACTATGCCAGCCTCTCTGTCTGCAATTTACCTTTTTGCCAGTTCCTTGACAATTGCCACACATTTCCATTACAGAATCAACATGATTAAATCTTTGGAAATGGTCTGCAATTTTATAGTTTCTTTTCAGATTTTCCATACTGCATAGATGCTGAGAGATCAATCTTTTCATCATCAGTAACTATGGATTCCTACTGTGCATTACTATGGGCAGTTCTTTAAAACTTTCAGCCTTACACAGTTCACACAGATAATAAGATGTCTGCACTTTATACCAGGAAGTAGTTATTCAGCTCAAATATCTCCCTCATATTTTGAAACTGGGCTGAGAGGGGTGAAAGTCAGTGAGTATATCTATAGGGTGAGAATGGAGGGCAAATTAACAAAACCGAAACCAAAACGGACACCACTCCATCCAAGTCCCATATCCCGCAGGGTCACACTTAACTCAGCAAACTGAGAGGGTGATCCGAATCAACAGGGCATAGATAGGCTGGCAGCATGGGCAAAAAAGGGGCAGATAAAATTCAGTGAGGGTCAGGTATAGAGCTCATAGCATCCCTACAGTGCAGATGGAAGCCATTTGGCCCATCGAATCTGCACCAAATCTCTGACAGAAAATCTCACCCAGGCCTTCCCCTCCGCCCCATCCCACACATTTAGCAGGAGGGTTTACATGGTTGGAGGACCATGAAACCCTTCTTTGTGCCTCCATCACTCTGGTGGGAAACCGTCAAAGGCAACATCAAAAGGTTCTTCATTCGCAAAGGGGTTCAGAAGGCCAGGGAGAGAAGAGGGGAAATGTCCCGACTCCACAAAAGCGTGCAGGAACTACTCCAACTGCAGTCGATGGGGGTTGATGTCTGGGAGGGTCTCCAGGAGTGAAGAGCCAGCAAGCCTTGATCTTTATTTGGAGGCTATTAAGGTCATCTTCCGGTCCAGGATCCGCTCTGTGGAGCAGGATGAAAAGTGCTTGCATTTCCTTTTCCAGAAGGTACACAGAGAAACCTCTGTGATCAGCAGCCTGAAGGAAGAAGACGGCTCAGTAAGGTCATCGCAGTCTGACATTCTGAGGATCTGCAAATCCTTCTATGCTAGGCTGTATGACCTGAAGCCATCCCACACATTTAGCCTGGCCAATCCCCTACTTACACATCTTTGGAAGCGAAGTGGAAACTTGGCATGGCCAATCCAGCTAACCCACATATCTTTGGACTGTCGGAGGAAACTGGACCATCCAGAGGAAACCCATGCAGACACGGGGAGAACGTGCAAACTCCACACAGACAGTGACCCAAGGCCAGAATTGAACATTTTCTTGTCCCTGACCGGGTTTGCAACCAATGCCAGATTTCTTCAGTATTGGAGCTTACATTTGCCTGGCATCCCTAATTGTGGTACATCAGAAACACAAACACTGGCAGCAGCGATATATAATCCCAATCCACATGATGCAATATCGGAGGGGAGATGGTTTAGAGCAAGGGAAGGAGAGAGATAGGGAGGGGGGAAGAGAGAGAGAGGGAAAGAAAAAGAGAAAGAGAGGGAGACATGGAAGCGGGGGGAGTAGGGAGCGAGGAAAATGGGACAGAGAGACAGAAGGAGTGAGGGAGGGAGAGAAAGATGAAACAAGGAGTGAGAGAGAACTGCAGAGATTCAGGGAAGTGATTCTGGAGATTAGAACACCAGGCACCCAAAGGCAGCACTGGAGGAGGTTGAAGACATAGGGAAGGTTTAGGTACTGAAGGAGATTACAGAAATAGGGAGAGTTGTAGGAGCTGGAAGGGATTACAAAGATAGGGAGAGTGTAGGGGCTGGAAGAGGTTACAGAGATAGGGAAGGTCGTAGGGGCTGGAAGAGGTTACAGAGATAGGGAAGGTCGTAGGGGCTGGAAGAGGTTACAGAGATAGGGAAGGTCGTAGGGGCTGGAAGAGGTTACAGAGATAGGGAAGTCGTAGGGGTGGAAGGGTTACAGAGATAGGAAGGGGTAGGGGCTGGAAGAGGTTACAGAGATAGGGGAGGGCGTAGGGGCTGGAAGAGGTTACAGAGATAGGGAAGGTCGTAGGGGCTGGAAGAGGTTACAGAGATAGGGAAGGTCGTAGGGGCTGGAAGAGGTTACAGAGATAGGGAAGGTCGTAGGGGCTGGAAGAGGTTACAGAGATAGGGCGGGAGTAGCAGGGTGGGGATGATTGATAATCTGGTCATGATGCAAGTTAGGAGATGTGTTCTCTAAGCTGAAATGTGTGTGCGGGAATTGCAGTGAAGTTGAGTAAACATGGTGAGTGTGGCTTTGTACATCCCTGTATCTGACAGCTGCTAGTAACTAAAGCATTTACATTTTCTGTCAATATCACAGGCCGTAATTAAAAAAGAAAATTAAAGACTTCAAAATTCAATGTTTTTTCTTCATAAAATGAATACAAGTCCACTGATGACACAGTCTCTCACTGGGCTTAATGCATTTTCTGAAGTTTATAAGTTTATTGAAGAGAAAATAGCAATTATAGCACATGTGTCATCAGTAGTCTGACTTTCTTACACACAAACAGCAGCTTGGTTTAAAAAGTAACACATTTGGAAAAGTTTTTGATCTGGAGCTGGTGGCGTCTGAGGAGAAATCTCTGTCAGCTCGGCAGACTGAGAGCTCGTGTTGCAACCTGGAAGATGAGGCCAGTGCGCGGACACAGAATTTAATCCAGGCATGGGCATGAGGATATTATTAAACTAGAAAGAGCGCAGAAAAGATTTACTCGGATGCTATCGGGATGGTTTGAGTTATAAGAAGAGGCTGGATAGACTAGAACTTTTTTCTCTGGAATGTAGGAGGCTGAGGGATGATCTTATAGCGGTCTACAAAATAATGAGGGGCACAGATCAGCTGGATAGTCAATATCATTTCCCAAAGGTAGGGGAGTCTAAACATAGAGGCATGGATTAAAATGAGAGGGGAGAGATACAAAAGG
The DNA here is from genome assembly GCA_024679065.1 of Sphyrna mokarran. Taxonomy (NCBI): domain Eukaryota; kingdom Metazoa; phylum Chordata; class Chondrichthyes; order Carcharhiniformes; family Carcharhinidae; genus Sphyrna; species Sphyrna mokarran. The sequence goes on along the minus strand of JAGIQG010000016.1, from coordinate 7,527,574 downwards.
GTCCAGAGAGGTAATTATTTCACACAGAGGGTGGCAAGTGTTTGGAACAAGCTGCCAGAGGTAGTAGTAGAAGCAGGTACAATTTTTTTCTTTTAAAAAGCATTTAGATAGTTACATGGGTATGATGAGTGTTGAGAGAGATGGGCCAAACATGGACAGTTAGGATTAACTTAGTGATAAAAATTAGGTGGCATGGACAAATTGGGCCGAAGGCTTTGTTTCCATGTTGTAAACCTCTATGTTACTTACATGGAATTTAGCAAGGCTTTTGACAAGGTACTGCAATGGTAGGTTGTTGCACAAAGTTAAATCTCATGGGATCCAGGGTGAGGTATCTAAATGGACACAAAATTGGTTTCTTGACAGAAGCCAGAGGGTGGTTGTAGAGAGTTGTTTTTCAAATTGGAGGCCTGTGACCTCCATTATTTATATTAATGATTTGGTATTTATATTAATGATGTAGATAAGAATACAGGAGGCATGGTTAGTAAGTTTGCAGATGACACCAAGATTGGTGGCATGATGAACAGTGAGAAAGGTATCTCCAATTGCAGCAAGATTTTGATCAATTGGGCCAGTGGACTGACAAATGGCAGATAGAGTTTAATTTAGACAAATGTGAGGTGATGCATTTTAGTAGACTGAACAAGGACAGAACTTATTCAGTTAATGATAGGATGTTGGGGAGAGTTACAAAACAAAGAGATCTCGGGGTACATGTTTATAGCTCCTTGAAAGTGGAGTCGCAGGTGGACAGAGTGGTGAAAAAGGCATTCAGCATGCTTGGTTTCATTATCAGAACACTGAATACAGGAATTGGGATGTCCATTCCAAATTGCCAAAGAGGACTCAATGGATAAATGTGAGCGGATTTCTTGAAGGAAGAGATGAAGGCTTGCATTTACAGGGCGTCCTTCATCACCCAAGGCTGTCTCTCCTGCTCAAATGCCCTGCTTTCAAAGTGCAATGACTGCTATAAGCAGTGCCGAGTCGATGGGCCAAATGGCCTCTTCCTAACTGTAGAGATTTTGTGGTTCTACAGTAAGGTAGGAAACTCAGCAGTGCAATTTGTTCAAGCCAAGCTGTCAGGAGGAGTGTCTGCAGTTCAATCTGATTCTGCATTTTAGGCAGCATTTAGGCCCCAATCCTGAACGTGCTCACGAGCAGCCAATTTAAACTGAGCTGCTAAGTGGGCTCTTTGACGCTGGCTGGAAGCGAGGGTTTGTGGTACCTGGCTAGCCTGTTCTCTGCACGCAGTCAGGCCTAGTGCCAACTTTAAATAACTACTTGGGAGAAGCAAAGAGGTGGTGTCTGTCCCTCTCCCCACCATGGCTTTCCCCATGGCAAAGCCTCGTCCAATCAGAGTTAATGTGCCGGCCAATCAGTGTTGACTTGTGAGCCAATCTACAGCCTGTAATACTGTAGTGCCAACCATAGGGACCATTTTGAAATTTGATATATTGTCATTCAGGATGAAGGGGAACCTCCAAGTGGTGGTGATACCAAGTATCTGCTGCCCTCGTCTTTCTAGATAGTAATAGTCTCGGGTTGGGAAGGTGCTGGCTAAGGAACATTGGCAAGTTGCAACCTGTAGCTGGTACACACGGCTGCCCCTATGCATTGGTGGTGTAGGGAGAGTGAACGTTTGTGGCAGAGGTGGCAATCAGCAGAGCTGTTTTGTTCTGGATGGTGTCATGATTATCGAGTGTCGTTGGAGCTCCACTCATCCATCTTCTCTGTGTCGCAGCTTGGTCACCCTTTCCCAATGGGGAAACCACCCCCAAGACTCAACACCAATTTATTATCAATGCTATTCTTCCAGAAATAAGACTCTGTCTCCCTTCCTTAGGCCAAATTTGTACTGAACCTCACTTAAACCATACTGGGAATACTGAGCAACATTCTGCTAAGGATATAGATGATCAAGCAGAAGGAGCACAGAGGATTTACAAGGCAGATGCCAGACATAAGGGATTATACCTGTCAGGAGAGACAAAACAGTCAGGGGACATTTTCTCTGGAAAAGAGAAGCCTACAAGGTGACCTGATGGAGATATTTACAATGTTTTATTTTGAAGAGATGTAGGGGTGTTCTCCCCAGCATCCTGGTTAATGCTAATCTCCCGGTCAACAACACTAAAACACATTATCCGGTCGTTATCACAATACAGCTGCTGGCAGGAAGGACTGTGATCGAAACTGGTCTCCCCGCACTCATCGGGACAAAAACAAGAATATCAAATTTCAAAATGGTCCTCATTTTTAGGCATACCTGGTGCTGCTCCTGGCATACCCTCTTCATTGAAGCAGAGTTGATGCCCTGGTTTGATGATAACGATGGAGTGGGGGAATATTCTTGGCCATGAGATTACCAATTGTGCTTGTGTACAATATCACCTGCTGCTGATGACCCACAGCACCTCGTGGATGTGCAGACTGCAATTACTAGATCTGTTCTGAATTTATCCCTTTTAGCAGACTGTTTAGACATGATGCCGCCTACCCTCAACGTGAAGACAATATAGATCTCACCACCACAGTGAGTATCGGGATGATAACCCCTAGAGATATTTAAGGGGAAACGGGATGAGACTATGGAACAGAAGGTTGTAGTGTTGAGGAGTGAGATAAAGGGGGGAAAGAGGTGCGAGTGGAGGATGAACAGCAGCATGGAGCAGATGGGCCGAAAGTTCTGTTCCTGAGCTTTGGAATCGATGCAGTGTGGAATTACGGTGTGGGAGATTGTGGAAAATGGCTGACAATGAGAGTCAGTAGCTTCTTTATCAGCTTTCCATCATCTTGGTTGTTGTGTACAAGCTACAACTCAAGAGAGAAATGATTCCAGTCACAGAGTGTAGCAGCCTGGGTTAGGGCCTCATCCCATTAGGCCTTGCCCCTTAACCAACTTTTACGTCAGTCATGTTTGATGTGCAAGCGGAGAAAGAATGCCAACACTGACCCCTGGAGGCAGTGCCAGGAACATTCCTCCCGCCGTAACCAGCCAGGAGCCAGCTTTCCCCTCCACTCCCACGCCACTCTCACCGCTTTCTCCCAATGCTCCTGCCACATCCAGTACTGCTTGAGCAGAAATCACCTCCAAGTATCGGGGGAAAAAGTGGAAGAGTTGCGGGGCGGAGTGGAGGGCGGGGGGGGGCTTACAAATTGCCATCTACGGTCACCAAGTCGAATTCCGTTTTCCAATCACCAACTTCAATGCACAATGCACTGTTATGACTGCCCCTGCGATGACCTTCTGACCACGTAGTGGTCCTCAGGAGGATCGCCTGCTCCCTTCTGCGTAACATCACCCCAGCTCCACCTCCCTCTTCCCCTCTCTCCCCCCCAATGCTGAAACTCTAACTTACAATTCTCACCTTCACGCAAGTATTGGAGTGCACTCCAAGCCATGTTCAATAACCCTTCCTGTAACCTCTTCCAATCTCTAAAACCCTATCTCTGTAACCTCCTCCAGCTCTTACAATCTTCCCTGTCTCTGTAACCTGCTCCTGTCTCTATAACCCTCCCTATCTCTATAACCTCCTCCAGTCTCTATAACCCTCCCGTTCTCTGCTATCTCCTCCAGCTTCTATCACTCTCTGAATCTCTGTAACTTTCTCCAGTCATTACAATCCGCCCTATCTCTGTAACCTCCTCCAGCCCCTACATCCTTCCCTATCACTATGAATGAGTATATGTGTGTGAGTGAGAATGTATAAGAGTGAATAATTGTTTGTGTGTGTGTTAGAGTTTGCATGTATCCAGGAGAAGTGCAGGGAGCAGCATCAAGCTCTTAATGTGGCTTTCTTCAATCTCGCAAAGTTCTTCGACTATGTCAAGCGTGACAGATTGTGGAACTTCCTCCTCAAATTCAGCTGTCTGCAGAAATTCACCACCATTCTCCGCCTGCTTGATGATGACACGCAAGCCATAATCCTCATCAATGGAATCAGCACAACGTCCTTCTCCATCTCTGAGGCAGCAGCACTCCACCCCTTCACCCTGTAGATGCCTGCTGGAGTGAAGCTGACCTCTTGGACAGGCGAGAAACTGTTCAAACTCCAACAGCTCCAGAACCAAGACCACCCTAACTACTGTCATGGAGCTGCAGTACACAGTCACTGCCTGTCTGTAGGCACACTCAGAGACTGAGCTACAAACAATGGTCAACTCATTCACCAAGAATGGGCCTCAGACTAAACATCTGGAAAACATCCTTACCAGCCCGCTGCTGCCACACAAAACTGCAAACCCCCCTCCTCCCCACCCCGTCCACCAACACCATCAAAATCCATGGTGAGCTCCAGGACAATGTGGACCCCAACACAGTGGTTAGCACTCTGAGGCCCATTCTTGTTGAATGAACTAGCACTGCTGCCACACAGTGCCAGGGACTCAGGTTCAATTCCCAGTTTGAGTCACTGTCTATGCAGAGAGTCTGCACGTTTTCTGTGTATCTGTGTGGGTTTCCTCCGGGTGCTCCAGTTTCCTCCCACAGTCTGAAAGACGTGCTGGCTAATGCCAAAATTAGTGGTGACTAGTGATTTTCATAGTTACTTCATTGCAGTATTAACATTAGCCTACTTGTGACACTAATAAATAAACTTTAAGCTTTTTACTTCCCATACCTTGGGAGCCTCCTCTCGGCACAGGCAGATATCAGCTCCAGTGCGCCAATGCAGTCTTCAAGATATTCGAAATCAGAGAGCTGGAAGCCTGAGACATCAAATCCAGCACCAAACTAATGGTCTTCAGAGCAGCTGGGGTCCCTGTCCTCCTGCATCAATCAGAAACATGGACAATGAACAGTAGACACCTCAACTATTTGGACAGATATCACCAATGTTGATTCTGCAAATGCACTCACAAGATAGGTGTACAATGTGAGTTTCCTCTCCCAGACCAATATATTGGTATAAGATAATTATATATCATGTAAAGTATCTTATATTGGTGTTTGGATCACTATAAGAGTGTAAAGTGTATTAACATAAAATCATAGAATCCCTAATGTGCAGAAGGAGGTCATTCAGCCCTTCAAATATGCACAAACACCAATTTCACACAGGTCCTCTCCCCGCTTAGTCACCATGCTAATCCCTCTATCACATTCTGGGGCTATAAGGGTTAATTTAGCATTTCAAATCAACCTAACCCACACATCTTTGGACTGTGGGAGGAAACCCACTCAGACACGGGGAGAACATGCAAACTCCACACAGACAGTGACCCAAGCTGGGAACCAAACCCGGGTCCCTGGTGCTGTGAGGCAGCAGTGCTAACCACTGTGCTACCATGCTGTCCTTATATCAGAATAAAGATCACTATATCAGTGTAAAGTGTATTATGTTATAATAAGACCATAAGACATAGAAGAATTAGGCCACTTGGCCCATCGAGTTTGCTGTGCCACTGAAGCATGGCTGATTTTTTTCCTCAGCCGCATTCTCCTGCCTTTTCCCCATAATCCCTGATCCCCTTAATAATCAATCAATTTCTGTCTTAAAGACAGTCAATGACCTAACCTCCACAACCTTCTGCAGCAAAGATTTCCAAAAATTAACCACTTACTGTTGAAGAAATTCCTTATCATCTCTGTTTTAAAGGATTGTCCCTTTAAATCTGAGACTGTGCTCTCTGGTTCGAGTTTTTCCTACGAATGGAATATTCTCTCCACATCCACTCTATCCAGGTCTCGCAGTATCTCTAACTTTTAATAAGATCTCTCCTCACCCTTCTAAACTCCAACAATTACAGACCGAGAGTCCTCAACCATTCCTCATATGACAAGCTCTTCATTCCAGGTATCATTCTTATGAACCTCCTCTGGATCCATTCCAAGGCCAGCACATCCTTCCCTGGATTCTGGGCCCAGGACTGTTCACAATAGTTCAAATGGGGCCTGACCAGAGTGATATCCAGCCTCAGAAATACATCCTTGCTCTTGCCCTCTCGATATGAATGCTAACATTGCATTTGCCTTTCTAACTGCCGACAGCCTGCATGTTAACCTTAAGAGAATCTTGAACAATAACTCCTGAGTCCCTTTGTGTTTCTGATTTCCTGGGCATTTTCTCATTTAGGAAGTAGTCTATGCCTCCGTTGCTCCTTGCAAAGTACATAACCTCAGATTTTTTTCACATTTGTAATCCATCTGCTCCTTTGCCCACTCTCCTAAACTGTCCTTTTGCAGCCCCCCCCTCCCTTTCTCAATACCAACTGCCCCTCTACATATCTTTGTATCATCTGCAAACTTAGCAACAGTGCCCTCAGTTCCTGCCTCCAAATCATTAGTATGTGTTATGGAAAATTGTGGTTCCAGCACTGGCCCATAAGGCACACCACAAGTCACTGGCTCCCATCTGAGGGAAGACTCCTTTATCCCCACTCTTTGCCAGTCAATCAATCCTCTACTCATGCCAGGATCTTACCCTTAACAACATGGGCACTTATTGGAGTAAAGATAACTATATCAGTGTAGAGTGAATTATGTTAGTATAAAGATCATTATATCAGTCTAAAGTGCATTATATCGGTGTAGAGATCAGTATATCAGTGTAAAGTGCATTATAATGGTGTAGAGATTACTGTATCAGAGTAAAGTGTATTACACTGGTGTAGAGATCACTATTCCAGTGTAAAGTCTCCTATCTGAGTTGGCTCACTGCCTGTACTGCTACGCCAGGCCCCGCCTCCCCCTGCAGGCACTGCGCTGACGTCATGGACTGATCCGGGCCCGCCCCCCGGACTTTCCCAACCTGGAGACTGAGCGCTGACGTCAACAGTGCTGCGCTGCCATTGGGTGAGGCCCCGCGGGTCCGACCCAATGAGAACGGCGCTGTGCGAGGCGGGCGCCCTCCCATTGGCTGACACCCGGCGCCTGGCAACCGCTCGCGCTTCCTCTGCCGGGTGACGTCACCTGGCAACCTGGGCCGCGGTCACGGGAGCCGGGGGGGGGAAAATGGGCGGGGCGCGACCAGCTGATTGGCCGAGCCTTGTTGCCAGGCCTGTGGCCGGCTCAATCAGCGAGTGCGGAGCAGGTAAAAACCGAGAGCATTAAAAACTGGGGACAGACGCGGGGAGGGAGAGCATTAACAATGAGTGACCCGTAACCGATGTGAAGTGCTGTGAGATGCCATTCCCTCACTCACTGGCTGACAGCTTATCTCCCGGCGGAGAGGAGGGGGAGGGGAGGAGGATGTTCTGGTGTTTTCTCTCCAGAAGAGGAGGAGGCTCGCTGCACGCCGGTATTTGTAGTACAGCGCCTCCAGTTGCATCCGGGGTCTGTGGGTCTCTGATGCGACGGTGGCACTACAACTCCCGGCATCCCTGACCACGCCTCCCCGGCAGCTATACGCAGGCGCGGCTTGCCACCGGGTAAACAACTGCGGGGCGGCTGGCCGGCCCCGCCCCCCTGATCCTGTCTGATTGGTCCCCGCATACGCAATCCCATTGGCCAGGCTGCGGGGGGACCGCCGCTGTCGCATTGGCTATCTCACCTGTCAGTCAGGGGGCAGCGGGGGCGGGCACTGCCCCCTGATTCTTTCCGATTGGTCAGTTTCCAGGGTCCCGCCCGCGCCAGTATGCATTGGCCGGCCAGCGGGGATACCCCTTCTCCATTGGTCAGGATACCTGTCAAGCAGGGGCGGGGGAGCCCGCGGATTGGTCCGGTCCCGAGCTGGGCCAGCTCCATTCACCATTTTGGAGCCTGGGCTTCCCACAGAGAGAGAGAGAGAGAGGGGTAGAGAGAGAGTGAGTGGGGGGAGCCTGAGACAGCACAGCGGCTGTGGACAACTGGCAGCACCAACCCCCACACCACCCAGCCCCCACCACCAACCACACAGCCCGGTGAGTACCTGTCAGCCTGGCTGGCCGTCAAAACCAGCCTTACTCAGCACTACAGGGGGAGGCTGGCACTACTACGGGAGGGAGGCTGGCACTACTACAGTGGTGGGGGGGAGGCTGGCACTACTACAGTGGTGGGGGGGAGGCTGGCACTACTACAGTGGTGGGGGGAGGCTGGCTACAGCTGGCACTACTACAGTGGTGGGGGGGAGTAGGGGGTGGTGGGGGGAGGCTGGCACTACTACAGTGGCTGGCACTACTACAGTGTGGGGGGGAGCTGGCTACTACAGTGGTGGGGGGAGGCTGCACTACTACAGTGGTGGGGGGGGGAGGCTGGCACTACTACAGTGGTGGGGGGGAGGCTGGCACTACTACAGTGGTGGGGGGGAGGCTGGCACTACTACAGTGGTGGGGGGGGGGAGGCTGGCACTACTACAGTGGTGGGGGAGGCTGGCACTACTACAGTGGGGGGGGGGAGGCTGGCACTACTACAGTGGTGGGGGGGAGGCTGGCACTACTACTACAGTGGTGGGGGGAGGCTGGCACTACTACAGTGGACTAGTGCAGGCTGCACTACTGCACGCTGGCACTACTACAGTGGTGGGGGGGAGGCTGGCACTACTACAGTGGTGGGGGGGAGGCTGGCACTACTACAGTGGTTGGGGGGGAGGCTGGCACTACTACAGTGGTGGGGGGGAGGCTGGCACTACTACAGTGGTGGGGGGGAGGCTGGCACTACGGGTAAGGCTGGCACTACTACGGTGGGGAGGCTGGTGGCACTACCATTGGGGAGGCTGTGCATGACTAGAGGGCAGAGACTGGCACTGTGGGGGCAGATTAGCACAAAGTATAGAAGAGGAATGGCAAAGTGGTTAGCATTGTTTCTTCACAGGGACTCAGGTTCAATTCCAGCCTTGACTCACTGTCTTGTGGAGTTTTGCATGTTCACCCCATGTCTGTGGTGGTTTTCGATGGGTGCTTCGTATTCCCCTCTCAGTCTGAAAACCATGTTGGCTATGTGCATTGGCTGTGCTAAATTCTCCCTCAGTATACCTGAACCGGTGCTGGAGTGTGGTGACTAGGGGATTTTCACAGTAACTTCATTGCGGTGTTAATGTCAGCCCACTTGTGACACTAATAAATAAACTTTAAACTTTTTATTTCCTACACCTTTGTACAATAGGGGCAAATCGACACACGTACTATGAAATATGAAGAGTTGTGGAGAGGTGTTGGGAGCAGGAACAATAGCAGTATTTAAGGGTCAACCAGATGAATATGTGAATAGGATGAGAATGGAAGGATAGAGACTCCATCAGTGGATACAGCTTTAGTTCAGGTAGACATCACGTTTGATGCAGGCTTGGAGGGCTGCAGGGCCTGCTCCTGCGTTGTACTTTTCTGTGTCTTTGGTGATGAGAATTGGGCCTGTGTGTAATTGTGATCAGTGCAGACCCAATAGGCTGAGGGATTTAATAAATTCTGTGGCAAAACTGACACGTATTATGGGGCAAATTGGCACATACTATGGGGGAAACGGGCATGTACTATAGGGGCAAATGGCACTTACCTTAGGGGCAAACTGGCACATAATATAGGAGCAAACTGACATGTACTGTAGGGACAACCTGGCACGTACTATAGAGGCAAGCTGACACGTAGTACAGGGGCAAACGGATGTGTAGTACAGGGGCAAACTGACACATACTATAGGGGCGAACCGATGTATACTATGGGGGCAAACTGACACATATTACACAGGTAAAGTGATGTGTATTACAGGGGGAAATTGTCACATACTATAGGGTCAAACTGACGCGTGTTGCAAGGTGACATATGCTATGGGGGGATGCTGGCGTGTACTGTAGGGGCAAACTGGCGCGTACTATGGGTATGAATCGACTGTATTACAGGGGCAAACTGCGCATACTATGGGTGTGAATTGACTACTATAGGGGCAAGCTGACACATACTATAGGGATAAACGGACATGTAGTACGGGGCAAACGGATGTGTAGTACAGGGGCAAACTGACATATTATAGAGGCGAACCGATTGTTTACTAGAGGGGCAAACTGACACATATTACATGGGTAAAGTGATGTGTACTACAGGGGGAAATTGACACTATAGGGTCAAATTGACGTATGTTGCAAGGGTAAAATGACACGTGCTATGGGGGGATGCTGGTGCATGCTGTAGGGGCAAACTGATGCGTACTATGGGTGTGAATTGACTGTACTACAGGAGCAAACTGACGCATACTACAGGGGCAAACGGACACGTAGTACAGGGGCAAACTGATGCGTACTATAGGGCAAACTGACACATATTACACCGGTAAAGTGATGTGTACTACAGGGGGAAATTGACACATACTATAGGGTCAAACTGACACGTGTTGCAAGGGTAAAGTGACATATGCTATGGGGGGATGCTGGCACGTACTGTAGGGGCAAACTGACGCACAGTACAGGGATAAAGTGGTAAAGTGATGTGTACTATAGGGGGAAACTGACGTGTATTACAAGGGTAAATGACGCGTGCTACGGGGGGATACTGACATGTTCTATAGGAGCAAACTGACGCGTAGTATAGGGGCAAATGGACGCATAGTACAGGGGGAAACTGACACGGACTATAAGGGCAAACTGACACATGGTACTGGGGCAACTGGATGCGTACTTTAGGAGCAAACTGGCACATACTATAGAGGCAAACTAACACATACGACAGGGGCTAGCTGAGATGTTCTATTGGATGTTCTCATTTGCTACAGGAGCAAACTGACACGTACTATAGGGGCAAAGTGACGGATACTACTGATTTAAACTGTCATGTATTATACATGAAGCTGACACAAACTGTAGGGGCAGACTGAAATGTACTACTGGGCTAAACTGATACATCCTACTGATTTAAACAATCAGTCTGCCCCTTTGGTACGTGCCAGTCTGCCCCTTTGGTACGTGCCAGTCTGCCCCTTTGGTACGTGCCAGTCTGCCCCTTTGGTACGTGCCAGTCTGCCCCTTTGGTACGTGCCAGTCTGCCCCTTTGGTACGTGCCAGTCTGCCCCTACAGATTGTGTCAGTTTCACGTATAATACGTGACAGTTTAAATCAGTAGGATGTATTAAAGGGGAAACTGACGTTACCTATAGAGGAAACAATGATCCGTATTATAGGGGGAAACTGATGTGTACTTTAGTGAAACTGACATATACTACAGAGGAAATGATATGTACTGTAGGGCCAGGCTGACTATAGAGGTAAACCAAGACCTAGACTGGGGGCAAAGGGACGCGCGCTGTCGGGGGCAAACTGGCACGTATTACAGGAGAAACTGATAAGTACTATAGGGGTAAACTGTCATGCACTATCGGCGAAACTGAAGCAAACTATATGGGAAACTGGCCCCTATTATCGGGGAATATGTACAAATGCTATAGAGGAAATTGATGCGTATTTTAGAGGCAAACTAATGCATACTGTTGGGGCAAGCTGGCACGTTCTATCGGGGCAAGCTGGCACACTCTACCTTATCTCCGTGACCCCCTCCAGCGCCTACAACTGTCCCTATCTCTGTGCCTCTAGCCCCTACAATCTCCCTATCTTCGTAACCTTTTTCAGTTCCTACAATCCTCCCTATTTCTGTCATCTCCAGCCCCTGCAACTTTCCCTATCTGTAAACTCTCAGCCCCTACAACTTCCCTATGTCTGTAACCTCTTGCAGCCCCTATAACCCTCCCTATTTCTGTAACCTCCAGTCCCTAGAAATCTCCCTATCTCTGTAACCTCCTCCAGCCCCTACAACCCTCCCTATCTCTGTAACCTCCTCCGGCCCCTCACAACCCTCCCTATCTCTGTAACCTCCTCCGGCCCTCCACAACCCTCCCTATCTCTGTAACCTCCTCCGGCCCCTCCACAACCCTCCCTATCTCTGTAACCTCCTCCGGCCCCTCCACAACCCTCCCTATCTCTGTAACCTCCTCCGGCCCCTCCACAACCCTCCCTATCTCTGTAACCTCCTCCGGCCCCTCCACAACCCTCCCTATCTCTGTAACCTCCTCCGGCCCCTCCACAACCCTCCCTATCTCTGTAACCTCCTCCGGCCCCTCCACAACCCTCCCTATCTCTGTAACCTCCTCCGGCCCCTCACAACCCTCCCTATCTCTGTAACCTCCTCCGGCCCTCACAACCCTCCCTATCTCTGTAACCTCCTCCGGCCCCTCCACAACCCTCCCTATCTCTGTAACCTCCTCCGGCCCTCCACACCCCCTATCTCTGTAACCTCCTCCGGCCCCTCCACAACCCTCCCTATCTCTGTAACCTCCTCCGGCCCCTCACAACCCTCCCTATCTCTGTAACCTCCTCCGGCCCCTCCACAACCCTCCCTATCTCTGTAACCTCCTCCGGCCCTGAGAACCTTCAGTGATGTTATGACCTTCTAATACTGGGCTCTCGTGTCCAATTTCTGCCAAGCTTTCAGGCGCTGAGCGAGGGTCCAAACTCTGGAATAACCCCCTGCCCCTCTCCTACTCTCAACTCCCATTCCTTCCTTTAGAACTACTCAAACCCTACCGCTGTAGAACCATGGAATCCCTTTGGCGCAGAAAGAGGGCATTTCCATCCATTGAGTCTACACTGATCCTCCAACACAGCTCAAGCCCTGTTACCTCAAGTATTTACCATAATAATGCCCCTAGTCTACACACCATTGAACCCTAATTGGCAATTTAACATGGTCAGCCCACCTAATCGATATTAGGTGACTGTGGAAGGAAACCGGAACACTCTCAGAGACGTGGGGGAAATGTGCAAACTCCACACCGTTAGTCACCTGAGGCTGGAATCAAACCCGAGTCCCTGGCGCTGTGAGGTAACAGTGCCACCGTGTTGCGAGTTTGGGAAAGCTTTTGATCCTGTGACCTCACAGCGAAATCTGAGCCAGTGGATAATATTCCCGTCAGGAACAAGATGATGTTTTGTTGCTGAAACGGGGGCGATAGAAAGATAAGTTTTTCCTGGCCCTGTCGTGGGTATCCTGGAAATGCGAATCCCAGTTCTGACAGAGTGCTCCTTCAGTCTGCTGAGGAGAATGCTCTGTTATGACACCCCTGCAGCACTTTGAATGCCCACAGCTCCACCAGAACATGCTTTCTTGAGTGTGAAATGCAGAGAGAGTGCCACAGGAGAACTTGTGGAACTCCCCATGGTGGGAAATATCTTCTCTGCAAGAACCAAATCACCTCGGCTCCATACGACTGGCTACGAGCCTCACTGTATAACACCAGGGGTACAACACAAGTGGGTACAGGTCTGTCACTGTATAACACTGTGGGTACAGCACGAATGGATACAGGCTTGTCACTGTATAACACCAAGCTATAGCACTAGTGGGTACAGGTCTGTCACTGTATAACACCAGGGTACAGCACTAGTGGCCATGAACATCTCACCACATAACACTCGGGGTATAGCACTAATGGGTACAGGCCTCTCACTGTATAATACCAGGGGTACAGCACTAGTGGGTATAGGCCTGCCACTGTATAACACTAGGGGTAAAGCACTAATGGTACAGGCATCTCACTGTATAACACAGGGGGTACAGCACTAGTGGGTACAGGTCTACCACTATATAACACCAGGATACAGCACTAGTGGGTACAGGTCTAAACTATATAACACCAGGGTACAGGTCTATCACTGTATAACGCCAGGGTACAGCACTAGTGGATACAGGTCTGTTACTGTATAACGCCAGGGCACAGCACGAGTGGGTATAGGCCTGTCACTGTATAACACTAGGGGTACAGCACTAGTGGGTTCAGGTCTGTCATTGTATAACACCGGGGTACAGCACTAGTGGGTACAGGTCTATCACTGTATAACACCAGGGTACAGCACTAGTGAGTACAGATCTGTCACTGTATAACACTGGGGTACAGCACTAGTGGCTATGAACATCCCCCCATATAACACTCGGTGTATAGCACTAATGGGTACAGGCCTCTCACTGTATAATACCAGGGGTACAGCACTAGTGGGTATAGGCCTGCCACTGTATAACACCGGGGTACAGCACTAGTGGGTACAGGTCTATCACTATATAACACCAGGGTACAGCACTAGTGGGTACAGGTCTATCACTGTATAACACCAGGGTACAGCACTAGTGGGTACAGGTCTGTCACTGTATAATACCAGGGTTTTTTCGTCAGTATTTACGCAGGAGAAAGACAATGTTGTCGGGGAGAATACTGCGATACTAGGTTGTAGACTGGGTAGGATTGAGGTTCATAAGGAAGAGGTGTTAGCGAATCTTGAGGGTATGAAAATTGATAAGTCCCCTGGGCCAGATGGGATTTACCCTAGGATTCTCTGGGAGGCTAGAGCGGAGATTGCAGAGCCTTTGGCTTTGATCTTCATGTCGTCGTTAGCTACAGGTATAGTGCCGAAAGACTGGAGGATGGCAAATGTTGTCCCTTTGTTCAAAAAGGGGAGTAGGGACCATCCTGGAAATTATAGACCGGTGAGCCTGACTTCTGTTGTGGGCAAAGTCTTGGAAAGAATTATAAGGATAGGATTTATAAGCATCTAGAGAGAAATAAATTGATTAGGGATAGTCAGCACGGTTTTGTGAAGGGTAGGTCGTGCCTCACAAACCTTATTGAGTTTTTTTGAGGAGGTGACCAAAGAGGTAGATAAGGGTAAGGCAGTTGATGTAGTGTATATGGATTTTAGCAAAGCGTTTGATAAGGTTCCCCATGGTAGGTACTGCAGAAAGTGCAGATGCATGGGATTGAAGGTGATTTAGCAGTTTGGATTAGGAATTGGCTAGCTGATAGAAGACAGAGGGTGGTGGTTGATGGAAAATATTCAACCTGGAGTGCAGTTACAAGTGGTGTACCTCAAGGATCTGTTTTAGGGCCACTGCTGTTTGTCATTTTTATAAATGACCTAGATGAGGGTGTAGAGGGTTGGATTAGTAAATTTGCTGACGATACCAAAGTGGGGGGAGTTGTAGACAGCGAGGCTGGATGTTACAGTTTGCAGAGGGACATAGATAGGTTGCAGAGCTGGGCCGTGAGGTGGCAAATGGAATTCAATACGGATAAGTGTGAGGTGATTCACTTTGGTAGGAATAACAGGCATATGAAATATAGGGCTAATGGAAGGACCCTTAATAGTGTTGTCGAGCAGAGGGATCTTGGGGTACAAGTACATAGATCTTTGAAAGTTGGCACCCAGGTTGATAAAGTTGTTAAGAAGGCGTACGGTGTGTTAGCTTTTATTGGTAGAGGGATTGAATTTAGGAGCCGTGAGGTTATGTTACAACTGTACAAAACTCTGGTGCAGGCGCACTTGGAGTATTGCGTACAGTTCTGGTCGCCGCATTATAAGAAAGATGTGGAAGCATTGGAAAGGGTGCAGAGGAGGTTTACCAGGATGTTGCCTGGTATGGTGGGAAGGCCTTATGAGGAAAGGCTGAGGGACCTGAGGTTATTTTCAGTAGAGAGAAGAAGGTTACGCGGTGACCTAATTGAGGCGTATAAGATGATCAAGGGATTGGATAGGGTGGATAGTGAGAGCCTTTTTCCTCGGACGGTGATGACCAACACGAGGGGACATAACTTTAAATTAAGAGGTGGTAGTTATAGGATGGATGTCAGAGGCAGGTTCTTTACACAGAGGGTTGTGAGGGCGTGAATGCCCTGCCTGCAGCAGTTGTGAACTCGCCTACTTTGGGGGCATTCAAATGTTCGGTGGATAGGCATATGGATGATATTGGAATAGTTTAGTTTAGAGGGTCCACTGGCCGGCGCAACATCGAGGGCCGAAGGGCCTGTACTGTTCTGTAATGTTCTATGGGTACAGCACTAGTGGGTACAGATCTGTCACTGTATAACACCAGGGTACAGCACTAGTGGCTATGAACATCTCACCATATAACACTCGGGGTATAGCACTAATGGGTACAGGCCTCTCACTGTATAATACCAGGGATACAGCACTAGTGGGTATAGGCCTGCCACTGTATAACGAGGGTACAGCACTTGTGGATACAGGTCTGTCACTGTATAACACGAGGGTACAGCACTAGTGGGTATAGGCCTGTCACTGTATAACACCTGGGGACAGCACTAGTGGGTACAGGTCTATCACTGTATAACACCAGGGTACAGCACTAGTGGGTACAGGTCTATCACTATATAACACCAGGGTACAGGTCTATCACTGTATAACACCAGGGTGCAGCACTAGTGGGTACAGGTCTGTCACTGTATAACACCAGGGTACAGCACTAGTGGGTACAGGTCTATCATTATATAACACCAGGGTACAGCACTAGTGGGTACAGGTCTATCACTATATAACACCAGGGTACAGGTCTATCACTGTATAACACCAGGGTACAGCACTAGTGAATACAGGTCTGTCACTGTATAACACCAGGATACAGCACTAGTGGTTACAGGCCTGTCACTGTATAACACTAGGGGTATAGCACTAATGGCCTTTCATTGTATAACACCAGGGTACAGCACTAGTGGGTACAGGTCTATCACTATATAACACCAGGGTACAGGTCTATCACTATATAACACCAGGGTACAGGTCTATCACTGTATAACACCAGGGTACAGCACTAGTGGGTACAGGTCTGTCACTGTATAACACCAGGGTACAGCACTAGTGGGTACAGGTCTGTCACTGTATAACACCAGGGTACAGCACTAGTGGGTACAGGTCTGTCAATGTATAACACCAGGGTACAGCACTAGTGGGTACAGGTCTATCATTATATAACACCAGGGTACAGCACTAGTGGGTACAGGTCTATCACTATATAACACCAGGGTACAGGTCTATCACTGTATAACACCAGGGTACAGCACTAGTGGATACAGGTCTATCGCTGTATAACACCAGGGTACAGCATTAGTGGTTATAGGCCTGTCACTGTATAACACTAGGGGTATAGCACTAATGGCCTTTCATTGTATAACACCGGGGGTACAGCACTAGTGGGTACAGATCTGTCACTGTGTAACACCGGGGTACAGTACAATTGGATAGAGGTCTGTCATTGTATAACACCGGGGTACAGCACTAGTGGTTTCAGGTCTGTCACTGTGTAATACCAGGGTACAGCACTAGTGGGTACAGATCTGTGACTGTATAACACCGGGGTACAGTACTATTGGGTAGAGGTCTGTCATTGTATAACACCAGGGTACAGCACTAGTGGGTACAGGTCTGCCACTGTATAACACCAGGGTACAGCACTAGTGGATACAGGTCTGTCAATGTATAACACCAGGGTACAGCACTAGTGGGTACAGGTCTGTCAATGTATAACACCAGGGTACAGCACTAGTGGGTACAGGTCTGTCACTGTATAACACCAGGGTACAGCACTAGTGGGTACAGGTCTATCACTGTATAACACCAGGGTACAGGTCTATCACTGTATAACACCAGGGTACAGCACAGTGAATACAGGTCTGACACTGTATAACACCAGGGTACAGCACTAGTGGTTACAGGCCTGTCACTGTATAACACTAGGGGTATAGCACTAATGGCCTTTCATTGTATAACACCAGGGTACAGCACTAGTGGGTACAGGTCTGTCAATGTATAACACCAGGGTACAGCACTAGTGGGTACAGGTCTATCATTATATAACACCAGGGTACAGCACTAGTGGGTACAGGTCTATCACTGTATAACACCAGGGTACAGGTCTATCACTGTATAACACCAGGGTACAGCACAGTGAATACAGGTCTGTCACTGTATAACACCAGGGTACAGCACTAGTGGTTACAGGCCTGTCACTGTATAACACTAGGGGTATAGCACTAATGGCCTTTCATTGTATAACACCAGGGTACAGCACTAGTGGGTACAGGTCTATCACTGTATAACACCAGGGTACAGCACTAGTGGATACAGGTCTATCACTGTATAACACCAGGGTACAGCATTAGTGGTTATAGGCCTGTCACTGTATAACACTAGGGGTATAGCACTAATGGCCTTTCATTGTATAACACCAGGGTACAGCACTAGTGGGTACAGGTCTATCACTGTATAACACCAGGGTACAGCACTAGTGGATACAGGTCTATCACTGTATAACACCAGGGTACAGCATTAGTGGTTATAGGCCTGTCACTGTATAACACTAGGGGTATAGCACTAATGGCCTTTCATTGTATAACACCGGGGGTACAACACTAGTGGGTACAGATCTGTCACTGTGTAACACAGGGGTACAGTACTATTGGGTAGAGGTCTGTCACTGTATAACACTGGGGTACAGCACTAGTGGTTTCAGGTCTGTCACTGTGTAATACCAGGGTACAGCACTAGTGGGTACAGATCTGTGACTGTGTAACACCGGGGTACAGTACTATTGGGTAGAGGTCTGCCACTGTATAACACCAGGGTACAGCACTAGTGGTACAGGTCTGTCATTGTATAACACCAGGGTACAGCACTAGTGGATACAGGTCTATCACTGTATAACACCAGGGTACAGCATTAGTGGTTATAGGCCTGTCACTGTATAACACTAGGGGTATAGCACTAATGGCCTTTCATTGTATAACACCGGGGGTACAGCACTAGTGGGTACAGATCTGTCACTGTGTAACACCGGGGTACAGTACTATTGGGTAGAGGTCTGTCATTGTATAACACCAGGGTACAGCACTAGTGGGTACAGGTCTGCCACTGTATAACACCAGGGTACAGCACTAGTGGCTACAAGTCTGTCACTGTATAACGCCAGGATACAGCACTGCTGGGTATGGGTTTGTCACTGTATAACACAGGCGGTACAGCACTAGTGGGTATAGGCCTGTCCCTGTATAACACAGTGTTTACAGGCCTGTCCCTGTATAACAGTGGGGGTACAGCACTAGTGGATACAGGTCTGTCCCTGTATAACACCAGGGTACAGCACTAGTGGGTACAGGTCTGTCCCTGTATAACACCAGGGTACAGCATTAGTGGATACAGGTCTGTCACTATGTAACAGCAGGGTACAGCACTAGTGGATACAGGTCTGTCACTGTATAACACTGGGGTACAGTACTGGTGGGTATAGGTCTGTCACTGTATAACACTGTGCCCAGTACTGGTGAGGATGGGTCTGTCATCGTATAACACTAGGGTACAGTACCAGTGGGGATAGATCTGTCACTGTATAACGCCAGGGTACAGTGCTTGTGGGGACGGATCTGTCACAGTGTAACACTGGGCTACAACACTGGTTGGGACAGTTCTGTCATTTTAACACTGTGATATAGTACTGGAGGGTACGGGTCTGTCACTATGTAACACGGGGTACAATAGTGGGGATGGGTCTGTCACTGTATAACACTGGGGTACAGTACTAGCGGGGACAAGTCTGTCACTGTAACACGGATACAGTAGTGGCAGGATGGGTCGTCACAGTTTTACATTGGGATACAGTACAGTGCGTTCAGGTCTGTCAGCGTAAAAAAACAGGTACAGAAATTGAGGGTATGGGTCTGTCACTGTGTAACACTGGGATACAGCTTTAGTGGGTGATGTGTCTGCCAGTGTATAACACTGAGGTGCAGTTCTGGTGGGTATAGGTCTGTTGCTGTATAACACGAGTACAGTACTGATGGGGATGGGTCTATTACTGTATAACACTGCGATACAGGTGAGGCTGAGTCTGTCAGTGTATACCACTAGAGTGCAGCACTGGAGGGGGCAGGCCTGTCACTCTATATCACTGGGGAATGGTACTGATGGCAACAAGTCTGTCACCGTATAACACCCTGGTACAGTATTTTTTGGGCCAAGTGTGTGTCATTGTTGTTATGACACAAGCTAATACTCTCCATACCATGCAATATCTTGGTAAACGTTTTTTGCAATCTCTGGTAGTGTGGTGACCAAAATTGGACACAGTATTCCAAATGTGGCCTTAACAACGTTTTATACAACTGTAGCATAATTTGCCAACTGTTTTACTCAATGTTGCGGTCGATGAAGACAAACATGCTATTTGCTTTCTTACTACCTTTCTCACTGTGCTGCCACGTTTAAGGATCAGTGGCCCTGTACTCTCAGATCTCTCTGTGTGTCCATGCTCCTAATGCTTCTGTCATTTATTTTATATCTCCCACCTACATTGGATCTATCAAAATGCATCATTTCGCATTTGTCCAGATTAAATTCCATCTGCCATTTCTCTACCCAATTTTCCAGCCTATCGATATCCTGCTGTATTCATCACTATCCACAACTCCGGCAATCTTAATATCATCCACAAGCTTGCTAACAAGACCAGCCGTGTTTTCTTCGTAGCCATTTATATATATTGCAAACAACAAAGATCCCAGCATAGATGATCCGCACAGCTAGGGTGAATGGGCAAATCCATGGCAGATGCAATATAATTTGGATAATTGTGAGGTTATTCACTTTGGAAGCGAAAACAAGAAGGCAGATTACTACCTGAATGACTGTAAATTGGGAAAGGGGAGTAAGCAGCGGGACCTGGGTGTCCCTGTACACCAATCACTGAAGATAAGCATGCAGATGCAGCAGGTATTAAAGAAGGCAAATTGCCACCTTCATTGTGAGAGGTTTTGAGCATAGGAACAGGGATGTGTTGTTACAATTACACAGGGCCTAGGTGAGGCCAGATCGAGACTATTGTATGCAGTTTTGGTCTCCTTTTCTGAGGAAGGATGTTCTTGCTCCTGAGAGAGGGCAGCAAGGATTTAACAGGCTGATTCCAGGGACGGCAGGACTGATGTATGAGGAGACATTGACCAGGTTAGGATTGTTTTTGCTGGAGTCCAGACCAATGTGGTTGGATCTCATAGAGACTTATAAAATTCTAACAGGACTAGACAGAGTAGATGCAGAGAGGATATTCCTGATGATGGGAGGGTCCAGAACCAGGGGTCACAGTCTGAGGATTCAGGGTAGACCATTTAGAGAGATGAGGATGTATTTATTCACCCAAAGAGTGGGGAGCCTGTGGAATTCAGTTGATGCCAAAACATTGAATGTATTCAGAGGTGGCTGGATATAGCACTTATGTTGAAATGGGATCAAAGGTTATGGGGAGGGGGAACAGGATCAGGCTATTGAGTTGGATGATCACCCATGATCGTGATGTATGGCAGAGCAGGCTCAAAGGGCTGAATGGCCTCCTCCTGCCCAATCTTCTAGGTTTTTATATAATACCACTAATTACAAACCTCCATTCAGAAAAACACCGTTCCACCACTACCCTCTGTCTTTCTGTGACCAAACTAGTTCTGAACCCATCTAGCCAGTTCACCATGAGATTTAATCATTTGCACCAGTCTGCCATTAGGGACCTTGTCAAATGCTTTCCTAAAGTCTATATAAACAACATCCCAGGCCTCCGTTTGTCACCTCCTCAAAAACCTCAATCAGATTAGTGAGACATGACCTCCCTCGTACAAAACATGCTGTCTGTTATTAAGACCGTTCATTTCCAAATGTGTATCGATTGCTGTCCCTAAGAATTCTCTCCAACAGTTTCATTATCACTGACATTAAGCTCACTGACCTGTAATTGCCTAGGTTATTTTTGCTACCCTTCTTAAAAATGGGACAACATTGACAATCCTCTAGTCCCTGGGACCTCACCTGTGGCCAATGAGGAAATAAAAATTTCTGTTAGGGGCCAGCAATATTCTGAGGCATGCAGTGGCAGGTTCAGAACTTCACTGTGTAACAGTGGAGTACAGTACTGGTGAGGACAGGTCTGCCACTGGATGAAACTGGGTTACATTATTGGTGGGATGAGTCTGTCACTGTGTAAAACTGGGGTACAATATTAATGGGGACATGTCTATCACTGTACAACACTGGAGTACAGTACTTGTGGGGACAGGTCTGTCACTGTATAATACTAGGGTACAGTACTTGTGAGGGTGGGTTGTCACTGTACAACACTGTGGTACAGTACTTGGGATGGGTCTGTCATTAAAACTGGGGTACAGTACTGGTGGGGACAGGTCTGTCAGTGTATAATACTGGGGTAAGTGGTTGTCGGGACCGATCTCTCACTGTGTAACACTGGGATACAGTACTGGTGGGAACAGGTCTTTCACTGCCTAACACCCTTTCTACCCTCTGAGTAAAGAACCTATCTCCAACATCTGTCCTATATCAATTACTACTCAACTTAAAGCTATTTCCCCTCGCCCTCGCCATCTGCGGAAAAAAGTTCACACTGTCCACCCTATCTAATCCTCTGATCATCTTGTATGCCTCTATTAAGTCACCTCTTAACCTTCTCTCTAATGAAACAGCCTCAAGTCACCCAGCCTTTCCTCATAAGACCTTCCCACCATACTGGGCAACCTCCTAGTAAATCTCCTCTGCACTCTTTCCAATGCTTCCACATCCTTCCTATAATGTGGCGACCAGAACTGTACGCAGTACTCCATGTGCAACTGCACCAGAGTTTTGTACAGCTGCAACATGACATCATGGCCCTGAAACTCAATCCCTCTACTAATAAAAGCTAACACACAGTACGCCTTCTTAACAACCCTGTCAACCTGGATGCCAACTTTAGGGATCTGTGCACATGGACACCAAGATTTCTCTGCTCATCTACAATTCCACGTATCTTACTATTACCCCAGTCCTCTGTACTCCTGTTACTCCTTCCAAAGTGAATTACCTCACACTTTTTCACATTAAACTCCATTTGCTACCTCTGAGTCCAACTCTACAGCTTATCTATGTCCCTCTGTAACCTGCAACATCCTTCCACATTGTCCACAGCCCCACCGACTTTAGTGTCATTCACAAATTTACTAATCCATCGTTCTTTACCCTTATCCAAGACATTTATAAAAATGACAAACAACAGAGGCTGCAAAACAGATCCTTGTGGTACACCACGAGTAACTAGCTTCCTCTACACTGTCCCTATCAAACACAATGTAGAGATGCCGGCGTTGGACTGGGGTAGTAAGAACTCAGTAAGAATTTAGCAACACCAATTTTAAATCCAACCGATTTATTTGATAGTAAATTTGCGAGCTTTCGACACTCTGTGTCTTTGTCAGGCAAATGCAGTGTTATCAAACACTCCCAGGACAGGTACAGCACAGGGTTAAATACAGAGTAAAGCTCCTCTACACTGTCCTCATCAAACACTCCCAGGACAGATACAGCATGGGGTTAGGTACAGAGTAAAGCTCCCTCTACACTGTCTCTATTAAATATTCCCAGGACAGGTACAGCACGGGGTTAAATACAGACTAAAGCTCCTCTACACTGTCCCCATCAAACACTCCCAGGACAGGTACAGCACAGGGTTAGATACAGAGTAAATCTTCCTCTACACTGTCCCTATCAAACACTCCCAGGACAGGTACAGCACAGGGTTAGATACAGAGTAAAGTTCCCTCTGCACTGTCCCCATCAAACATTCCCAGGACAGGTACAGCACGGGGTTAGATATAGAGTAAAGCTCCCTCTACATTGTCCCCATCAAACACTCCCAGGACAGGTACAGCACAGGGTTAGATACAGAGTAAAACTCCCTCTGCACTGTCCCCATCAAACACTCTCAGGACAGGTACAGCACGAGTTTGTCCGTGTGCTGCAGCTGAGATGATAAAATTGCCATTTGTACAGTGACTCCGCTGTGTCGAGCTTTTTCACCTTTTCCACAGCGGTCGAAATGAGTGAGTGATCAATCTATGGAACAGCCACCCTCGGGAGATGGTGCAAGCAGTTAGGATCGATCCGTTCAAATGGAAATTGCAATGGATTGTTCTCAGATAACACTTTGTGTTACTGTGTACGAGTCACTTCAGACACACTGTCTGCTGAGTGCAACATGACTTTGGAGGAGCAGGTGGCTTTTAACCTCCAATTCCTCTCCACCACTGGGGGTTTTGCTCCCCTCATGTCTGGCTCTCTTGTAGACTAACTGATAGAGATTGATTGCTGTGATTTAGTCAACAACTCCATTATCGTTGTGGTGTGTGACTGCCAGAAGGTGAACTGCGTCTTTTATCAGTCACCAGTTTCTGCCTTTCTGTGCATTGCTGGAATTTGCACTGAGCTCAGTGGCTAGCAGTCTCTTTCTATCTGCCTGTCTCACACTCTCTCTCTCTCTCTCTCTCTCTTTCATACTCTCTATCCCTATTTTTTTTGCGCTCTATCCCTATTTTTTTTTCTCTGTCTCTCCAATCTCTGTTTTAAGAGGAGGCAGTGGGTGGTGGTATTATTGCTAGATTATTCATCTGCTAACATTCTGGGGACCCGGGTTCGAATCCTGTCGCAGCAGATAGTTGAAATTGAATTCAATAAAACATATCTGGAATTAACAATCTACTGATGACGATGAAACCATTGTCAATTGGGTGGCACATTGGTTAGCACTATTCAATTCTGGCCTCGGGTCACTGTCTGTGAGGAGTCTGCACATTCTCCCCATGTCTGTGTGGGTTTTCCTCTGGATGCTCCAGTTTCTTCCCACACTTCAAAGATGTGCGGGTTAGGTGGATTGACCATGTCAAATTGCCCCTTGCTGTCAGAAGGATTAGCAGAGTAGATATGTAAGTTTACAGGAATAGGGCCTGGGTGGCATTGTGGTCGGTGTAGACTAGTTGGGCTGAATGGTCTTTTCCTGCACTGAAGGGATTTTATGATATCCCTATTTTTCTCTCTCTATCCCTATTTTTCTCTCTCTATCCCTATTTTTCTCTCTCTATCCCTATTTTTCTCTCTCTATCCCTATTTTTCTCTCTCTATCCCTATTTTTCTCTCTCTATCCCTATTTTTCTCTCTCTATCCCTATTTTTCTCTCTCTATCCCTATTTTTCTCTCTCTATCCCTATTTTTCTCTCTCTATCCCTATTTTTCTCTCTCTATCCCTATTTTTCTCTCTCTATCCCTATTTTCCTCTCTCTATCCCTATTTTCCTCTCTCTATCCCTATTTACCTCTCTCTATCCCTATTTACCTCTCTCTATCCCTATTTACCTCTCTCTATCCCTATTTACCTCTCTCTATCCCTATTTACCTCTCTCTATCCCTATTTACCTCTCTCTATCCCTATTTCCTCTCTCTATCCCTATTTACTCTCTCTATCCCTATTTACCTCTCTCTATCCCTATTTACCTCTCTCTATCCCTATTTACCTCTCTCTATCCCTATTTACCTCTCTCTATCCCTATTTACCTCTCTCTATCCCTATTTACCTCTCTCTATCCCTATTTACCTCTCTCTATCCCTATTTACCTCTCTCTATCCCTATTTACCTCTCTCTATCCCTATTTACCTCTCTCTATCCCTATTTACCTCTCTCTATCCCTATTTACCTCTCTCTATCCCTATTTACCTCTCTCTATCCCTATTTACCTCTCTCTATCCTATTTCTTACTATTTACCTCTCTCTATCCTATTTCCCTCTATCTATTTACCTCTCTCTATCCCTATTTACCTCTCTCTATCCTATTTACCTCTCTCTATCCCTATTTACCTCTCTCTATCCCTGTTTACCTCTCTCTATCCCTATTTACCTCTCTCTATCCCTATTTACCTCTCTCTATCCCTATTTACCTCTCTCTATCCCTATTTACCTCTCTCTATCCCTATTTACCTCTCTCTATCCCTATTTACCTCTCTCTATCCCTATTTACCTCTCTCTATCCCTATTTACCTCTCTCTATCCCTATTTACCTCTCTCCAACCTCTTCATAAATTAAATGTTCATCCCAGGCAACATTCTGGTGAGTCTGCTTTGCACCCCCTCCAGTGTAATCACATCTTTCCTAGAATGTGGTGACCAGAACTGCACACAGTACTCTAGCTGTGGCCTCACCAAACTTCTGTACAACTGTAATACGACTGCCCTACTTTTATAATTTATGTCTAGATTGATAAAGGCAAGTGTCCCGTATGCCTTTTTCTCTACCCTACTAACATACCCTTTCAGAGATCTACGGACAAATATACCAAGGTCCCTTTCTCCACTGAAGTTCCTAATGACCTACAATTGATTGAATATTTACTCCATCAAGTTATCCTGCATTTACCTTCTTTACAAGCTGAAACCCATATAAGCTGCATCAACTGCACTCCCCTCATCTACACACCAGGCTTGGTTCGTGGGAGGGCAGGTCTGTCAACTGAGGAGACACCAACTTAGTTAGATTTGTATTTATTGGTGTTTAGAAGAGTGATCACGTAGAAACTTATAAAATTCTACCAGGATTAGACGGGATAAGAAAGAATGTTCCCAATGGCGGGAAGTCCAGAACAGTGTAGCAGGCTGGAAAAGGAACTAAATGGCCTCCTCCTGCTCTTGTGGAAAAGGGGCTGAATGGCCTCCTCCTGTTCTTCTGGATAAGGGGCTAAATGATGACTGGGGCAGTTTGGTCTGTGGTGAGCCGGGGGCTAGGGGTGAGTGAAGGGGATTGCCGAGTGTGGGGTCTGGTGAGCGGGAGGGCGGTGCAGGGGGCTGGTGGTAAGTGGGGTGGGGGGCTGGCAAGCAGGAGAGCTGGCGAAGAGGGGGCTGGCAAGCAGGGCATCTGGCGAGGGGGGTTGCTGGTGAGCGAGGTGCCTGGCAGCCAGAGTGTTGATGAGCAGAGGGAAACTGGCAGGCGGGGTGGGGGCTGGCAGGCAGGAGGACTGCCAAGCGGGGGGAACTGGTGGGTGGGGAGACTGCTGAGTGGGGGAGGGACTGGAAGGTGGGGGTATTGGCCAGTGGGGAGACTGGTGGGTGGGTTGACTCAGTGACTGGCGGCTCAATGAGTAATCGGATTGTTTCTTGTGTTCCCATTTCCAGGCTCCACACCTGACCTAAAATGAACGATGAAGTCTGCCAGGAAGCCGAGCGCCACGGGCAGCAGCAGGTCCCCACCCGCTGGCCGGCAGAGGGGCCTCAAGCGCAGGCACGGAGAGCTGGGAGCTGAGATAACCAGCACGGGCCAGCAAACCCAGGGGGCGCCCACTGTCACCACCACCACAACCGCCAGGAGGGCCCAGGGCAAGCTAGAGGGGCGGCCCAACCAGGGCAAGGGCCAGGGGTCACCCGCCAAGGAGGGCAGGAGCCAGTCGGGGCGTGTCAGAGAGGCCGAGGTGGGCGGCCCTCCTCGGGAGGAGGGCAGGGCGGCCTGTGAGGGGGGCAAGGCCGAGGGGACGTCCAACCGCAAGACGGCCACCTTCAAGTCCCGGGCGCCCCGCAAGAAGCTGGTGGAGGAGCTGTCGGGGGCCGAGGGCCGGGAGGATTCCAGCAGCAACAGCAGCGAGGGTTCGGGGCTGAGCGGCCCGGCCCAGGCCACCCCCGAGGAGGCCCCCGGGCCTACCGACGGGCCTGGGCCCTGCCCCAGCCTCAGCTCCTCGGGCACCGAGACGGCCAGCGAGCACTCGGCTGACTGCGAAGAGGACGAGGCCGAGGGGCTCCCCCAGGCCGCCCCGGCCCTGGCCACACAGCGGGTGCTGGTGCGCCGCGGCGGTGCCTTCTGGCCCGGCACTCTGAGGCACTGCCGCCGGCACTGCCGGGACCTGGCAGTGCAGTTCGACGGCGACCGGACGGTCACCTACTTCGAGGGCGCCTGGGGGGGCGAGGGGGAGCTGAGCGTGCTGCTGGACCTACCCCCCTCCCCCTCCAGCTTGGCCCCGGGCACCCGGGTCTGTGCCCGCACCAGCCCGCACCAGCCGGCCTTCCGGGACGGCATGCTGGCTGAGATCGGACAGGGGGCTACCCCCTACAGAGTCCTGTTCGATTGTGCCGGGCAGCGCCTGGAGGTGGAGGAGCAGACGGGGGAGGGGGAGGCCTGGGTGCCACTCGCCGACCTGCGGCTCCCGCGGGCGCCCTGGCACCCGGAGGCGGCGGTGCCGGCCGCCCGGCCGGAGAGAAGCCCCACGCCCCCTGCTCACCCCCTGGCCGGCCCCCCCCCTCAGCCGCGGCAGCCCGAGGATGCCGAGGTGCTGACGCTGAGCCTCGGCATGGGCGGGGGGCGGCGGGAGGGACTGGCGGCGGCGGGGGGTGGGGGCCTGCGGGGTGTCGGTCTCCTGCCCTCCTCGCCCGCCCCTCCGCCCCAGCCCCAGCTGCCGCCCCAGCCCCAGCCGGTCGCCACAGCGGGGCCCCCGCCGGAGGGGGGCAGCACCAGCAGCGGCAGCGTGTCTCTGGAGAGCCGGCTGACGCCCAGCTCCCGCTCCCGCACCCCCCTGGCCCCCGCAGGCGCGGCTGCCAACGCCGCCGCCGCCCAGCAGCACAAGTACAAGAAGGGCGACGTGGTCTGCACGCCCAACGGCATTCGCAAGAAGTTCAACGGCAAGCAGTGGCGGCGGCTCTGCTCCCGCGACGGCTGCATGAAGGAGTCTCAGCGACGCGGCTACTGCTCCCGGCACCTCTCCATGCGCACCAAGGAGCTGGAGGTGGCGTCGGACGGGCGGGCCAGCGGCCTCCGGGAGGGCAGCTCCGAGTTCGACTGGGACGACACGTCGCGCGACAGCGAGGCCAGCAGCGCTCGCACCGACCCGCACCCCCGCCTGCTGGCCGCCTCCGACCTCTCCAGCTTCAACTCGGATGAGTGCGACGCGGCCAACATGCTGGTGTCGCTGGGCAGCTCGCGCTCGGGCACGCCCGGCTTCTCGCCCGTCTCCAACCAGTCGCCCTTCTCGCCCGCCCCCTCGCCCTCCCCCTCGCCCCTCTTCGGCTTCCGCCCGGCCAGCTTCAGCCCTATCACCGCCTCGCCTGTCATTCAGCGGGCATCCTGCTCCTCCTCCTCCTCGTCCTCGCGCCACCGGCATGCCAGCACCCCCAAGCTGGGCGTCTTGACGCCCGACATGGTGCACCACCAACAGCAGCAGCGGGAGCGGGAGCGCCACTCCTCCGGCATCCAGCCCACCTTCCAGACCAGCCTGACCTTCACCGTGCCCATGAGCCCGGGCAAAACCCGGGGCAAGGCCGACTGGGCCCACAGCAGCGTCGCCCCCGCCTCTGCCGCCCCCCCCACCGGGGCCTCGGCCGGTGACTACCACAAGAGCGACAGCGTGGACTCTGTGGTGGAGCCGGTGCCCCACGCTCCCGCCCCCTCTGCCTCCGCCGGCTTCCAGGCCGTGTCCCCCCCGGCAGGGCCCTTTCCCCGCTCCCGCCAGCCCTCGCCCCTGCTGCTGACCCCACCTGCCGCCATGACCTCCGACCCCATGGCGGCCAGCCCATCGGTGCGGCGGGTGGTGCCGGCCGCCCAGCGCGACTCGCCCGTCATCGTGCGCAACCCTGACGTGCCGCTGCTGCCTGCCCGTTTCACTGAGCGGCCGCTGGGCGGGGCGGAGGTTGGGGCCCGAGGGGTGGTGGGGGGAGTGGGGGGAGGAGGAGGCGGAGCGGTGGGAGGGAGCAGCCCCCGGGCGGCCAAGGGGGGCGGCGCCAAGGAGCACCACCGCCACCCGGCCTCCAGCGGCAAGGCGCCGCTCCAGGCCCCGGTGCCCATCAACGCCAACCGTATCTCGGGCATGGCCCGTGCCCCCTCCCCTGGTCAGCCGGCCGGCGGGCTGGGCATGGCCGCCAGCTTGGCCCCTTCCCGTCAGGAGCCACCCATCCAGCCCGTAGCCTTCCACCCCTCGCCGGCCGCCCTGCTCCCCGTCATCGTCCCCTCGCAGCTTGGAGAGTTCAACCACCCGGCTCCGAAGAAGGAGGTCATCATGGCGCGGCCCGGAACAGGTACCGACATCCCATTTTCTCTCTCTCTCTCTCTCTCTCTCTGTCTCTCTGTCTGTGGGTAAAACTTAATTAGAGCGCTTTACAATGACTGTTCACCTTGTGCTGGTGGGGGAGGGAGGCATTGAAAGTAATCTGTAAATGTTGATGTTTTCACGACGTGATCACGTTGAGAGCTTTGCGGGGTTTTGTGAAGAGGGCACCGCGCCTCGCCAGTTCAGGCCCGGTTTCCGAGCAGGCCACTCGCGCAGTGGACAGGGCAATCTCTACGGATGTTTAAGAATTTCCAGGGAGACATTTCCACACAGGAAAAGATAAGAATCGCTGGATTGGCCCGGGGAATGAGTTCAAAGCGAAGGATTCGGGGATCGAGACAGTTGGAATCCACTTAAAATGGTAGCAAAGGAGGACCAAGGAACTGATTAAGAAGGGGAAAGTGGAGTATGAAAGTAAGCTGGCAGGGAACATAAAGAATGATTTGTAGAAGTTTCTTATAGGTATGTAATGAGAAAAAGATTGACAAAAACGAATGTTTTAAAGCTTATTTATTTAAAGTAAGCTTACATTAACACTGTAATGAAGTTATTTGAAAATTCCCTAGTCGCCGCACTCTGGGTTCTTTTCGGATACACTGAGGGAGAATTTAGTATAGCCAATGCACCTGATCAGCACATCTTTCAGACTGTGGGAGAAAACTGGAAACCTAAACAGACACAGGGAGAACATGCAGACTCTGCACAAACAGGGACCCAAGCCGGAATTGAACCCAGGTCCCTTGTGCTATGAGGCAGCAGTGCAACCCCGTGAATATAGGCCCCTTACAGTCAGAAAAGGGAAAAGTCATAATGGGAATCAAAGAAGTGGCTAAGGGAAGTAAATTCGTACTTTGTTTCAGAAAATATGAAAAACGTATCTGAAGTTTTGAGAGAAACACATTTTAGTGAGGAGCTGAAGGAACTCAGCATTAGTAGAGAAAGGATTTTTGGGGAAATTGATGGGATTGAAGATGGACAAATTTCCAGGCACTGATCAGCTTCATCCCAGATTACTTGAGGATCGCTCTTGTTTTCTCTCTACCTGCTTTTTTGAGTAGTGGGCATACATTAGCTATCCTCCAATCTATAGGAACCAGTCCAGAGTCCAAAGAATTTTGGAAAATGACCACCAATGAATCTATTACTTCCCTGACTAACATTTTCCAAACTTCTTTAGACTCTGGACTGGTTCCTATAGATTGGAGGATAGCGAATGTATCCCACTACTCAAAAAAGCAGGTAGAGAGAAAACAAGGAGCGATAGACCATTGATCCTAATGTCAGTACTGGGAAAGTTGCTAGAGTTCATTATTAAAGATTTCATAGCTCAACATTTAGAAGGCAGTGGTATAATCAGACAAAGTCAGCATGGATTTACAAAAAGGAAATCTTGCTTGACAAATCTATTGGAATTTTTTGAGGCTAGAGTGGAGTTGTTTTGAGGAGAACCAATGGATGTGGTTTATTTAGACTTTCAGAAGATTTTTGACAAGGTCTCACGTAACAGTCTACATGGGATTACAGGCTGTACCTTGAAATAAATCGAAAGCTGATTAGCAGAGAGGAAGCAGAGAGTTGGTATAAATGGTTCTTTTTCTGATTGGCAGCAGTGACTAGTGTGGTTCCACAGGGATCTGTGCCAGGACCCCAACTGTTCACATTATATATTAATAATTTGGAAGAGGAAAATGAATACATTATCTCCAAATTTGCAGATAATAATAATTAGATGGAAGGATAAGCTTGTGAGGAGGATGAAGAGATGCTTCAGCATGATCTGGACAGGCTGGTATGTGAGCATCAGCATGGCAGATGCAGTATAATGTGGGTAAATGTGAGGTTACCCACTTTAGTACAGTAATAGGAAGACAGATTATTATTTGAATAGGTGTAAATTCAGTGAGACTTTGGTGTTCTTGTGCATCAGTCGCTGAAAGTGTGCAGGTATAGCAGGTGGTAAAAAAAGGCAAGTGGTATGTTGGTCTTCATAGCAAGAGGATTAGAATATAAGAATAAGGATGTTACCCCAATTATACAGGGTACTGGTGAGTTCACACCTGGGATATTGTGTGCAGTTTTGGCGTCCTCATCTGAGGATGGATGTCCTTGCTATCGAGGGAGTACAGTGAAGGTTTACCAGGCTGATTCCTGGGATGGCAGGTCTGTCATATGAGGAGAGACTTAGGCGATTAGCATTGTATTCACTGGAAATTAGAAGAGTGAGCGCGGGTCTTATAGAACAGATACCTGGGAGTGAGTTACAGACTGGAATCTAATCGAGGGGTTTGGAGTGAATTATATATAGAATAACAGATATCCGGGAGTGAGTTACACACTGGAATCTAATTGAGGGGTTCGGAGTGGATTATATACAGAATAACAGATACCCGGGAGTGAGTTACATACTGGAATCTAATCGAGGGGTTCGGGGCGGTTTATATATAGAATAACAGATACCCGGCAGTGAGTTACATACTGGAATCTAATCGAGGGGTTCAGGGCGGTTTATATATAGAATAACAGATACCCGGGAGTGAGTTACATACTGGAATCTAATCGAGGGGTTTGGGGTGGTTTATATATAGAATAACAGATACCCGGGAGTGAGTTACGGACTGGAATCTAATCGAAGGGTTTGGGGTGGTTTATATCGAGAATAACAGATACCTGGGAGTGAGTTACAGACTGGAATCTAATTGAGGGGTTTGTGGTTGTTTATATATAGAATAACAGATACCTGGGAGTGAGTTGCAGATTGGAATCTAATCGACAGGTTTCTGACATTTATATGGA
Organism: Sphyrna mokarran; assembly: GCA_024679065.1. Classification (NCBI taxonomy): domain Eukaryota; kingdom Metazoa; phylum Chordata; class Chondrichthyes; order Carcharhiniformes; family Carcharhinidae; genus Sphyrna; species Sphyrna mokarran. The sequence continues at coordinate 7,495,173 of JAGIQG010000016.1, read as the reverse complement.
AGGTAACAGATTTGCAGAGTGGTTTGAATACGTGCCATAGAGCTGGCCCCTTTAAGCTGAGTGTATTGTGTGCACTGACTGGCTATGGATGGAGCTGGGCGGAGCAGCATTCTGTGCTGAGATTACTGTGTGAGGAGTGAGAATGAGAAGCAAGCTGTGTGATAACAGCACCGTGACCAACCAGTACCCTCCGTGAAATCTCTCCATCTGGATGCACTTTCCATTTATAGCTCGGCTGAGGTATAGCCATGAGTTCTGTCTCAGCCAGGCTCCCTGGGAGCTGAGATCAAAGCGGAGTCGAGTGACGCACAACCCACAATTTCACAGCCATGGACCATGTGCGCCAGAGAGCACGGAAACTCCTGCACGGATTAAAATGGCCCCGACCCGCATGATCTTCAACCTCTGTGTGACCTCTGACCCCCCCCCCCCCCCCATTGTAGTCAGGGATATCAGTCCCCACCTCAGGACTGAACCACATTATGATCTCTCTTCACCCCCACCCCAGTCATTTAGTATTCCGGGGATTCAGTCAAATGTCAGTAACCATGCTGCGAGAGGGACAGGGAACAGCTGAGGGATAGTCCAAGATTGCCAATCTCGCGGGACATGCCCCAGGCCACGGTCCAGTTAGGATGAACAAGAAACTCACTAACATTGGGGGACTGTGCAGGCACTGTGGAAATTGTCAAGTCAGTGAATGCATTCTCTCCACACACTCTGGGAGTCCCGTTCTCTCCACACTCCCTGTGGGCGTGAGCCCCACGTTGTCCCCACTCCCCTGTGGGCGCGAGCCCCACGTTGTCCCCACTCCCCTGTGGGCGCGAGCCCCACGTTGTCCCCACTCCCCTGTGGGCGCGAGCCCTGATGTGGAGACGCTGGTGTTGAACTGGGGTAAACACAATAAGAAGTCTCACAACACCAGTTAAAGTCCAACCAATTTGTTTGATAGTAAACTCACAAGCTTTCGGGATTTGCCCATTCAGGTGAATGACAAAGGGGTGAACCCCAAAAACTTGTGGCTTTACTATCAAATAAATTGGTTGGACTTTAGCTGGTGTTGTGAGACTTCTTACTGGTACTGAGTCCCACATTCTCTCCCTCCCTGTGGGATTGTGTCTTACGTTCTCCCTGCTGCCTGTATTAGGATATTCCTCCTGAATTCCCCATGGGATTTATTAGTGATTCCCTTGGATTGATGGCTGCTAATTCTGGCCTTGCCCACAAGTGGATTCATCATCTCTCTGTCAACTTTATCAAACATTTGCATAATTTATCAGCTTCCAGTGGGCCAGTCCTCAGCCCTCTGGTCTGTGTTCAGCCTTTCCCGATGTGTGTAATCTCTCTGCTCTGCGTTCGGTTTGCTAAATTTTTTGGACAGCCTATTTGGGTGCGTCTGAATCATTTTCTGGAAAGGGTAACTGAGCTGTACCCACCAGTTTTCCCAGTGAGGGGTCTCTGGCCAAGGTTAGGTGTGAGATAAAAAAAGGAAAATGCTGGAGAAACTCCTCAGCTCTGGCAGTACTGACGTAGAGAGAGGCAGACTTAATGTTTCGAGCCAATATGACCTGTTTTCTGTTGATTTTACACAGCAATCTCCTGTTTTTATTTCAGATTCCCAGCATCTGCAGCATTTTGCTTTTGTTTTAGCTGTGTGTGTATATGTGTGTGTGCGTATGTGTGCACGTGTGTGTGTGTGTATATACAGTGTAGAGATACCTGTGGACAGCAAGGTAGCACAGTAACTAGCACTGCTGCCTCCTCGGTTCAATACTGGCCCCGGCTCACTGTGTGGAGTTTGCACGTTCACAGAAATAGAATAGAATCATAGAATCCTTACACTATAGAAAGAGGTCATTCGGCCCATTTAATCTGCACCGACCACAATCCCACCAAGGCCCTATCCCCATATCCCTACATATTTACCTACTAATCCCACTAACCTCTGCATGTTAGCACACTAAGAGGCAATTTTAACATGGTCAATCAACCCAATCCATGTATCTTTGGACTGTAGGAGGAAACCGGAGCACCCAGAGGAAACCCACGCAGACACAAGGAGAATGTGCAAGCTCACCAAGATAGTGACAGTGACCAAGCCGGGAATAAAATCCAGGTCCCTGGAGTTGTGAAGCAGCAGTGCAAACCGCTGTGCTACCGTGCTACCTGTTCTCCCTATGTCTGTGTGGGTTTCCTCCGTGTGCTCCAGTTTCCCCCCACAGTCCAAAAATGTGTGAGTTAGATGGATTGCCCATGCTAAATTAACCCTCATGTCAAGGAGACTAGCAGGGTAGATACATGGAGTTACAGACATAGGGCCAGGATAGAATTGTGGTTGATACAGACTCGATGGGGTGAATAGTCTTCTTCTGCACTGTAGGGATTCTATACTGTGCGCTGGGATTAGTGTGTAGTGTTGTGTGAGAGATAGAAATAATTTGATTTGATTTATTGTTGTCACATGAATTGGTGTTGTTATAAGGCAGAGGTTAATACCTTTTACCTTGCTTCATAATGTAGTAAAAGGATTTGGGAAGATGTTAACTGTTCTACACTAATGTTTGGATGTTCATTAATATAAAGCCCTGACACTCACTTTCTGTTAATAATTAACAAATTATTTTGTTTAAGTAACCGGAAGTTTAACTAAACAAGTAACATATTAATTAAAGGAAGGGCGACTGAAATGCTGTTCAAATAAATACAAGGAGCCTTCAGTACCAAAACAATAATACCAAAACTTTAATCGTTGTCAAAAAATATATATAACCAGGCTTTCGGGAGCTTTGGGAATTTTTTTCTGGTGAGTTCTCTGTCTGTAAGGTCTTTGTAATTTGATAGCCTGTTGTTAGATAGGTGGAGAATTCTCTTCAGAGATAGTTCTTTAGCTGACACGGTGAAGAACTGCTCTGGAGGTGGCCTTCTTTTCTGGCTGGCTCTCCAATGAACTCAACTAAAATGCAATTAGATAGTTGAGTTCCTGCTTATACTCCTGATGATCTATCCATTCCCAGTAACCGTGTTGTCTGAGGTTGACAACAACAGCAAATGCAAATTTGATGAGTTCCTTTTAGCTAAGCTTTTAAATGGTAAGCTATTGGTTGAATGTCTTCTTTTAACTCACAGGCTGTCAAAATGCAAAAACCTGCAGAGTCTGTTACCAAGGCAATCTTGATGTTTTTGTATCTATAACAAATGTTGTCATTTGTGTACTCTGTATGCCTGCATTTTAAACATCCCAGCATTGAACTCAAAACCAGCTTTGAAAGGGATTGCACACTCTTCTCCTTGGAGTATTTTACATCCTTTACAACTTTACAAACTGAATCTCACGACAGTCTGCAGTGAAAAGTATTATTTCTTGCGCACTACACAGACAAAGCATACCGTTCATAGCAAAGGAAATGAGAGAGTGCAGAATGTAGTGTTATAGTCATAGCTAGGGTGTAGAGAAAGATCAACTTAATGCAAGATCGGTCCACTCAAAAGTCTAACAGCAGCAGGGAAGAAGCTGTTCTTGAGTCGGTTGGTACATGACCTCAGACTTTTGTATCTCCTTTCCCAATGGAAGAAGATGGAAAAGAGAATGTCCGGGGTGTGTAGGGTCCATAATTGTACTGGCTGCTTTGCCAAGGTAATGGGAAGTGTAGACAGAGTGAATGGATGGGAGGCTGGTTTGTGTGTTAGGCTGGGCATCATTCACAATCCTTTGTGGTTTCTTGCAGTCTTGGTCAGAGCAGGAGCCCATACCAAGCTGTTATACATCCTGAAAGGTTGCTTTCTATAGTGCATCTGTAAAAGTTGGTGAGAGGCATAGCTGACATGCCATAATTCCTTAGTCTCCTAAGGAATTGGAGGTATTGGTAGGCTTTCTGAACGCTGGTCAGGTCTGCTATCTTTGTGTTCGTGGCTTGAATGAGATTGTTGAGATGGAGCGGTGCCACCCTGAGTGGGATTACGGGGATGGGATTGTGGGGTCCCCCCATTCTGAGGCAGCGGTGGCCGCTGTGGGGAGCTGGGACAGCTTCCTGACAGGACACTTGAAATCCTGGTGAGTTGGCATTTATTTTCTCTGTTGATGGGCATGTCCTCACGCACTGTGCTCTCTGGTTCAACTGCTGCTGTTTAAAAAAAAAAGCCCAGGAATCTGAGGTCTCTATATTTTCCAGTGGCTGTGGAAAACCAGACTTTGTATTAAATTTCTCATCCAGCCCATTGAAACAACTCAAACCTCCCATTCCATCCATGACCAATGGTTCTTACCCCTTCCCCCTCTCCTCCCTCCCCCATGAGGAGTTAGGTCACTAAATTCAACAGGTTTTGATTTTAGAGGGTTTGTGGCAGTTGACTATTCGACTACATGGGGCAGCAGCATCAGTCCTTTTGCTCCCTCCCCAGCTCAACTGTTACAATGCTGTCCTGAACAGCCTGCCCCCTTCCACTCTGCTAAAACCTCTACTACCATGTCCTAATTCACACCAGGACCTATTCCACATCAATTGCTCTACTTACTCATCCACACTGACTCCTGGACCAACAACGTTTTCAAATTCGCATCCTCATCTTCTCATTGTTTGCAACCTCACTCTTTCTTATCTCTGTAACCTCCTCCAGTGTCTACAGCCCTCCCTATCTCTGTAACCCCCCTCCCAAGCCCCTAAACTTACCTATCTCCATAACCCCTCCAGCCCCTTCAACCCTCCCTATCTCTGTAACCTCCTCCAACCCCTACAACTTCCCCAAATCTGTAACCTCCTCCAGCCCCTATAACCCTCCCTATCTCTGTAACCTCTTTCCAGTCTCTAAGACCTTCTCTTTCTCTGTAACCCTCTCCAGCGCCTACAACCCTCCCTGTCTCTGTTACCTCCTACAACCCTCCATATCTCTATAACCTCCTCCAGCCCCTACAACCTTCCCTATCTCTGTAACCCCCTCCCTTCAGCCCCTAAACTTCCCCATCTCCATAAACCCCCCCCCAGCCCCTACAACCCTCCCTATCTCTGTAATCCCCTCCAGTCTCTCCCTACCTCTGTAATCTCCTCCAACCCCAGTGACTACAGGGGTTCCCTACGTAGCTCCAACCTCAACCCCTTGCACATTGCTCGCTGTGAATCACTCCACACCTGGCAGTCAGGGTGTCAGCTCCCTGGGCCTCCAGCCAGCCCTGAATTCCCCACTTCCTCCGCCCCTTTCTTTAATTTGTTTATTAGCGCCACAAGTAGGCTTACATTAGCACTGCAATAGAGTACTGTGAAAACCTTCTAGCTGTACACTCTGGTGCCTGTTCGGGTACATTGAGGGAGAATTTAGCATGGCCAGTGCACCTAAACAGCACTCGTTTTGGACTGTGAAGGAAACCAGAGCACTCAAAGGAAACCCACGCGGACACAGTGGAATGTGCAGACTCCACACAGATAGTGACCCAAGCCAGGAATCAAACTCAGGTCGCTGGTGCTGTGAGGCAGCAGTGCTCACCATTGTGGCACTGTGCTGCAAGGTGCTCCATAAGGCCTTTGGTTGCCTTCCTGCTGTCCCCTAATGGAGCTCAGTGTCAAATTGTGTCTCTCCCTGCCCATCTTGAGACATGCGCCTGCAATAAAGATGTTAAGTAAATGCCACCTGCTGAGAATGGGTGCCATGATGTGGTGATGCCAGCATTGGACTGGGGTAAACACAGTAAGAAGTCTCACAATACCAAATTAATGTCAAACTGGTCTATTTGGCAGCACTAACTTTCAGAGTCTTAAGCTCCTTCATCAGGTGAGTGAGGACTGGTGTCCACAAACTCAACTTGCAAGGTAATGTTTGGAATGTTTACAGGTAATCAAGTCTTAAAGGTACAGACAATGTGAGATTATTCACATTGAATGTTCACATTGTCTGTCCCTTTAAAACTTGATTACTATGAAGACTCGCATTCCCAACATTATCTTGTAGGTTGAGTTTGTGTCTTTGTATGCCTTGTTTGTGAACACAAGTCCTCACTCACCTGATGACGGAGCTTAAGACTCTGAAAGTTAGTGCTGCCAAATAAACCCAGTTCGACTTTAACCTGGTGTCGTGAGACTTCTGACTGAGTATGGGCGAGCAGGGCTGGTGAACATGATAAGGTGACACAGGAGGATCTTTTGCAGATCATTTGTGCTGGCACAGCCGAGGTGGGCTGAATGGCCTGCTTTTCTGCTGTTACTTCCCCCACGCCCGAGTCTGGATCTCAGCAACCTGCATCTAACAGGGGTCGGGAGCGAGGAGGGGGTGGTCTGTGGCTATTGGTCGTTAGCAGTGCCCGACTCTCAGTCCACCTTAAAGCTGCAACAAAAAGGGCTTCTTAATTGCTGTTGTACTTAGTGTACGTAAACCGTCTAATGACAAAAGCCCTTGGAAACCAGTGGCAACCAACAGCCCTAGGCAGGAGCAAGACAATAAGAGAGTGCGTCAGCCTCGCTGCTTGCAAGTGTGGAGACAGAGAGCAGAGATTGTCTCTCTCTCTCTCTCTCGCACTCCTCTCTCTGTCGCGCACTCCTGCAAGAAGCACTGTCAAGTGTCTGCGCACGAGAGCGCCGTTATAAATAGAGCCGAGGCCAGGAAGGAGGCTGACTGCAGCCGGTTGCCCCTGGTGACCGGTTGCCGGGCAACCTCGCCAAAGCAGTGACGAGGGGGGTCAGTGGCACTGATGATGTGAGGGGGAGAGTGTGGGGGCTTACGTGGACAGCGGGGCAGTGTCCGAGTGGGAGCCGTGAATTTCTGGCTGACGTGAGACTAATGCCCAAGCACGTGGAGACTGAAGCCCGAGCAGATGATGCAGATTTCTGGCAGATAGCATAAGTTTTAAGGAATACACTGTCCCATTTGTTTGTAACTGACTGATACAACCCTGTGCTTTTCAAATTGAACGTACGTAGTCCTGTGTCTTTTTCATTGACTGATGCGCAGTTCCACGTGTTTATAACTGACCGATCGATACACAGCCCCTGTGTTTGTAACTTTTATAATTACCGATACACCGTCCTGTTTTTGTAATGACTGATTCACAGCCCCATGTCTATGTAGCTGAGCAGTACACCATTCTGTGTGTTTATAGTGACCAATACACAATCCTGTGTGTTTATATGGATACTGTTGGGGCGGGAGGGGGGAGGTACAGTGCAATCTATCTGTGGTATATCCAGCACTGAGTTCGTTCCTGTGCCTCAGAAGGGAAGTGGGGAGAGCAATACTAATTGGGGATGCAATAGGAGGTTCTGCAGCAGCAAAAGAGACTCATGGGTGGCATGTTGCCTCCCGGGTGCAAGGGTCTGTGATGTCTCGGACCGTATTTTCAGGATCCTTAAGCAGGAGGGGTGTCAGCCGCAGGTCATGGTGCACATAGGTACCAGCGACGTGGGTAGGAGAAGGGGTGGGGATTTAAAACAGGAATTTAGGGAGCTAGGATGGCAGCTGAGAGCCAGGACAAAACATGTTGTCATCTGTGGTTTGTTGCTAGTGCCACGTGCCAGTGAGTTGAGGAACGGAGAGAGAGTGCAGATTAACATGTGGCTGCAGGGATGGTGCAGGAGAGAGAGTTTCGTGGATAATTGGACCACATTCTGGGGAAGGCGGGACCTGTACAAACAGGACGGTTTGCACCTGAACCAGACGGGCATCAATATCCTGGGAGGAAAATTTGCTGTGGCTCTTTTTTTTGGGGGGGGGGGAGCGGAAAGATTTAAAACTACTTTGTCAGGGGAATGGAAAAATGAGATGTAGTCCAAAAACCAGTGTTTAAGGTTGTAAGTACTGAGGAAAGTATCAAGGTCATAAGAGTGTTCAGGCAGACAGGATGGTGGGCTGAAGTGTATCTACTTCAATGCAAGGAGCATCAGAAATAAGGTAGATGAACTTGGAGCATGGATTGGTACTTGGGACTACGATGTTGTGGCCATTACAGAGACGTGATTAGAACAGGGATCAAAATGATTGTTTGCAATTCCGGGGTATAGAGGTTTCAGTAAGAGTAGGAAGGTGGTAAAAGAGGTGGAGGAGTAGCATTGTTAATCAAGGATAGTTTAACGGCTGCTGAAAGGCATTTTGAGAGTGATCTGCCTACTGAGATAATATGGGCTGAAGTTAGGAATAGGAAAGGATTGGTCACGTTGTTAGAAGTTTTCGATAGGCTCCCAAATAGTAATAGAGATGTGGAGGAGGAAATGGCAAAGCAGATTGTGGATAGGTTTGAAGATCACAGGGTAGTTATCATGGGAGGCTTTAACGTTCCAAATATTGATTGGCAACTTTATAGGTTGAATAGTTTGGGGCACTTTTTGTATAGTGTGTGCAGCAGGGTTTCCTGACACAATATATGGATAAGCTGACAAGAGGTGGGGCCACGTTGGACTTGGTACTCGGTAATGAACCGGGTCAAGTGTTAGATTTGTTTGCGAGAGAGCACTTTGGCGATAGTGACAATTCGGTGTCCTTCATTATTGCAATGGAGAGGGATAGGGTCACACGGCAGGGCAAGGTTTATAATTGGGGCAGGGGTAATTATGATGCGATTAGGCAAACATTAGGGAGCATAAGATGGGAACAGAAACCGTCAGGTATGGACACAAACGAAAAGTGGAGCTTGTTCAAGAAACAATTACTGCGTGTCCATTATAGGTACGTCCCCGGCAGGCAAGGGGGAAATAGCCAAGAGATTGAATGTCTTGTCGAGAGGTAAAGGAAGCATATGTAAGAATGATAAAACAAGATTCAGTTGGGATGTTTGAGGGTTACAAGGTAGCTAGGAATGAGTTAAAAAAGGGCTTAGGAGAACTAGGAGGGGGTATAATATGTCTTTGGTGAGTCGGATAAAGGAAAACCCCAAGGCTTTTTACTCTTATGTGAGAAATAAAAAAAAATTCATCAGGGTGAGGTTAGGGCCAGTCAAGTATAGTAGTGGGAACTTGTGCGTGGAGTCAGAAGAGATAGGAGAGGCGTTGAATGAATACTTCTCTTCAGTGTTCACTAAAGAGGGGGGGGTCATGTTTTTGAGGATGAGTGCAAGATACAGGCTGATGGGATGGAGGAGGTAAATGTTCTGAAGGAAGATGTATTAGCAATTTTGAAAAACTTGAGAGTGGATAAGTCCCCTGGGCCAAATGGGAAACGTCATAGGATACTTTGGGAGGCAAGGGATGAGATTGTGGAGCCTTTAGCTTTGATCTTTGTGTCTACGAGGATTGTGCCAGAGGATGGAGAGTGGCAAATGTTGTTCCTCTCTTCAAAAAGAGAAATAGGAATGATTCTGGTAATTATTAGGCTAGTTAGTCTTACTTCGGTTGTCGGTATGTTAACAGAAAGGGTCCTGAGAGATAGGATTTATGACCATTTGCAAAGATGCAGCTTAATCAGCATGGTTTTGTGAGGGGTAAGTCCTGCCTCGCAAGTTTGATTGAATTTTTTGAGGAGGTAACTTGTGTAGACAAAGGTAGAGCAGTTGATGTTGTATACATGGATTTTAGTAAGGCATTTGATAAGGTTCCCCATGGTAGGCTGATAAAGAAAGTAAAGAGATGTGGGATTGGAGGAAATTTGGCCGATTGGATAAGTAACTGGCTGTCTCATAGAAGTGGAGATGCTGGCATTGGACTGAGATAAACACAGTAAGAAGTCTCACAACACCAGGTTAAAGTCCAACAGATTTATTTGGTAGTAAGCACCACTAGCTTTCAGGGTTTGTCCCTTTGTCAGATGAGATGAGGTCAGGTGACTCACCATTTGAAGGGACAAACCCCGAAAGCAGGTAGCGTTTATTACCAAATAAACTTGTTGGACTTTGACCTGGTGTTGTGAGACTTCTTACTGTGTCTCATAGAAGACAGAGAGTGCTGGTGGATGGAAAATTTTCAGACTGGAGACCAGTTACCAGTGGTGTAACACAGGCGTCAGTGCTGGGTCCTCTGCTATTTGTGATAGGATGCAGAGCAGGACAAAAAAGTGGCAGATGGAGTTTAATCCTGATAAGTGCGACGTGATTCATTTTGGTAGGACAAACTTGAATGTGGACTAGAGTCAACGCAAGGTTCTGAAGAATGTGGAGGAACAGAGATCTTGGGGTTCACATCTACAGATCTCTGAAGATTGACAGTCAAATGGATAGAGCCGTGAAGAAGGCTTATAGTGTGTTAGTGTTTATTAACAGGGGGTGAGAGTTTAAGGGTCATGGGGTTATGGTGCAACTATACCGGACCTTGGTGAGACCACATTTGGAATATTGTGTACAGTTCTGGTCACCTCACTGTAAGAAGGATGTGGAAACATTGGTGAGAATGCAGAGGAGATTTACCAGGATGCTGCCTGGTTTGGAGAGTTGGTCTTATGAGGAAAGGTTGAAGGAGCTGCAATTTTTCCCTTTAGAGCAGAGGAGGATGAGAGAGACAACTTAGAGGTTTCTAAGATGATGAGGGGGATAGATAGAGTAGATGTACAGAGACTATTTCCTTGGATGAATGTAGCTGTTACTGGGGGGCATAATTTTAAAGTTCATGGTGGGAGATATAGGAGGGATATCCGAGGTAGATTCTTTTCTCGGAGAGTGGTCGGGGTGTCTGCTGTGATAGTGCAGTCGGACACTTTAGGAACTTTCACGCGGTTATTGGGTAGGTACATGGAGCACACCAGAATGATAGGGAGTGGGATAGCTTGATTTTGGGTTTGGACGTAGCTCGGCACAACATTGAGGGCAAAGGGCTTGTACTGCGCTGTACTGTCCTATGTTCTATAAATGATCAACGCACAATCTATGTATTTATAACTGACCAATACACAGTCCATGCTTTGATAACTGATCAATATGCAATCCTGTGTGTTCATAACTGACAAATACACAGTCCCATGTGTCTATAATTGATAGATACTCAATCCTGTACGTTTATAATGACTGACACACAGTCCGGTGTATTCATAACTGACTGATACTCAGTCCTATATGTTTATAATGACCGATACACAGTCCCCTGTGTTTATAATTAACAGATACACAGTCCCTTGTGTTTATGATGGACAGATCGATACACAGCCCTGTGTGTTTATAATGACCAAAACACAGTTGCTGACCAATATATTGTCCTGTGTTTTTATAATTGACTGATATACAGCCCTGTGTGTGTCTATAACTGACTGATAGATGTCCCACATGTTTATAACTGACAATTACACAATCCCATGTGTTGATAACTGACCAATATGAGTTCTGTGTATTTATAACTGATGGATACTCAGACCCGTTTGTTTATAATGACCAATACACAATCTCCTGTATTTATAATTAACAGGTACACAGTCCCTTGTGTTTATGACTGACAGATTATGTATGTTTATAACTGACCAATACACAGTCCTGTGTGTTCATAACTGGCCAATTAAGAGTCTCATGTGTCTATAACTGATAGATACTCAATCCCATATCTTTATAATGATGGATACAGAATCCTGTGTATTTATAACTGACTGATACTTAGTCCCATATGTTTATAATAGCCAATACATAGTTCTGTGTATTTATAATGACTGACACACAGTCTGGAATGTTTATAACTGACCGATACACTGTCCCATGTGTTTATAACTGACCGATACACTGTCCCATGTGTTTATAACTGGCAGATACTCAGTCCCTTATGTTTATAATGATCGATATACACTCTTGTGTTTATAATGACCGACACACAGTCCTGTGCGTTTATAACTGACGGATACACAGCCCCGTATTTTTTTACAACTGATTGATGCAGAGCCCTGTGTATTTATAACAGACCAATCCACATCCCTGTGTGTTAACAACAGACCGATGCACAGTTCCGTTGTCTATTAGAGACCAATACACAACCATGTGTGTTCATAACTGAACGGTACACCATCCTTTGTGTTTGTATCTGACTGATGCACAACCCCATGTGTTTGTAAGTGATCTACATACAGTCCTTCTGTTTAGCCCAGACCTATACAGTCTGGTCTGTTTATGATGACCAATACACAGTCCTGTGTGTTTATGATTACCAATATACAGCCCTGTGTTTATAACAGATCGATACATAGTCCTATGTGTTTTTAATGACTGATACATAGTCCCCTATGTTTATAATGACTAATAAAGTGCCCTGTGTGTTTATAATTGACCGGTACACAGTCCTGTGTATTTATAACCGACTAATACACAATCCCGTGTGTTTATAACTGATTGATACATAGTCCTGTCTGTTTATAATTGATCAATACACATCCATGTATGTTTATAACTGACTGATACACAGGCCCCTGTATTTATAACTGACCAATTGATAGAGTCTTGTGTATTTATTACTGACAGTTACATAGTCCCTTCCATTTATAACGAGCTGATACACAGTCTCTTGTTTTTATAACTGATTGATATGTAGTCCTGTGTTTATAACTGACCAATCAATACATTTGGTGTATTTATAAGTGACTGATACACAGTCTCCTGCATTTATAACTAACCAATACATAGTCCCTTGTTTTAATAACTGAATGATACACAATCCTGAGTGTTTACAACTGACCAACTGATAAACAGCCCGGAGTGTTTATAACTGACTGATATGCAGTTCTGAGTTTTTGTATCTGGCTGATACACAGTCCCCTGCATTTATAACTAACCAACATACAGTCCCTTGTTTTTATAACTGACAGATACACAGTCCCCTGTGTTTATAGGTGACTGATACACCGTTTTGTGTGTTTATAATGACTGATACACAGTCCCATATGTTTACAACTGACTGATAGACAGTCCCCTGTGTTTATAACTGACCAATACACAGTCCCTCCCATACGTTTATAATGACCAATCCACAGTCCTGTGTGTTTATAATGACCGACACATAGTCCTTTGTGCTTGTGTTTATAACTGACTGATACACAGTCCCATGTGTTTATAACTGATCAATACATAGTCCAGTGTGTTTATAACTAATTGATATAAGTCCCATATGTTTATAATGAATGACACATAGTCCAGTGAGTTTATAACCCACCTATACACAGTCCTGTGTATTTATCACAGGTCTATACATAGCCTGGTGTATTTATAAGTGACCAATATGCAGTCCTGTGAGTTCATATATGATGGTTACACAGCCCCTGTGTTTATAACTCATTGATACGTAGTCCCATGTGTTTATACTGATTGGTACACAATCCTGCGTGTTTATAACGGACTCCTTGACGAAGGCGGGTAAAGTATGGCCTCTGGCTGCATTTCCTGCCAATGTCACTGAGGGTCAATGTGAAAGCAGGATGGATAGTCTTGGCCTGAGACCATCCTCATTCCCAGGGTTTTGGCCTTGTCTGAATAATCTTTCACCAGGATAGGCAGAGAGAAGCAACTACTTGCAGTACCTCTTCACACCCCAGAGTAGAAATCAAGGACTCGCTATCTGACCTCCTGAGAAAGGTTCTGAGGCTGAGTCAGAGCTTTAACAGATATGAAATGAGGTTAGTAAATGTAGCCGAGGATCAGAACAGATTTAAACAGACTGAACAGTACAGCAGGTTAGAGGGACCAAATGGCCTCTTCTCTTTTCTGTATGTTAGATTCCAGAAGGAGCTGAATGGTCTCCTCCTGTTCCTCTGTAACAGACTGGAAAGGGGCTGAATGGCCTCCCTTGGCAGCCTGAGAGACATGAGTCAGGGACAGGTACAGGCACCTTGCCCACATTTCAATGGGCAGTCTGTAAGCAGCCTGAGTGTTCGACAACGGATGTCAGGTGACAGGCAGAAACACATCCCCGTTTGTCACCCCCACCCAGGCCACTCAGAGCCAAGTGCACCGATCGGGGAGAGTAGCGCCCGCTTCTGCAAGGAGAACCCTGGCATGCTGGAGGGGTCTCAGCAGACAAAGGCAGAGCTGGCTGCTGAAGTGCTCAACCACAAGAGGCTGTGAGTGAACTGTCCCAGGGACGATGGGGGGTGGGGGGGGGGGGGGGGCTGGGGGGGGGGGGGGCGTGGAAATCGTGTAAACGGTGACGGCAGACTGAGCTACTATCACAACTCAGTACAGAACCATAGCATCACCTGTTGACAACTTTGTGCACTGCAGCCTCTCAAACTGCCTGGAATAACTCCAAAGCCCCAGAACTTCATCAAGTTTGCAGCTCTTCTCATCATTATTCCAGAGGTTAAAGTGGGTGAGAGACTACGCTTGATATTTCCCCACTCCTACACACACTGACTCTCAGTCGGGTACAAGTACCATACACTGACTGTCACTGGGCTACGGGTTCTGCACGCACACACACACACACACACGCACACTTACTTACACACACACATTCATTGGGGTAGGTATTCCACACACACTGACTCTCGCTGGGGTACGGGTTCCACACACACTGACTCTCGCTGGGGTATGGATTCCACACACACTGATTCTCACTGGGGTATGGATTCCACACACACTGATTCTCGCTGGGGTATGGTTTCCACACACACTGACTCTCACTGGGGTACAGGTTCCACACAACTGACTCTCACTAGGATGCAGGGTCCGCACACACTGACTCCCACTGGGTATGTGTTCACACAAACTGACTCTCACTGGGGTACGGGTCTCTCACACACTGCCTGTGGGGCATGGGGTCCCCCACACAGACACTCATTGGAATACGAGTTCCACACACATTGATTCTCACTATGGTACGAGTTCCACACATACTGACTCTCATTGGGGTACGGATTCCACACACACTGACTCTCGCTGTGGTATGGGTCCCACACACACTGACTGTCACTGGAGTATGGGTCCCACACACACTGACTGTCACTGGAACATGGGTCCCACACACACTGACTGTCGCTGGAACATGGGTCCCACACACACTGACTGTCGCTGGAACATGGGTCCCACACACACTGACTGTCGCTGGAACGTGGGTCCCACACACACTGACTGTCGCTGGAACGTGGGTCCCACACACACTGACTGGCGCTGGAACGTGGGTCCCACACACACTGACTGTCGCTGGAACGTGGGTCCCACACACACTGACTGTCGCTGGAACGTGGGTCCCACACACACTGACTGTCGCTGGAACGTGGGTCCCACACACACTGACTGTCGCTGGAACGTGGGTCCCCACACAGACTGTCGCTGGAAGTGGGTCCCACACACACTGACTGTCGCTGGAAGTGGGTCCCCACACACGACTGTCGCTGGAACGTGGGCCCACACACACTGACTCGCTGGAACGTGGGTCCCACACACATGACTGTCGCTGGAATTGGGTCCCACACACATGACTGTCGCTGGAACGTGGGTCCCACACACACTGACTGTCGCTGGAACGTGGGTCCCACACACACTGACTGTCGCTGGAACGTGGGTCCCACACACACTGACTGTCGCTGGAACGTGGGTCCCACACACACTGACTGTCGCTGGAACGTGGGTCCCACACACACTGACTGTCGCTGGAACGTGGGTCCCACACACACTGACTGTCGCTGGAACGTGGGTCCCACACACACTGACTGTCGCTGGAACGTGGGTCCCACACACACTGACTGTCGCTGGAACGTGGGTCCCACACACACTGACTGTCGCTGGAACGTGGGTCCCACACACACTGACTGTCGCTGGAACGTGGGTCCCACACACACTGACTGTCGCTGGAACGTGGGTCCCACACACACTGACTGTCGCTGGAACGTGGGTCCCACACACACTGACTGTCGCTGGAACGTGGGTCCCACACACACTGACTGTCGCTGGAACGTGGGTCCCACACACACTGACTGTCGCTGGAACGTGGGTCCCACACACACTGACTGTCGCTGGAACGTGGGTCCCACACACACTGACTGTCGCTGGAACGTGGGTCCCACACACACTGACTGTCGCTGGAACGTGGGTCCCACACACACTGACTGTCGCTGGAACGTGGGTCCCACACACACTGACTGTCGCTGGAACGTGGGTCCCACACACACTGACTGTCGCTGGAACGTGGGTCCCACACACACTGACTGTCGCTGGAACGTGGGTCCCACACACACTGACTGTCGCTGGAACGTGGGTCCCACACACACTGACTGTCGCTGGAACGTGGGTCCCACACACACTGACTGTCGCTGGAAGTGGTCCACACACTGATGTCGCTGGACGTGGGTCCCACACACACTGACTGTCGCTGGAACGTGGGTCCCACACACACTGACTGTCGCTGGAACGTGGGTCCCACACACACTGACTCTTACTTGGGTACGGGTTTGTCACGCTCACACAATGATATACATGTTACACACAAACTGTCTTTGGGGTATGATTCCACGCGCTCATTGGGGTACGTATTCCACACACACTGACTCTCACTGACGTATGGGTTCCACACACACTGACTCCCACTGACGTATGGGTTCCACACACACTGACTCCCACTGGGGCATGGGTTCCACACACACTGACTCCCACTGGGGCATGGGTTCCACACACACTAGGATATGCGTTTGACACACGTATTCATTGGGGTAGGTTTTCCACACACACTGACTCTCACTAGAGTACAGCTTCCACACACACTGACTCTCACTAGAGT
The DNA here is from genome assembly GCA_024679065.1 of Sphyrna mokarran. Lineage (NCBI taxonomy): Eukaryota > Metazoa > Chordata > Chondrichthyes > Carcharhiniformes > Carcharhinidae > Sphyrna > Sphyrna mokarran. Next base: position 7,478,596 of record JAGIQG010000016.1, on the reverse strand, counting down.
ACAGCTTCCACACACACTGGCTCTCACTGGGGTATGGGTCCCACGCACCCTAACTCTCACTGGGAACAGGTTCCATACACACTGACGCTTTCTGGGATACAGGTCCCACACACACACTGACTCTCACTGGATTATGGATCTCTCTCACACTGTCACTGGGGCATGCATTCCATACACTCTGACTCTCATTGGGTTACGGAGTCCCACACACACACTGACACTCACTGGGTTACGTGGTCCACACACACTGATTCTCACTTGGATTCAAGTTCCCCAAACACTGACTCTCACTGGGTGCAGATTCCCCACACACAGACTCTCATTGTGTATGGATTCCACACACACTGACTCTCTTTGGGGTACGGGTTAGAAACACACTGACTCACTAGGGTATGGGTTCCACACACACTTATTTTCACTGTGGTACGGGTCCCACACACACTGACTCTCACTGTGGTACGGGTCCCACACACACTGACTCTCACTGTGGTACGGGTCCCACACACACTGACTCTCACTGTGGTACGGGTCCCACACACACTGACTCTCACTGTGGTACGGGTCCCACACACACTGACTCTCACTGTGGTACGGGTCCCACACACACTGACTCTCACTGTGGTACGGGTCCCACACACACTGACTCTCACTGTGGTACGGGTCCCACACACACTGACTCTCACTGTGGTACGGGTCCCACACACACTGACTCTCACTGGTGGTACGGGTCCCACACACACTGACTCTCACTGTGGTACGGGTCCCACACACACTGACTCTCACTGTGGTACGGGTCCCACACACACTGACTCTCACTGTGGTACGGGTCCACACACACTGACTCTCACTGTGGTACGGGTCCACACACACTGACTCTCACTGTGGTACGGGTCCACACACCACTGACTCTCACTGTGGTACGGGTCCCACACACACTGACTCTCACTGGGGTACGGGTCCCACACGCACTGACTCTCACTGGGGTACGGGTCCCACATGCACTGACTCTTACTTGGGTACGGGTTTGTCACGCTCACACAATGATATACATGTTACACACAAACTGTCTTTGGGGTATGATTCCACGCGCTCATTGGGGTACGTATTCCACACACACTGACTCTCACTGACGTATGGGTTCCACACACACTGACTCCCACTGACGTATGGGTTCCACACACACTGACTCCCACTGGGGCATGGGTTCCACACACACTGACTCCCACTGGGGCATGGGTTCCACACACACTAGGATATGCGTTTGACACACGTATTCATTGGGGTAGGTTTTCCACACACACTGACTCTCACTAGAGTACAGCTTCCACACACACTGACTCTCACTAGAGTACAGCTTCCACACACACTGGCTCTCACTGGGGTATGGGTCCCACGCACCCTAACTCTCACTGGGAACAGGTTCCATACACACTGACGCTTTCTGGGATACAGGTCCCACACACACACTGACTCTCACTGGATTATGGATCTCTCTCACACTGTCACTGGGGCATGCATTCCATACACTCTGACTCTCATTGGGTTACGGAGTCCCACACACACACTGACACTCACTGGGTTACGTGGTCCACACACACTGATTCTCACTTGGATTCAAGTTCCCCAAACACTGACTCTCACTGGGTGCAGATTCCCCACACACAGACTCTCATTGTGTATGGATTCCACACACACTGACTCTCTTTGGGGTACGGGTTAGAAACACACTGACTCACTAGGGTATGGGTTCCACACACACTTATTTTCACTGTGGTACGGGTTCCACACACACCCACTCCCACTGAGGTTCAGGTTCCACATACACCAACTCTCACTGGGGTACAGGTCCCACACGCACTGACTCTTACTGGGGTATGAGTTCCACACGTACACTGACTCGCAATGGGGTAGAGGTTCCACACACTCTGACTCGGACTAGAGTTGAGATTCCACACGCACTGACTGTCACTGGCGTACAAGTTCGCAAAAACTCAGTTTGCAAGTGCAGCAGATGATCAAGAAGGCAAATGGAATGTTGGTGTTTATCGCGAGGGGGATGGAATATAAAAGCAGGAAGGTCTTGCTGCAATTGTACAGGACACTGGTGAGGCCACAACTGGAGTATTGTGTGCAATTTTGGTCCCCTTATTTGCAAAAGGATATATTGGCCTTGGAGGGAGTACAGAGAAGGTTTACCAGGTAGATACCAGAGATAAGAGGGTTAGCTTATGAGGAGAGATTGAATAGATTGGGCCTATACTCATTGGAGTTTAGAAGGCTGAAGGGTGATCTTACAGAGACATATAAGATAATGAAGGGGCTAGATAGGGTAGAGGCAGAGATCCTTTCCACTTAGAAAGGAAACAAGAACTAGTTGGCACAGCCTCAAAATAAGGGGGAGTCACTTTAGAACAAAGTTGAGAAGGAACTTCTTTCTGAGGGTAGTGAATCTCTGAATTCTGTGCCCGTTGAATATGTTTAAGTCACAGATAGATTTCTGATCAATAAGGGAATTAAGGGTTATGGGGAGCAGGTGGATAAGTGGATCAGCCATGATCTTATTGAATGGCGGGGCAGGCTCAAGGGGTTAGATGGCCTATTCCTGCTCCTATTTCTTAAGTTCTTATGTTTCCTACACACTGATTCTTACTGGGGAATGGGTTCTACACACACTGACTCTCACTGGGCTATGGGTTTCATACATAGTGGCTTCCACTGGGGTATGGGTTGCATATTCACTGACTCCCACTGGGGTATGGGACCTGCACACAATGACTCTCACTAGACTATGGGTTCCACACATACTGGCTGTCACTGGAGTGTGGGTTCTGCACACTCACTCTTAACGGGGTACAGGTTCCACACAAACTGACTATATGTAGAACATAGAATGTAGAACGTTACAGCACAGTATAGGCCCTTCAGTCCTCTATGTTATATGGACCTCTGAAACCAATTTAATGCCCATCTAACCTACACTATTCCAATATCATCCATAAGTTTATCCAAAGACCATTTAAATGCCCGTAATGTTGGCAAGACCACTATTATTGCAGGAAAGGCATTCCACACTCTTACTACTCTCTGAGTAAAGAACCTATCTCAACATCTGTCCTATATCTGTCACCACTCAATTTAAAGCTATGTCCCCTCATGCTAGCCATCTCCATCCAATGAAAAAGGCCCACCGTCCACCCTATCTAATCCTCTGTTCATCTTATCCGTTTCTATTAAGTCACCTCTTAACCTTCTTATCTCTAACAAAAATAGCCTCACGTCCCTCAGTCTTTCCTCGTAAGACCTTCCCACCATATCAGACAACATCCTGGTAAATCTCCTATGCGTTCTTTCCAATGCTTCCACAGTCTCCCTATAATGTGGTGATCAGAACTGTACACAATGCTCCAAGTGCAGCCGTACCAGAGTTTTTGCAGATGCAACATGACCTTGTGGCTCCGAAACTCAACCTCTCTACCAAAAAAAGCTAACACACCATACGCCTTCTTAACAACCCTATCAAACAGGGCGCCAGCTTTCAGGGATCTTTGCACATGGACACTGCTCCATCCACACTAGCAAGCATCTTACATTAGCCCAGTACTCTCTATTCCTGTTAATGCTTCCAAAATGAATCACTTCACACTTTTCCACATTAAACTCCATTTGCCACTTCTGAGCCCAGTCTGCAGTTTATCTATGCCCCTTTAACCAGCAACATCTTTCTGTTCAGTCCACAACTCCACTGACTTTAGTGTCATCCACAAATTTGCTAACCCATCCTTCTATGCCCTCATCCAATTCATTTATAAAAATGACAAACAGCAGTGGGCCCCAAACAGATCCTTGCGGTACACCACTAGTAACTGAACTCCAGGATGAACATTTCCCACAAACCACCACCCTCTGTCTTCTTACAGCTAGCCAATTTCTGATCCAAACTGCTAAATCACCCTCAATTCTATGCCTCCATATCTTCTGCAGTAGCTTACTGTGGAAAACCTTATCAAACGCTTTACTGAAATCCATAGACAGCATATCAAATGCTTTACCCTCATCCATCTTTTGGTCTCCTTCTCAAAGAGGTGAATGAGGTTTGTGAGGCACCACCTACGCTTCACAAAACCCTGTTGACTATCATTAATCAAATTATTCCTTTCTAGATGATTATAAATCCTATCTTTTATAATCCTTTCCAAAACTTCGCCCACAATAGAAGTAAGGCTCACTGGTCTATAATTATTAGGGTTGTCTCTCTACTCCCGTTTGAACAAGGGGACAACATTTGCTATCTTCCAGTCTTCTGGTATTATTCCGGTAAACATTGACAACCTAAAGATCAAAGCCAAAGGCTCTGCAATCTACCCCCTCACCTCCCAGAGAATTCTAGAATACATCCCATCTGGCCCATGGAACTTATCTGTTTTCACACTTTCCAGAATTGCTAACATCTCTTTATGAACCATCTAATCTAATAGCCTGTATCTGCTAAATCACCCTCAATCCCATGCCTCTGTATCTTCTGCAATAGCTTACCATGAAAAACCTTATCAAACGCTTTCTGAAATCCATATACACCACATCAACTGCCTTATCCTCATCCATCTCTTTGGTCACCTTCTCAATGTTCTCCTTGACAACATTGTCTTATTCCTGTGTGAATCCTGACGAAAACTGTTCATTTAGCACCTCCTATCTATTCAGACTCCATGCACAACTTCACATTACTGTCCTTGACTGATCCTAATCTTGCCTTCATTTGACATAATGAAAGTTATGTCATTCTTTTATTTCTGACATAACTACAGAAAGCTTTAGTGTTTTTCTTGTTCCTACCTTCCAAAGACTTCTCAAGACCCCTCCTGGCTCTTCTTAGCTCTCTCTTTAGGTCCTTCCTCGCTAACTTGTAACTCTCAGGCGCTTGAACTGAGCCTTCACGTCTCATCTTGATGTAAGTCTCCCTCCTCTTCACAAGAAATTCAACTTCTTTAGTAAACCACGGTTCCCTCACTCAAGCACTTCATCCCTGCCTGACAGTACATACTTACCAAGTACACGCAGAAGCTGTTCCTTCCTCATCCTATGCATCCTAAATCTCGCTTAATTGCATCATAATTTCCTTACCCCCAGCTATAACTCTTGCCCTGCGATTATATACCTATCCCTTTCTATCGTTAATGTATTGACTCTTGGAGGGATACGGATTCCACACACACACTTAATGTCACTGGGGTACAGGTTTCACATACTGTGGCTCTCACTGTGACACGGGTTCCACACACACTGACTCCCACTAGGGTACAGGTACAGCACACGCATTCATTTGGGTAGGTTTTCAACACACACTGACTCTCATTGGGATGCGGGTTCCACACAGTGACTGTCACTGGGGTATGTGTTCCCCACACACACACTATGACTGAGATTATGGGCGCACACACACCAATTCTCACTGAGGTACGGGTTCCACACACACTGACTCTCGCTGGGGTACGGGTTCCACACACACTGACTCTCACTGGGCTATGGGTCCCACACACACTGACTCTCACTGGGCTATGGGTCCCACACATTCTGACTCTCGCTGGGGTATGGGTTCCACCCACACTGACTCCTGCTGGGGTATGGGTTCCACGCACACTGATTCTCACTGAGGTTCAGGTTCCACTTACACCAACTTTCACTGGGGTACAGGTTCCACACACCCTGACTCTCACTGGGGTATGGTTTCCACACACCCTGACTCTCGCTGGGGTACGGGTTCCACACTCACTGACTTTCGCTGGGGTACGAGTTCCAGAAGCACTGATTCCCATTAGGGCACAGGCTCTGCACACAGCGACTCTCACTAGATTACAGTTTCTCCCTCTCATCTTGTCTCTCTCTGTGTCTCACTCTCCGCCGCCATTTCTCATTCTCCCCCCCATCTATTGCCCTCCCCCACCGTCTCTCGTTCTTCCCGTCTCTCAGCGACCCCCTGCATCTCTCGGCCCCCATCCCCATTCTCTCACCCCCGCGATCACTCACTGCCCCCCGCCTCTGCCTCTCTCTCTGCGTCTCTGGCCCCCCGTCTCTCTCTCGCGTCTCTGGCCCCCCCGTATCTCTCTCGTCGCTCTCTCTGGCCCCCCCGTCTCTCTCTGCGTCTTGGCTCTCTCTGCCTCTGGCCCCCCGTCTCTCCTGCGTCTCTGGCCCCCCCGTCTCTCTCTGCGTCTCTGGCCCCCCGTCTCTCTCTGCGTCTCTGGCCCCCCCCCCGTCTGCTCTCTGCGTCTCTGGCCCCCCCGTCTCTCTCTGCGTCTCTGGCCCCCCCCGTCTCTCTCTGGCCCCCCGTCTCTCTCTGCTCTCCTGCGTCTCTGCCCCCCCGTCTCTCTCTGCGTCTCTGGCCCCCCGTCTCTCTCTGCGTCTCTGGCCCCCCCGTCTCTCTCTGCGTCTCTGGCCCCCCCGTCTCTCTCTGCGTCTCTGGCCCCCCCAGCGTCTCTCTCCTGCGTCTCTGCCCCCCCCCGTCTCTCTCTGCGTCTCTGGCCCCCCCGTCTCTCTCTGCGTCTCTGCGTCCCCCCCCGTCTTCTCTCTCTCGCCTACTTTGGGGCATTCAAATGTTCGGTGGATAGAAATATGGATGATATTGGAATAGTTTAGGTTAGAGGGTCCACTGGCCGGCGCAACATCGAGGGCCGAAGGGCCTGTGTACTGCGCTGTAATGTTCTATCTTCTATGTCTCTCTCTTTCTGGCCCCCGTCTCTCTCTTCTCTGGCCCCCGTCTCTCTCTCTCTCTCTCCCCCACACCCCCATCCTTCTCCCTCTGCCTCTGTCTACCTGCCGTCTCTCTCTCTCTCTCTCTCCCTCTCTCTCCCTCTCTCCTTCTGTCTCTCATTCTCCCTCTCTCGGTTCCAGTTGCTTTCTTTGTCACCGTGTCTCTTCCTGTCTCTTTTAAACCCTGACTCCTGCTCTTCCTGTCTGTCTTTCTCTCGCTATCTTCCTCTTTCCCTTTTCCTGTGTGTCTCTCTTTCTCTCTTTGCCTCATCCCACCAGCCCAGTCTCCTTTCCACTGCAGGCCTTGATAACTGTGCGCCTGGAGCTGCCTTTAAAAGGGTTTTTATTGTTTGGTATTATTGAGATGATGTCAGCTCAGTGAGACTTTGGGACTGCTACCAGAGCCCTCTAGACTGTCTACACTGAGCAGAATTGAGAGATTTGTCCTTCTAACCTTTCTCACATACATTCACTCCCTCTCAGAACGTATACATACACACACACACACACACACACAAAACACAGTCACTCCCTCACACACTTTCTCGTACTCTCTCACATATTCTCTTGCACTCCCCCTCGCGCGCTCGCGCTCCCCCTCGCGCGCTCGCGCTCCCCCTCGCGCGCTCGCGCTCCCCCTCGCGCGCTCGCGCTCCCCCTCGCGCGCTCGCGCTCCCCCTCGCGCGCTCGCGCTCCCCCTCGCGCGCTCGCGCTCCCCCTCGCGCGCTCGCGCTCCCCCTCGCGCGCTCGCGCTCCCCCTCGCGCGCTCGCGCTCCCCCTCGCGCGCTCGCGCTCCCCCTCGCGCGCTCGCGCTCCCCGACCCTGCGATGGGGCAGCGTAACAGCATTGTCAGAGCAGTGGGTTGGAAAGTGTTAAGCAGCAGGCAGCCTGTTGCCTCTCAGTTTGTGGTTTTGCTGGAAGGCCTGTGAGTCATGGCTCTGGGGAGCAGAGTGTAACATTAGCAGACAACTGAGTATGTGAGACAGTAAAGGCATTAACCCAGGCTGAGCCAGTGAGTCAGTGCACGAAAAAGCACCAGATTCCCTCCCCCTCGCACCCCCCACCCCCTACCCCAGTCCCAGTCATCACCGTTTCTTTCCCTCGTCAGTCTCCTCCCCGTCCCATGGGACTCGTGCTTTGAGTCAGTTTTGCTTTTTGACAATCGCAGTGTGGGACTGTTCCCGTAGTCACCATAGCAATCGCCGGGGTGAGGTAAAGGGGGTGAGGTGAAGGGCGAGGGCGGAGTGTGAGGTGAACGGGGTGAAGGGGCATGAATTGGAGGGGAAGGGAGGGAGGAGGGAGGGGCATGAAGGGAGAAGGGCATGGGGAAAGGGTGTGAGGGGGGGTGAGAAGGGAGGGACATGAGGAGGGGGAGGGGAATGAGATGAAGTGGGTGAGAGAGGGGAGGGGGAGGTGTGACATGAGGAGGCAGGGGAGACCATGACGTGAAGTAGGGTGAGGGGAGGATGAAGGGGGTGTGGGGGAAAATTGGGGGAGTGTGGGATGAAGGGAGTGTTGGGGAGGGGTGTGAGGTGAAGGGGGTGTTGGGGGGGGTGTTGGGGAGGGGTGTGGGGAGAAGCTGGCTCTGTGCCAGTGTTTCTTAAAGGCACAGTGACTCAGCAGCCAAGGTTGCCACCCTCTGTGAGATGACCCTGGAAGGATTAAAGAGCACACAGAGCTGGGAACGCAGCCAACAAAATCAGAACCAGAGCTGCTGCTTTCCCTTCCTTCATTCCCTTGGCAGACCTTGGTTGCAAAGATTCTGGGAATAGATTCAGACCGTGGTTAAGCTTCCAGGGTAACAGCAGGATTGGCAATCCCCATTGCCAGCATCCATGTGCCTCTTCCTCCTCCTTCCCTCCCCCTCCTCCCCCCTCCACGCTCTCCCCGCCCTTGTCTCCCTCCTCCCCCTGCCCCTCCTCCCCCTGCGCCCCCTCCTCCCCCTGCCCCCTCCTCCCCCTGCCCCCTCGTCCTCCCTCCCCTCCCACTCCCAGTCCCCACGAAACCCCACTCCATCCCCTCGAACCCGCCCGTCCCTCGAACCCCGCCCATCCCCCAAAGCCCCCCCCATGAGCCCCCTCCCGTCCCTCTCTGCCACCCCCCCATGCCCCCTGGCGTTCCCCCTCTCTATCCCTAGCCCCCACTAGGTGATGGTTCTGTAGTGGTCCAGGTCAATGAGTGTCACTAGGGGATGATTCTCTTACATTTTGGTCTGGGACAGTGATGGTCAGTAGGGCATGGCTCTGTTATATTCCAGGTCAATGGGGTCAGTAGTGGATGGCTCTGTTACATTCCGGGTCTGTGGGGTCAGTAGGGGATGGTTCTGTTACATTCCGTGTCAATGGGGTCAGTAGGAGATGGCTCTGTTACATTCCGGGTCAATGGGGTCAGTAGGGGATGGCTCTGTTACATTCTGGGTCAATGGGGTCAGTAGGAGATGGTTCTGTTACATTCCGGGTCAATGGGGTCAGTGGGGGATGGCTCTGTTACAGTCTGGGTCAGTAGGGGATGGCTGTGTTACATTCTGGGTCAATGGGGTCAGTAGGGGATTGTTCTGTTACAGTCCAGGCTGAGGCATAAGCTAGCATCTTGCACGAGTTTGACCAATGATATCTTTACTGTTAAATGCTGTCAGATGGAGGACAATTTAAAAGATCTCTGTAGGCAAGGTTGGGAAGTAAGTGAGAACCTCCACCCTCTGTGTCGCAGCAGAACAAAGCAGGTCAGCTTTGAGTCCAGCGACACAAAACAGTGAACCAAGACGCACAGAGTGCTCTCAGAATCAGTGTCGAGCTGTTCCGAATCAGGGAGCTGTGAGCGTTCTTGGAATCAGTGTCATACTGCTCCAAACCAGGGAGCAGTGAGCGTTCTCGGAATCAGTGTAGAACTGCTCCAAACCAGGGAGCCGTGAGCATTTTCCGAATCGGTGTTAAGCTGCTCTGAATCAGGGAGCAAGTGAGTGTTCTCGGAATCAGCGTCGAGCTGCTCCAAACCAGGGAGTGAAATGCTCAGAGGGGAAATGAGCCATTTACGTTATGATTCACAAACTGATGCCATCATCAGTATTCCAGTTACCAACGGTTTCACATTGATCATTAAACCATCATTACCATGAACACAGCATTTAGCACAGTCATGACTGGCTGAGGGGAGTAGGCTGTTACTGTATTAACACTGACATACAGTACTAGTGGGGACTGCTTTGTCACTGTATAACACTGGGATACATACTGGCAAGGACAGGACTGTCACTGTATAACACTGGGATACTGTAGTATGCGGACAGGACTGTCATTATATTACACTGGAGTCCTGGTGAGCACAGATCTGTCACTGTATAACACTGGCATATGGTACCAGTGGGTACAGGTCTGTCACTGTGTAACGCTGAGATGCAGTATGGGTGGGGACAGGTCTGTCACTATGGCACTGAGGTACAGTACTCGTGGTTACAGGTCTATCATATAACACTTGGGTACAGTAGTGATGGGGACAGGTGGGGTACATACTAGTGGGGACAAGTCTGTCACTAACACTGGGGTACAGTACTGATGAGGACTGGTGGAATATAGTACTCGTGGGGACAAGTCTGTCACTGTAACACTTGGGTACAGTACTGGTGGGGACAGGTCTGTCACTGCGTAACACTGGAGTACAATACTGATGGGAATGGGTCTGTCAGTGTATAACACTGGGGTATTGTACTGGTGGAGATGGGTCTGTCACTGTATAACACTGGGATAAAGTACTGGTGGGGATGGGTTTGTCAATGTGTAACACTGGGATAAAGTACTGGTGCAGATGGGTCTGTCCCTGTATAGCAGCGGTATAGAGTACTGTAGGGACAGGACTGTCACTGTATAATACTAAGGTGCAGTTACTGGTGGGAACTGGTCCATCACTATAATACTGGTGGTGATTTGTCTGTCTCTGTATAACAGCGGGATACAGTACTGTTGGGACAGGACTGTCACTGTATAAACTGGGGTACAGCACTGTTTGGCATAAATCTGTCACTATACAATACTGAGATGCAGTACTGGTGGGGGCTGGTCTATCACTATAATACTGGGGAATTACTGGTGAGGATGAGTCCATCACTGTTTAATACTGGAGTATAGCACTGGTGGGGACGAGTCTGTCACTATAACACTGGGATACAGTACTCGTGGGAATGGGTCTGTCACTATATAACACTGGGGTACAGTACTCGTGGGGACCAGTGTGTCACTATAATACTGGGAATACAGTACTGGTGGGGTGGGTCTGTCACTGTAACACAGATACAGTACTGATGGGATTGGTCTGTCACTGTATAACCCCTTGGGGTATAGTAGTGGTGGGGACCAATCTGTCACTGTATAACCCCGGGGCACAGTAGTGGTAGGGATGGGTCTGTCACTTTCTAAAACCGGGGTACAGTGCTGCTGGAGATGTTATTCAGTGACAGACCACTGGGATACAGTATTGGTGGGGAAGGGTCTGTCACTGAATAACACTGGGGTACAGCACTGATGGGGACATGTCCGTCACTGTGTAACACCAAGGTACAGTATGGGTGAGGACATGTCTTTCTCTGTATAACGCTGGGATACTGTACGGGTGGGGTGGATCTGTCACTGTGTAACAGTACTGGGGGTGTCAGGTCTCTCCCTGTATATCACTGAGATATAGTAGTTGTGGGGATGGGTCTGTCACTGTTTAACACCGGTGTACAGTATATGGGGCAGGTCTGTCACTGTATAACACTGGATGAGGTACTGGTGGGGACTGGTCTATCATTGTATGACACTGGGGTATAGTACTGGTGGGGACAGGTCTGTCACTGTGTAACACTGGCATACAGTATGGGTGTGGCAGGTCTGTCACTGTATGTTTAAATTTTATGTGCTTTGAAGGTATGATTTGAACCCGTGTACCTTGGGCATTAGCCTGGGCCTGTGGATTAGTAGCCCAGTGACATTAACTAGTATGCCACAGTCTTTCCATCTTGAAGGTCACAGCAAGCTGAGAGGATGCAGTAAAGGGGAGGAACTAGCAGATCAGACATTGAGTGGGTCCAATAACACCTGGCTGGGGTACTGTGCTGGGTTCTCTGGTTCCTGTAAATGAGGAGAGATGTGAAGGGTTGAGTGAGGGAGTGCAGAAAAGATCTACTGCAATCTGGTTCCAGGGCTGAGGAGCTCCATTTGACCGTCAGGTTGAGACTGTTTTCGGAGAGCAGTGAACTTTTGAGAGGTGGATCTGACCGAGCTGTTGAAGATGACAAGGGTTCTAGAGAGGATTGAATGAGGAGAAAGTGTTCCCGTTACAGAAGGTTGGAGAGCCAGAGGGCACTGGTTTAAAGATCATTGGCAAATTAACCTGTGGCGATTCGAGGCAAAAGGTCACGAGTGGTGAGAGGCTGGAAGTTATTGCTTCCGAGGCGGTGTGAATCAAGACCCTCGAACATGAGATAATATGTGGGTTTGTTCTGAATCAAGTTCTGCTTTCACAACCTGGTGATAATCCACAGCAGTACTGCATAGCTGCTTCCTGGTGTCAAGTCTCTTGTAAATCTGGGACCTGATTTGTGCACAGCAAGTGCATGCGCATGAAATTGCCCTGATCTTTCACTTTGCTGCTGACCGTTACATTTATATGCAAGCTCGATGTGCTTAACTGGATTTCAGATCAGTATGTAGAAATTAGACCATGGGTGTGCATTTAATCTCCAACCCTGATTCACATGGGAGGATAGCTGTGTATTTGGCCTCCGCATGCTTATTGCTAAAATGCTCAGTTGCAAACCACTGTGCTTTTTCATTGGCTGGTTGCAGTTCCTTTATTTCCCCTGCTGCCCAGAGGTGATAAATATTGAGTTAATAATCTTGTACGAAGTGCTCTTTATGCACATGTGCCTAAGACCACTGTTCCTCTTTAGCTGGAGATACACAGCACGGAACAGGCCCTTTAGCCCAACTCGTCCATGCCGACTAGGTTTTCTCAACTGAACTAGCCCCATTTGCCTGCACTTACTCCAAATCTCTCTAAATCTTTCCTATCTATTTTCCTGTCCAAATGTCTTTTTAAATTGGACCTGACTCTACCACCTCATTCCAAACCCTCTGTGGAAAAAGTTGCTCCTCAGGTCCCTTTGCAACCTTTCCCTTCTCACCTTAAACCTACACCCTCTGGTTTTGGACTCCTCTACCCAAGGGAAAGGGCCTTAGCTATTTACCTTATTTATGTCCCACATGATTTTATAAACCTCACCCCTCATCTTCCTATGCTCCAAGGACGGGCTTCAACCTGTACTTATAATTCGAACCTTCCAGTCCCAGTATATCTTTTTCACACTCTTTCCTATTTAATAATATCCTTCCTCTAGCAGTGCGACCAGAATTGTATGCAATAAATTCAAAGTTTATTCATTAGTAATACAAGTAGGTTTACATTTCCACTGCCAGGAAGTTACTGTGAAAATCCTCCCATCGCCACATTCCAGTACCTGTTCAGATACACTGAGGGAGAATTTAGCAAAGCCAGTCCATCTAACCGGCACATCTTCTAGACTATGGGAAGAAATCAGAGCATCCGGAGAAAATCCACGCAAAGGGAGAACATGCAGACTTTGCACAGACAGTGACCCAAGCCAGGAACTGAACCCAGTCCCCAGTGCTGTAAGGTAGCAATGCTAACCACTGTGCCACCATGCTGCCTGAAATGTGGCCTTGTACAGCTGCAACATAACATCCCAAGTCCTGTACTCAATGCTCTGAATGATGAAGGCAAGTGTGCCAAACATCATCTTCACCACCCTATCTACCTGTGACCCCACTTTTAAGGAACTGTGTACTGCATCCCTAGGTCTCCATCTTCAACAACACTCCCCAGGGCCCTACCATTTTCTGCGAAAGGCCAGCCTTTGTTGTTTAATCAAGATGCAAAACCTCACATTTATCTGAATTAAACTTCTCCTGCCACTCCTTGGTCCAGTTATCAGGATATCATTGCAGTCTTAGATAACCTGGCCTGTAGATCTCACCACAACCACTCCACTATTTCACTGCCCCGTCTGTTTGTGTTCCTGCCTCAACCCCGTCAACAGCCTGACCAGAAATTGAATTGGACTAGCCAAACAAATACTGTGTTACAATCAAAAAGTGACTGAGAATCCTGCAGCGCGTGACTCCCCAAAGCCTGTTCATCATCTACAAGGCACAAGTCAGGAGTGTGATGGAATATTCCCCCACTTGTCTGGATGAATGCAACTCTAATAAGACTCATGAAGTTCAATACCAACCAGGACAAAGCTTGTTTGGCACCCCATCCACCACCTTCAACATTCGCCCCCTCCACAACCAATGCATGCTTAGTGGTTGCCACAAACGATATGCCAGCAATTGAGATTGAATTGGATGATTGGACGAAAAGGATGAGATTAGAAGTCTTTGTTTGCATAGTTTCCAGATTTGTCCAGTCTGTGGCTCACTCACTGACCCTGTGATTCTCTGGGTTGGAAGACGGGTATTTTCATTCTGCTCCTCATCCACTAACTACTGTCTTCCTTTCTGCAGACCCCTCCAGTTCCAATCTGTTCCATTTTGATGGCTTTGCACCTCATTGGTTACTCCCTCTGTCATATGATTATTCTATTCTGCGTTGCTTCTTTGTTAGGCTCCTGGACCAGAATCCCAGTTTACATTAGGAAGCCAGACTAGACCCCAACAATCTTTTCTATTTTGGCTTAAATGTGAGATTAGGATGCTTCACTCCAGGAGTAATTCTGCAGACAAATTAGGGACCTATTATCGAAAACAAACTTTATTAAGTAACATGGTTTAACTATGACAATAAGAAGCAACTTAATAATTAACAGTTGAACAATAGCTAATAAAAGAAAGGAAACAACTTTTACTGTTTCAGTTCCAAATAAACAACATTTTCTTAGACTTAGAGTTCCATTTTAAATATTGTTAGCAACTGTCAATATATTTGCTATAAGGGGTATTGAAACCGTAAGAGAGATTTTGAATTTCAGTGTAGCTTTCAGTCATCTGTCTTGAAACAAACCCCAACCAGAACTGAAAGGTATTTCTCTGCTGTTTACCTAGCTCCTCCCATTAACCACATTATCACATGACCCTTTCAATCAATTAATCACCATGCCCAGGGAAAATCTTCACTTAATCCCTTGGCTCGAAGCTAAATGAGCATTACATAGCTAAAATGAGTAATTATCCTGATTTCTCAGCATATCAGCTGCATTCCTACCAACTGTCTGTAGAAAAAAAACTGTATTTTAAAACATTCCCCTTAAACAAAATATATCAGTTGCACACTTACCACCACACTTTGCTCTTTTTCATAATCAGCCTAAACCTTATGATGCAGAGATTACTGTCCGCAACTGTTCATACACTGCCTCATGATGACTAAACCCACCTCATTCTCAACAATCAAACCCATGAGATACTCCTTCCTCACTGAACTGCAAACATTTGCCTGAACACACTCCATGAACTCTTGGCCCTCTCTACCTTTACACCACTTCTCTTCCAGGCTACATTTGCCCAATTAAAGGTCCCATTATAACTACTCTACAATTCCTGCATCTCTCTGTGATTTCCTTGCATCTTTGGCAACACAAAGGACTTGGGTTCAATTCCTGGCTTGGATCACTATTTGTGCAGAGTCCACATGTTCTTCTCGTGTCGACGTGGCTTTCCTCCGGTTTGCCTCCACAATCTGAAAGACGTGTTGGTTAGGTGCATGGCCGTGCCAAATTCTCCCTCAGTGTACCAGAACAAGTGCTGGAGTGTGGTGACTGGGGAATTTCCACACTAACTTCATTGCAGTGTTAATGTAAGTCTTCTTGTGACTTTAATAAATAAACTTTTCCTTGTCATCTTTCCCATTTGTTGGCTGTCTGTAGACTATACGCAGCAATGTCGCTGCACCTTTGTCTTTTTTTTCCTCAGCTCTCAACCAAACAGATTCTGTCCTCCAGCCCTCTGGGAGATCCTCTCTCTCATTCCAGCACTGTAACATTACCTTTAATCAATTATATTGATTTGAAGAAGAAATTAGATATAGCTCTTGGGGCTAAAGGCATCAAGAGACATGGGATGAAAAGGTGGGATTAAGATACTGAATTCAATGATCAGCCATGATCAAAATGAATGGTGAAACAGGCTCGAAGGGCTGAATGGCCTACTCTTGCTTCTCGTTTCTATGTTAATTTGGCCACCTTTCCCATCTTTTCTGGACACTTTGTATCCAGAGATATTTAACACTCTGTCCTGCCCTTGTTTGAGCCAGGTCCCTGTTATAACCACAACATGCCAATCTGTGCCTGTAACTCACCAATCTTGTTTGCCACAGTCCTATACGTGCCCAATAACCTTCGATTAGGTTTTATTATTTTCTTTACTCCCTTACTCTGAAGCCAGTTAATAATTTGCTTCTTTATACTCTCCTGCTATCCGTCTCTCCCAGTATTTGGCATTCCTCTCCAATATCGTGTCCTGATTCCCACACTCCTGCCAACGCACTAACAAATCGCTCCATGAGGGAATTGGTCCCAGCTCTGTTTAGCTGCAACCTAGCTGGCCTGTAGAGGTCCTACCTCTCCCAAAGCTGGTCCCAGTGTCCCAGAAATCTAAACCCTTCCATTCCTTAAGCCATGTATCAGTCTGTCTTATCCTCAATCCGATTTCTATTCTCTTTGGC
This sequence comes from Sphyrna mokarran, assembly GCA_024679065.1. Classification (NCBI taxonomy): domain Eukaryota; kingdom Metazoa; phylum Chordata; class Chondrichthyes; order Carcharhiniformes; family Carcharhinidae; genus Sphyrna; species Sphyrna mokarran. Next base: position 7,462,138 of record JAGIQG010000016.1, on the reverse strand, counting down.
ATTGGGGAATTACTACTTTTGAGGTCCTGCTTTGCTGATTTGCCACCTGGTTCCCTAAATTCCCACTGCAGGATCACCATCCCACTCATCATTGTCATAGAGTTTTAAAGCACAGAAAGAGCCCCTTCGGCCCATCGTGTCGTGCTAGCCATGAAGCACCTATCTATTCTAATCCCATTTTGCAGCACTTGGTCCATAGTCTTGTGGCTGTGGTTCTTTAAATGCTTCTTAAATGTTGTGAGGGTTCCTGCTTCTATCACCCTTTCAGGCACTGAGTTCCAGGTTCCCATCACTCCATGGGTGGAAATATTTTTCCTCAAATCCTCTTTAAATCTCCAACATGACCTTAAATCTATGCCCCCGGTACTGATCTCTCTGTTAAGGGAAAACGTTTCTTCCTACCTACCCTGTCAAAAAATCATAGAATTTCTACAGTACAGAGGTAGGCTAATTGGCCCAATTGGTTCGCACTAACTCTCCGATACAGCATCCCACCCAAATCCTATCTCTGTAAGCCCACATAATTACGTCACTAATCCACTTAAGTTACACATCTTTGGACACGAAGAGGCAATTTAAGATTGCCAATCCACCCAACCTGCACATCTTTGGAGCGAGAGAGGAAAACAGAGCACCCAAAGGAAAACTACGCAGTAATATACAAACTCTACGGGAAGTAACCCGAGGCCGGTATTGAACCCAGTTCCCGGGCGCTGTGAGGCAGAAGTGCCACCATGCTGCCCACGTCCCTCAAAGAGTTGTCCATTTCAATCAGGTCTCTTCCCAGCTTCTGAGGAGAAAAATACCAGGTTGGTTATGATGTGGACCACTATATTACCATGGGAGCAGCAGGGTGGCACCGTGGTTAGCACTGCTGCCTCTCAAAGCGCTGGGGACGGGGGTTTCGACTCCCAGCTTGGGTGACTGTCTGTGTGTAGCTTACACGTTCTCCCCATATCCACATGGGTTTCCTCTGGGTGCTCCAGTTTCCTGCCACAGCCATGCCACGTTCTCCCTCACTATATCGGAACAAGTGCCGTGATTTCATTGTAGTGTTGATGTAAGCTAGTTGTGATGGATAAATAAACTTTAATTATCACATGACCATATCGGTCAACCGAATCAAATACCCTCCCCCCGGGGCCACTACCCCTCTGCTGCCTCCTTTCTCTTGATACATCGGGTGCCATCTCCAGCCTCAGGATGGTGGATGTGGCCGGTTGCCCACCCAGCTGAACCATCAGTGCCCTCAAGTTTCCAGGGCTCCTGCCTCTTACTGCTGGACTGGATACCTGTCATGATAGCCAAGCTCCGCACACATGTGGACGGTCTTAACAGGGATCTTGGCTTCATGACACACTATCTGTAACCCCCGTAACTTGCCTGGGTTAGCAAAAAACCTCACTTACTGTGCTGTCTGGAGAAAATACACAATTCTCTAACAATGCTCAGGATTCCCTTCACACACATTGTTAGCCACTTTAACACTTGAATAGCAGGTTAGATGTAAGGATTCGCATTCTAATCAGCAATCTCTGAGTGTCTGTGCTGATGTGTACTATTGTAGACCAGAACACTGCATTTGCCTGAGGAAGGCACGGAGTGTTGAAAGCTCGCAATTTTACTGTCAAATAAATCGGTTGGATTAAAAATTGGTGTTGCTAAATTCTTACTGAGTTCTGGATACCTGTGGCAGGGCTGGGTGTGAGGGCGGGACCTGCGTTTGACTGACAGCAGACCCCGCTCGCTGATTGGCTGGAGCCCGTGATTGGGGAGCAAGTGAATTCGGCTCTGATTGGCCGATGTAAGGGAGTGTCGACTGGCTCATGGCTGGGTGAGCTCTGGTTGGTCAGCGTGTGAGAGACGGTGGAAGACTCATTGCTGATTGTGTATCTGTGGAGCGCTGATTGGTCAGTGTCTGTGATTGACAATGGGAGAGTACACGCTGATTGGTCAGTGTCACAGAGCCGGGGACGGCGTCGATTGTGAATGGCTATTGTGTGTGATTGACGGGGCGAGCTGGGCGCTGATTGGTCAATATCTGTGATGGACGGGCGAGTTGGGCGTTGATGGGTCAATATCTGTGATTGACGGAGCGAGTTGGGAGCTGATTGGTCAATGTCTGTGATTGACGGGGTGAGCTGGGAACTGATTGGTCAATGTCTGTGATTGACGGGGCGGTTCCAGTGACGATTGGGCGGTGACGGCGCAGGCGCGCTGAGATAGGTTGGGCCTGGCCTGCCTGCTGTTTGGGGCTGAGGGAGTAAATGGGAATGGCTGCTGCAGGGGAGAGGGAGCCTGAGGCCCAGGGGAGAGCAGCAGCACAGAACTAGAGGGACTGGGATACAGAGAATTAGACAGAGACTGGGATAGAGAGGGAAATATAAAGACAGACAGAGATAGAGGGAGAGGTTGTGATAGGGAGAGGAATAGAGAGAGGAGAGCAAGGAGGCAAACATAGGTATTGGGAGAGGTAAGAATCAGATAGAGGAAGCTGACACGGGTGAAGATAACAAAGGGAGAGAGAAACAGGAGAACAGACGTAGACGGGGAGACAATATAGAGGAAAAGGAGACGCAGAAGGAGAGAGAGAGTACAGCGGACTCGAGGGAAGAGAAGACAAACAAGGATTGAGAGAGAGGATAGTGGACAGAGAGAGAGAGAGAGGATAGTGGACGCAGAGAGAGAGAGGATAGTGGACGCAGAGAGAGACAGAGGATAGTGGACGCAGAGAGAGAGAGGATAGCGGACGCAGAGGGAGAGAGAGAGAGGATAGCGGACGCAGAGGGAGAGTGAGGGAGGATAGCGGACGCAGAGGGAGAGAGAGGGAGGATAGCGGACGCAGAGGGAGAGAGGGAGGATAGCGGACGGCAGAAGGAGAGAGAGAGAGTGGAGAGGATAGCGGACGCAGAGGGAAGAGAGAGAGAGGATTAGCGGACGCAGAGGGGAGAGAGAGGGAGGATAGCGGACGCAGAGGGAGAGAGAGGGAGGATAGCGGACGCAGAGGGAGAGAGGGAGGATAGCGGACGCAGAGGGAGAGAGAGAGAGTGGATAGCGGTCGCAGAGATAGAGAGAGAGAGTGAATAGCGGACGCAGAGGGGGAGAGAGAGAGAGTGAATAGTGGACACAGAGAGAGAGAGGGTAGTGGACGCAGAGGGGGAGAGAGAGAGAGAGAGAATAGTGGACGCAGAAGGGGAGAGAGAGAATAGTGGACGCAGAAGGGGAGAGAGAGAATAGTGGACGCAGAAGAGGAGAAAGAGAATAGTGGACGCAGAAGGGGAGAGAGAGAATAGTGGACGCAGAAGGGGAGAGAGAGAATAGTGGACGCAGAAGGGGAGAGAGAGAATAGTGGACGCAGAAGGGGAGAGAGAGAATAGTGGACGCAGAAGGGGAGAGAGAGAATAGTGGACGCAGAAGAGGAGAAAGAGAATAGTGGACGCAGAAGGGGAGAGAGAGAATAGTGGACGCAGAAGGGGAGAGAGAGAATAGTGGACGCAGAGAGAGAGAGAATAGTGGACGCAGAGGGAGGGAGAGAAGAATAGTGGACGCAGAGGGAGGAGAGAGAGAAATAGTGGCGCAGAGAGAGAGAGAATAGTGGCGCAGAGGGAGAGAGAGAGAGAGTGACGCAGAGGGAGAGAGGAGAAATAGTGACGCAGAGGGAGAGAGAGGAGAATAGTGGACGCAGAGGGAGGGAGAGAGAATAGTGACGCAGAGGGAGAGAGAGAAGAGAATAGTGGACGCAGAGGGAGGGAGAGAGAATAGTGGACGCGAGGGGGAGAGAGAGAATAGTGGACGAGGGGAGAGAGAGAATAGTGGGAGGGAGGGAGAGAGAGAGAGAAGTGGACGCGGAGGGAGAGAGAATAGTGGACGCAGAGGGGGAGAGAGAGAATAGTGGACACAGAGGGTGAGAGAGAGAATAGTGGACGCAGAGGGAGGGAGAGAGAGAATAGTGGACGCAGAGGGTGAGAGAGAGAATAGTGGACGCAGAGGGAGAGAGAGAGAGAATAGTGGACGCGGGGGGGGCAGAGGGAATAGTGGACGCTGGGGGGGGAGAGAAGAGAGAATAGTGAGGGAGAGAGAATAGTGGACGCAGAGGGTGAGAGAGAGAATAGTGGACGCAGGGGTGAGAGAGAGAGTAGTGGACGCAGAGGGTGGAGAGAGAGTATGGACGCAGAGGTGAGAGAGAGAGTAGTGACGCGAGGGTGAGAGAGAGAGTAGTGGACAGGGGAGAGAGAGTAGTGGACGCAGAGGGTGAGAGAGAGAGTAGTGGACGCAGAGGGTGAGAGAGAGAGTAGTGGACGCAGAGGGTGAGAGAGAAGTAGTGGACGCAGAGGGTGAGAGAGAGAGTAGTGACGCAGAGGTGAGAGAGAGAGTAGTGGACGCAGAGGGTGAGAGAGAGAGTAGTGGACGCAGAGGGTGAGAGAGAGAGTAGTGGACGCAGGGGTGAGAGAGAGAGTAGTGGACGCAGAGGTGAGAGAGAGAGTAGTGGACGCAGAGGGTGAGAGAGAGAGTAGTGGGCGCAGAGGGTGAGAGAGAGAGTAGTGGACGCAGAGGGTGAGAGAGAGAGTAGTGGACGCAGAGGGTGAGAGAGAGAGTAGTGGACGCAGAGGGTGAGAGAGAGAGTAGTGGACGCAGAGGGTGTGAGAGAGAGAATAGTGGACGCAGAGTCAGAGAGAGAGAGGAAAGTGGACGCAGAGTCAGAGAGAGAGAGAGGATAGAGCTGGGGAAGTGAACATCAACTGAGCAGGAGAGCACAGAGAGGGCTGTGAGCAGAGCGTACGACTGGACAGCCCAGAAGAAACAGAACACAGACGTCTGGACCAGAGCAGAGAGAGTCTGCAAGAGGAGTGCAGCCCTGGAAGAGGACAGAATAGCTTGAGAGCCAGGGAGAGAGGAGCAGCAACCAGGCAGCCAGACTTCAGGGAAGTAACCAGGAGGCCGGATACAAGCCAGGCCCTGACTTTAATAAGCAAGGCACCCAGCGGAGAGGAAGGGAGAACGAGCCCTGGAGGAGGAGGAACCTGGGCCTGGAACTGCCCCTTTCTCTCTCTCTCTCTCTCTCTCGGTTCTGTGTGAACAGCACTTCAACGTGATGCTCAGTTCTACTTCTGGCTTGAAGAGAAGGCAGAAGGCCCAGTGGCAGGAAGCTGCCTCTGGCAGGAACTGGGAGCTGTGAGTGGTCGATGACTTGCCTCCAATTCCCCCACCCACCCCTCCTCCTCCTCCTCCTCTTCTCCCCGGCCAGCTGCCTGTGCCTGACTGATCGGAATCTGCCTCCTCGTTCCTGTGCTGCAGCCGCTTCCCACGGAGAGTGAGGCTGTTCCAGGAGAGTGCCCTGCCTACCATCATCGACGCTTGGAAATTGGCTGTGTGTGGGTTGTATCGAGAGCCCTGTCAGCGCCCCACACACCCTCCTCTCCGCCCACAACGCTCCCCCTCCCCCGTCCCCGTCCCCCCTCCCTCCCCCTCTACACTCCACTCGTCTCGGTCACCGAGTCCCACATTAATCAAGAACAAGTTCTGAGAATCACAAGAGGGAAAGGGATCAGACTGCTTCTGCTCTCAGGCTGACACACACACACGGCTGCTGTGTACATGGATGTGTGTGTGTGAAGTAGTATATGTATTGTTGTGATTTTTTTTTCACTCCTGGCTCTGTGAATTCCTCTTGGATCTCCGCCACGACCCTGCAGGCTAATGCTTCCAGACTTGCTTCTCTCGCCTGCTCCCTCCGACAAGGACCAAAGCTGAGGTTTCAAAAAGAAAGACAGAAACTCGAGGTTTTTTTTCCCCCCTCTGACTGACCGGCCGGAGGAAGGTGCCGGGGGGGAGTGGAAGAGGATGCACCCCGGCCACCCCTGAGAGGGAGCAAGAGAATGGGCTGTGAATCCGCTCAGCATAGGGTGACTGGGACCACCGGGGGGGCTGGGCTCGACACGGCCGTCAGCGGCTGAGGAACCCCTGCCGCCACCCACTATAGCCAAGCCCCAGGATCGACCAGAGATGTACTCGACCGCTCTCCCTCCGCCACGGAACGGCCTCAACATGTTCGGTCAGTCAGGCTCGTGCTTTTCCCCGCTGCCACCCCCCTCCCCCTTACCCTCGCCTCCTGTTGCCCTCAAAGATGCCCCCGGATTTATGGCAGCTGAGTGGGGGTTCCCCAAACCTGGAGGGGGGGGGAAACGATTTTGGGCTCCTCGCTGGTGCCGGTGCTGAGTCTGCCTTTCCAGATCACTCAGCACTCATCATCTGGGAGCCGTGTTCAGCAAGGCAACAGCACTCTGCTCCCATTCTTTCCCTCTCTTAACTCCACCCCTCCACTCACCACAAGAAGCCTCTGTCCCTCCATCTCCACTCCCTCCCTCCGATTCTCATTCCTGCCCCGTCTTCCTCCCAGCCCATGCTTCCATCCGTATTTTGCCTCCTCCATTATCCCTCTGTATTGTCCTCCACCATTCTCTCCTCACCCTGCCTGCCACCCTACCCCGTCATCCCTCCCTCACCCGCTGGCCTCCCATTGGGCACAAGCAGATATGGAGGAACGAGAATGCTGGCGGAAGTGGAGAAGCCCTCCCGTCCCTTCGCGCCCAGCCCCCCTGCCTCTGCCACCCCCGCCCCCATGCCTCCTTTCCTCCCTTCACTCCGTTCCGTCCCGTTCCCTCTGTCCCCACCTCCCCCTCACCTCAGGGTTTTCCTGGTGGGCAGGGTTTTGGCAACTAGGGCCTTAATCACAGAAAACCTCACGTGCAGAAAGAGACCGTTTGGACCATCAAATCTGCACCAACTACAATCCCACCCAGTCTGTATCCCTGTCTTCTTTATGTATTTACCCGCTAATACCTCTAATCTGTGCATCTCAGGACAGTTAGTGGTAGTTTTAGCACGACTAATCAGCCTAACTCGCACGTGCTTGGGCTCATCACCTGGCCTTTAGGGAAGTGAGAGGTGGTCTCGTATCCCATCCTGAGGGGAGTTGATGAAGAGTGACCCAGGGGGTGTGTTGAGGGGATTGGGTAGGAAATGCTTCTCCTTTTGGGGAGTGGAGAATATTAACGGAGAAGATTTAAATGGCAGAGCAGGATGTGCTCCATGTTCTGTGCACTAGGGCCTTTCTCACACACATGCGCGCACATATAGATGCGCACATGTATATCCACATAAGCACACATATGTGCCCGCGCACGAGTATTTATACACACACACAAAAACACACATGCAGACACATGCACACATACACACGCACACGGACACGTGTAGGTGCGTGTACACACATTGACAAATACACACACGTACACAAGTGCAGGCACACATGGAGACACGGAAGAACACGTGCACATACATGTTCACATGCACACATATGGTCTTCCACGTGCATACATCATGACGCACACAAGGCCAGGGTTTGACAGAGGATGGTTGCACAGTGACCAAATCTTGGTGTTGTCTGTGTGTCGTCCCCCCCGCCCCCGCCCCCGCCCAAGCCCAAATAACGTTCAGTCAGATTTTTTAGCAGCAGCTTGTGTCTGGTACTGGAATCGGTGCTGACAGGGTTGGGTGGGGGGGGGTTGCCTATAATTAATGTGTCGGAGGAATGGTGGGGGATGTGCAATTAGTGTGCGTGTTAATTACTGGCTGCGTGACGACTGTGGGCAGTCTGTAGTTAGCTGTCTGTGAGGAAGTGGAGGAGGTTTGTGGGGGAAGGTATTGGAATGCAGGAGGGGGTTAATAGCCCCGGCATCATAGGAGGATGGGGAGGGAGGTGAGGGCCTTTCCGGCCGAGCGATCAGAGCTCGCAGACTCTCTGCACGCTGGGGCTGCCATGCTGAATTGGCTGCTGTCAGTGTGTGGCGAGGGCTGTTACACTGAGCTCGCTCGTCTGAGCAGAATCTACCTCCACTCCCCACTCTATTCCTCTCCCTGACATTCACTGCCCCTTTTCAGCCTCATCCCCCCCAGGCCCCCCGTGTTCCCTCGCCTCTCCCCCTGTCCCCCCCCCCACTGTCTCTGCCACCGCCCCCAACTCTGCCCCGGCTCCCCATGCCCACCCCCACCTCTCCCCAAATGCTCCTGGATTCAATTGGACTTTGCGTTTTGAAGCACCTGTGGAGATGGATTTGGGCCTGCCCTGTGCACTCTGCATACTGGTTTTGTAACTGGAAGAATGTCATATTTTTCAGGTTTTTGGGTGATGCAAAGTTTGGCACAAATGTGTGTCAGGAAGGTTGAAAGTAGCTACAGGAGGATTTACACAGGATTAGTGAGTGGAAAGGAGAATGACGTGGGAATATAATGTGAGAAAATATGGGGTATTGTTTCTTGCATACAAAACAGTAAAAGCATACCGCTCATAGAGAAGGAAAGGAGAGAATGCAGAATATAATGTTATAATTGTTGCTAGTTTGTAGAGAAAGATCAATTTAATGCAAGGTAAGGCCATTCAAAAATCTGACAGTAACAGGGACGAAGCTGTTCTTGACTTGGTTGGTATGTGACCTCAGACTTTGGTATCTTTTTCCCCGCGGGTAGAAGGTGAAAGAGAGAATATCCAGGGTGTGTGTGGTCCTTAATTACGCTAGCTGCTTTGCCGAGGCAGCAAGAAATGTAGACAGAATCAGTGGATGGGATATTGGTTTGCGTGATGGATTCTTAAGAAGAGAGATTGGATAAATTAGACCTGTTTTTTCTAGAGATTGGGAGAACAAAAGATGATCTCATTGAAACCTCAAAATGTATACAGGAATAGACAAGGTAGATGCAGTAAGATGTTTCCCTTGTCTAGAGCATTGGAACAAGAGCACACTTTCAAAATAAAGGGGGAAAGCACTTCGAGCCGAGATGAGGAGAAATGTCTTCACGCAGGGGGTGGAGAATCTTTGGAATTCTTTACCCCAGAGGGCTGTGGAAACCCCGAGCCTGTTAGAGTTCGAGATTTATACGTTTCTGATCGACAATAACGGAAAGCTCTATGGGAATTCTGTGTCCAAAAGGCATTGAAGTGTCTGTCAGCCGTGATCTTACTGAATGGCAGGGCAGGTTCGATGGGCAGAATGGCCCACTTGTACTCCTACGTTCTTTAGGATTTGAATATGCCCAAGTGCAGATCGGGGTTGGGTTAACACTGACTCCACCAGTGCTTCCTCAGCACTGACCCTCTGACAGCGCGGCACTCTCTCAGCACTGACCCTCTGACAGCGCGGCACTCCCTCAGCACTGACCCTCTGACAGCGCGGCACTCCCTCAGCACTGACCCTCTGACAGCGCGGCACTACCCTCAGCACTGACCCTCTGACAGCGCGGCACTCCCTCAGCACTGACCCTCTGACAGCGCGGCGGCACTCCCTCAGCACTGACCCTCTGACAGCGCGGCACTCCCTCAGCACTGACCCTCTGACAGCGCGGCACTCCCTCAGCACTGACCCTCTGACAGCGCGGCACTCCTCAGCACTGACCCTCTGACAGCGCGGCACTCCTCAGCACTGACCCTCTGACAGCGCGGCACTCCCTCAGCACTGACCCTCTTGACAGCGCGGCACTCCCTCAGCACTGACCCTCTGACAGCGCGGCACTCCCTCAGCACTGACCCTCTGACAGCGCGCACTCCCTCAGCCTGACCCTCTGACAGCGCGGCACTCCCTCAGCACTGACCCTCTGACAGCGCGGCACTCCCTCAGCACTGACCCTCCCATAGTGCCAATAATGCAGCAGTCACAGTGAGGAACAACCAGAGGTTCCCACAGCCACAATGAGAGAGAGGGAGAGAGAGAAAGCAAGCACTAGAGGATGGTGCTGTTTGGATAAAAGCATATTGACTTTAAACAGCCTCCACAGCCCAAGCTTACCAAGGCTGGGTCCCTCAATCTAGCCAATTCCCTTTCTGTCCCATGTGTGGATGAGAGAGAGAGTGAGAGTAGCCAGTCTGAGCCTCGGAACTGCTCTTTAACTTGGAAACATGCCCAGTGACTGCGAGCCGCCTTTTCAATCAGTGTTATTTTTGAGATTTGCTGAGTTTCTGATTGCTGCATCGTCTGTGGTCACTGTCACAATCAGCAGGAGGAATTGCACCAGTTTCCCACCAACTTCCTCATGGCAATAACCTGTTACCATCAATCCACAAAGGCCTCCAGACTCGTTGTCTGTACACACACTGTATAGCGGTCTGGATACAGACACACAGAGACACTGTCAGTCATATTGTCTGCATAGGCCTCTGGATATCCACACGCCCACTGCGGTAGATCTCTCTGATAGTCTCAGTTTGTCTGTAGTGGGTTGTGACTGTATTTGACACTGGTTTGAGTCACAGCTTATGCTGTCATTGCTGCTGCTAAAGACATTTGCTATGTGTCGCTGCTGGAGGTGGTGACCCCGTGCGTTCAGCAGGTGGGATTCAGCGTGCACCGCCTGTAACTCATTAACCTGCAGAGTGTGCAGGCCCAGCTTCGCATGTACCAAGTCTTTCACTCCACTTGCAACCTAAGGGCTGTTATCAAGAATAGATCTCACAATAGCTCCGTGAACACTGGATGCATCCCAGTTCTGGGTCAGACAGAGGCGGCTTACATCAGTGCAGTGGGTGTTCAACAAATATGTTAAAAAAGGCAAGGATTCCTGCTCCTGACAATTTTCCAATCACTTGTAACTTTGTCAGCAAAATGCATCCGGGTGCTATACCTGTCCTGGGAGTGTTTGATGGGGACAGTGTAGAGGGAGCTTTACTCTGTATCTAACTCTGTGCTGTACCTGTCCTGGGAGTGTTTGATGAGGACAGTGTAGAGGGAGCTTTACTCTGTATCTAACCCTGCGCTGTACCTGTCCTGGGAGTGTTTGATGGGGACATTGTAGAGGGAGCTTTACTCTGTATCTAACCCTTTGCTGTACCTGTCCTGGGAGTGTTTGATGGGGACAGTGTAGAGGGAGCTTTACTCTCTGTAGTATCTAACCCTTTGCTGTACCTGTCCTGGGAGTGTTTGATGGGGACAGCGTAGAGGGAGCTTTACTCTGTATCTAACCCTTTGCTGTACCTGTCCTGGGAGTGTTTGATGGGGACAGTGTAGAGGGAGCTTTACTCTGTATCTAACTCTGTGCTATGTCTGTCCTGGGAGTGTTTGATGGGGACAGTGTAGAGGGAACTTTACACTGTATCTAACTCTGTGCTATGTCTGTCCTGGGAGTGTTTGATGAGGACAGTGTAGAGGGAGCTTTACTCTGTATCTAACCCTTTGCTGTACCTGTCCTGGGAGTGTTTGAATGGGGACAGTGTAGAGGGAGCTTTACTCTGTATCTAACCCTTTGCTGTACCTGTCCTGGGAGTGTTTGAATGGGGACAGTGTAGAGGGAGCTTTACTCTGTATCTAACCCTTTGCTGTACCTGTCCTGGGAGTGTTTGTTGGGCATGATGTAGAGATACCAGCGTTGGACTGGGGTAAATACAGTAAGAAGTCTGACAACACCATTTAAATGCAACCGATTTATTTGATAGTAAACTCACAAGCTTTCGACCCCATGGTTTTTGTCAGATGAATGAGATGTTCCACTCACGTTGTTAGTCACTTTAATATTGGAATAGGAGGTTAGGTGTAAAGATTCGCATTCTAATCAGTAATCTGTAAACAGTCTGTGCTGCTATGTGTGCTGTTGGAGACCAGAACATCTCATTCACCAGACAAAGACCATAGACTCGAAAGCTTGTGAGTTTACTATCAAATAAATCGGTTGGATTTAAACCTGATGTTGTCAGACTTCTTAGTGTTTGATGGGGACAGGGTGGAGGGAGTCTTACTCCGTATCTAATCTGGTGCTGTACCTGTCCTGGGAGTGTTTGATGGGGACAGTGTAGATGGAGCTTTACTCTGTATCTAACCCCATGCTGTACGTCCTGGGACTGTTTGATGGGGTACAGTGTAGAGCGTGTTTTACTCTGTGTATCTAACCCCGTGCTGTACCTGTCCTGGGAGTGTTTGATGGGGACATTGTAGAGGGGTTTTACTTTATATCTAACCCCTTGCTGTACCTGTCCTGGGAGTGTTTACTGGGCATGATATAGAGATGCCGGCGTTGGACTGGAGCAAACACAATAACAAGTCTGACAACACCAGGTTTAAGTCCAACTGATTAATTTGATAGTAAACTCACAAACTTTCGAGGTTCCCCTCTTTGTCAGGTGAATGAGGTGTTCTGGTCTCAGTAGTTGTGTGCCTCAAGGATCGATGCTGGGACCACAACTTTTCATAATGTGCACTAATGATTGGAGGAAGGAACTGAAGGCACTATTGCTAAGTTTACAGATGATACAAAGATATGTAGAGGGATAGCTAATATTGAGGAAGCGGGGGGCTGCAGAAGGACTTGGACAGGTTAAGAGAGTGGGCAAAGAAATAGCAAGTCAAATGCAATGTGGAAAAGTCTAAGGTTATGTACTTTGGAAGCAGGAATGGAGCATTGGAAAATAGGAAAATGCTTAGGAAATCAGAAACGCAAAGTGACTTGGAGTCCTTGCTTAAAATTTCCTTAAGGTTGATGTGCAGGTTCAGTCGGCAGTTAGGAAGGCAAAAACATGTAATGTTAGCATTAATGTCGAGAGGGCTAAAATACAATAGCAGGGATGTACTTCTGAGGCTGTATAAGGCTCTGGTCAGACCCCATTTGGAATCTGACCAGAACTGTGAGCAGTTTTGGGCCCAGTATCTAAGAAAAGATGTGCTGGCCTTGGAAAGGGTTCAGAGGACGTTCACAAAAATGATCCCTGGCATAATGAACTTGTCGTGTGAGGAACGGTTGAGGACTCTGGCTCTGTATTCATCGGAGTTTAAAAAGATAAGGGGAAATCTTATTAAAACTTAGAGAATACTGCGAGGCCTGAATAGAGTGGACGTGGAGAGGATGTTTGCACTAGTAGGAAAACCTAGAACAAGAACTGTGAGCAGTTCTGGTTCTAAAGGGACGATCCTTTAAAACAGAGATAAAGAGGAATTTCTTCAGCCAGAGCGTGTTTAGTCTGTGGAACTCTTTGCCCATGAAGCCACGGGGTCATTGAGTGTCTTTGATATGAAGAAAAACAGATTTTCGATAAGGAGATCAGGTGTTACGGAGAAAAGACAAGAGAATGGAGATGAGAAAAATATCAGCCATGATCGAACGGCAGAACAGACTCGATGGGCTGAATGGTCTAATTTTGCTCCTATCTCTTATGATGTTTGCAATGTATCTAACCCCGTGCTGTACCTGTCCTGGGAGTGTTTGATGGGGACAGTGTAGAGGGAGCTTTACTCTGTATCTAACCCTGTGCTGTACCTGTCCTGGGAGTGTTTGATGGGGACAGTGTAGAGGAAGCTTTACTCTGTATCTAACCCTGTGCTGTACCTGTCCTGGGAGTGTTTGATGGGGACAATGTAGAGGGAGCTTTACTCTGTATCTAACCCGTGCTGTCCCTGTCCCTGGGAGTGTTTGATGGGGACAGTGTAAGAGAGAGCTTACTCTGTATCTACCCCGTGCTGTACCTGTCCTGGGAGTGTTTGCTGGGGACAGTGTAGAGGGAGCTTTACTCTGTATCTAACCCCGTGCTGTACCTGTCCTGGGAGTGTTGATGAGGGACAGTGTAGAGGGAGCTTTACTCCATATCTAACCTAGTGCTGTACCTGTCCTAGGAGTTTGGTGGTAACAGTTAGAGGAGCTTTACACTTGGTATTAACCGCTTATCGTACCTGTTTGATGGGGATAGTGTGGAAGAAGCTTTAACTCTGTACTACGCCCGTGCTGTACCTGTTCTGAGGGTGTTTGATAGGGACAGTGTCAGGGATCTTTACTCACTGTTCTAACCCGTGTTTAGATAGTGGTTAGATACTGTCTTGGAAGTGTTTGAAGGGGACGATGTAGAGGGGCTTGTATGTATCTAACACTGTTCTTACCTATCCTGGGAGTGATAATGAGGACAGTGTCAAGGGACCTTTACCTGTATCTATCCTGTGCTGTACCTATTCTGGGAGTGTTTAGAACATAGAACATTAACAGTGCAGAACAGGCCCTTCGCCTTCGATGTTGCCGACCAATATGAAAAAAAAAGCATGAACCCTCCAAACTAAACATTCCCTTCTCTTCCATAAACTTATCAATTAACCTCTTAAACGCCGCCAAACTTGGCGCATCTACAACTCCGCAGGCAGGGCATTCCACTCCCTAACCACCTCTGGGTAAAGAAGAACCTACCTCTGATATCCATCCTATAACCTATCACCCCTTAATTTAAATGCTGTGTCCCCTCTGCTAGCTTTCTCCATCCTAGGAAAAAGGCTATCACTGTTCCACCCTATCTAAACCTCTAATCATCTTAATATGTTTCGATAGGTCCTCTTAGCCGCCTCCTTTCTAATACGAAACAACCTCAAATCCCTCAGCCTCTCCTCATAAGACATGCCCTCCATACCAGGAGCAACATCCTGGTAAACCTCCTCTGTACCCTCTCCAATGCCTCCACATCTTTCTCTATAAGTGGGGACCAGAACTGTACACAGTACTCCAAGTTGAGGCCGCACTAGAGTTTTGTACAGTTTGCAACATGACGTTGCGGTCTCCAAAATTCAATCCCCCTACCAATAAAAGCTAAGACTCCGTATGCCTTCTAACAACCTTGTCGACTTGACTGCCTACTTTCAGGGAATTGCCATGTACACCAAAATCCCTCTGTCATCAACACTATTAAGAATCCTACCATTAGCCCCTATACTCTACACATTATTATTCCTGCCACGTGCATTACCCTCACCTTTTTTTCCACATTTAAACTCCATTTGCCACCTCTCGGCCCAGGTCTCAACTTGTCCAAGTCTCTTGCAAACTATAACACCCCTCTTCACTATCTACCACCACTCCACCGACTTTGGTGTCATCCGCAATTTACTAATCCATCCTTCAATACCTCATCCAGATTGTTATAAAAATTACAAACAGCAGGGGCCCCAAAACAGACCCCTGAGGTACACCACTGTAACCGAACTCCCACGATGAATAATCTCCCACCCCAAATCAACCAACACACACCCTCCTGTCTTCTATCTGCTATCCAATTCCTAATCCAATTAGCTAAATCACCCTCTATCCCATACATCTGCATTTTCTGCAGAAGCCTTCCATGGGCCACCTTATCAAACGCCTTACTAAAGTCCATATATACCACATCAACCGCCTTACACCCATCCACCTCTTGGCACTTTTTTCAACAAAACTCATAATGTTAGTAGGCACGACTACCCTTTACAAAACATGCTGACTATTCCCAATCAATTCATTCTCTCTAAATAACTATAAATGCTATCCCTTAATCTCTCCAATACTTTGCCCACAACAGAAGTTAAGACCACTGGCCTATAATTCCCCTGGAAAAGTCTCTCTTCCCCTTCTTGAACAATGGGACCACATTCGCTATCCTCCAGTCTTCCTGGACTACACCGTAACCAACGACGACCTGAAGATCAGAGCCAGAGGCTCTGCAATCGCCTCTCTTGCCTCCCAGAGAATCCTAGGGTAAATCCCATCCGGCCCAGGGGACTTATCTAACTTCAAACCCTCAAGAATATCTAGCACTTCCTCCCTATCTACTTCAATACTTTCCAGTTTGCAACCCTGTATCTCAGTGTTCTCCACAGCTACATTTACATCTCCCTGCGTGAATACCGAAGAGAAATATTTGTTCTGTGCCTCTCCAATCTCTTCAGGCTCCACGCACAACTTCCCACTGCTGTCTATGACGGGCCCTAATCTTGCCCTAACCAATCTTCTATTCTTAACATATCTAAAGAAAGCTTTAGGATTCTCCTTGATCCTATCAGCCAAAGTCTTCTCGTGTCTTTGGTGGGGACAGTGTAGAGGGAGTTTTCCTCTCTACCTGCCTGATGCTGGTTGGTAGAAGGGAAAATATTTTGTCTCCATTCTTTCCATTGATGAACTTCGAAAATTGGGTGATGCAGTGATATCAGTGTCACTAAGTTGACTGGGTGGTTTGAAAGTGTCTAACTGCACATCTGTAAATTGACTTGCTTTATTATTGTCACACGTACTAGCATACAATGAAAAGTATTGTTTCTTACGCACTATACAGACCCAACAGCTATACCAAGAAGTGACAAAAACAGCTAATGAAGGACATGCTGTTGATGTCGTCTACATGGATTTCAGTAAGGCGTTTGACAGGGTTCCTCATGGTAGACTGATAGAGAAGGTGAAGGCGCATGGGATACAGGGTCGGGTATGTAGATGGGTTGAAAACTGGCTCGGAAGGAGGAGACAGAGGGTAGTAGTGGAAGGCTCTTTTTCCGGCTGGAAGCCTGTCACTAGTGGAGTGCCACAAGGCTCAGTACTAGGTCCTCTTCTATTTGTGGTCTACATAAACGACTTGGAAGTTGGGGTAGGTGGTGAGATCAGCAAATTTGCTGATGACACTAAAATGCTTGGATTGGCGGGTACAGAGGAGCAGTGCCAGGCAATACAACAGGACATAGACAGGTTGGTAGACTGGGCAGATAGATGGCAAATGGAATTTAATCCGGATAAATGTGAGGTGATGCATTTTGGCTGGAAAAATGTAGAAGAGAGTTATAGGATAAAAGGTAAAACTATACGGAGCATAGAGACGCAGAGAGACTTGGGGGTGCAGGTTCACAAGTCTCTGAAGGTGTCCCCACAGGTGGAGAAGGTGATAAAGAAGGCGTATAGTATGTTAGCTTTCATAGAAAAGGGTATAGAATACAAGAGTAGGAGTTTGATGTTGCAGTTGTATAGAACTTTGGTTAGGCCTCACTTGGAATACTGCGCCCAGTTCTGGTCTCCGTACTATCGGAAGGATGTGGAGTCCTTGGAGAGAGTGTAGAGGAGGTTTACCAGGATGCTGCCTGGTATGGAAGGACTGTCTTATGAGGAACGATTAGATAGACTGGGGTTGTTTTTCCTTGAAAGACGTCGGCTTAGAGGGGATCTCATAGAGGTGTATAAGATTATAAGGGGTATAGATAGAGTAAATGGAGGTAAACTTTTTTCCACCTTTAGAAATGGATAGGACGAGGGGTCATGGCCATAGGGTGAGGGGGGCTATGTATAGGACGAATATTAGAGGGCAGTTTTTCCACACAAAGGGTAGTGGGGGTGTGGAATGCACTGCCGAGTAAGGTGGTGGGAGCAGGCACGCTGGGGCTGTTTAAGGGTCTCTTGGACAGCCACATGAGCGGTATGCAGATAGAGGGATATATTAGGACTGGTTAACTACGGCTTTTTTCCACAGGTAATTCGGTCCATACTTTGAGCATGCATTTGGCAGGTGGTGCGGGTACAGCTCTTGGATGTTTATTCATGGGTTGCCTGGTACCTCATGTCGTAAATGAGTGCTTTATGTGGACCATCTGAAGGGCACCATGACAGCTCAGAGACTATTGCTGTAGCTGTGCAGACACTTGGAATGGGGCCGGTGTCTGCGGGAGTTTGCGCGTTCTCCCCGTGGTTGCGTGGGTTTTCTCCGGGCGCTCCGGTTTCCTCCCACAACCCAAAAATTCGCTCTTAGGCTGATTGGGAAACAACTTGTCCCTATTGTGAGAGTCTTCCATATTAGGAATAACCTAAATTTAGAATAGGATAATGGAATTGCTACTATATAGTTATGATGGCGGCGCGGGCTCGTTGGGCCGAAGGGCTTGTTTCCCGTGCTGTGTTGCTCTTTAAACTCTAAACTCTTTAAACCATTCAAAGAGAAGAAAATGAGAGAGTGCAGAATGGGGTGTCACAGTCATAGCTAGGCTGTAGAGAAAGATCAATTTAGTGCAAGGTAGGTCCATTCAAAGGTCTGACAGCAACAGGGAAGAAGCTGTTTTTGAGTTGGTTGGTACGTGACCTCGGACTTTTGTATCTTTTTCCTGACGGAATAAGGTGGAAGAGAGAGTGCTGGCTGCTTTGCCGAGGCAACGGGAAGTGTAGACAGAGTCAGTGGGTGGGAGGTTGGTTTGCCTAATGGATTGGGCTACATTCACGACCTTTTGTAGTTTCTTGCGGTCTTGGGCAGAGCAGGAGCCATTCAAAGTTGTGATAAAACAAGAAAGAATGCTTGCCATGATCCGTCTGTAAAAGTTGATGAGAGTTATAGCTGACAAGCCAAATTCCCTTCGCCTCCTGAGAAAGTAGAGGCATTGATGGGCTTTCTTAATTATAGTGTCGGTATGGGGATACCAGGATAGGTTGTTGGTGATCTGGACACCTAAAATCTTGAAGATCTCGACCCTTTCTATTTTGATGACAATCTCCTTCATTTTGTCGATGTTGAGGAGAGATTATTGTTAGAACAAAGAACAAAGAGCAACACAACACGGGAAACAGGCCCTTTGACCCAACGAGCCCACGCCGCCGTCCTAACGTCCTAATGACATATCCTTCTCTTTAGGCTATGCCTATTATTGAAGATTCCCATATAGGGACTGCCACAGCAGTTCACCAGATTCTCTATCTCATTCCTGGCGGACTGTTTAACTGTTTTGGGAGAGGTGGTATTACACGTATGTGTCTGTACTCCCATGCTTCTATGTCTGTATGCATGTATGTGCATGCATGTGAACAAAGAAAATTACAGCAGAAAATTGTGTGCACGCCTTTTGGCCCTCCAAGCTTGCACCAACCAGGCTTTCAGGGCCCACCAACGCCATATTCCTCTATTCCAATCCTATTCATGTACTTGTCCAGACGCCTCTTAAAACTCACTATTGTATCTGTTTCCACTACTTTCCCCAACAATGAGTTCCAGGCACCCACTATCCTCTGTGTAAAAAATAACTTGCCTTGTACATCTCCTTTAAGCCTTGTTCATTATACCACATGTGCATGTGTGTATCTGTGTGTGCATATGCTGGCCTGATTTGTATTTTTCTATACATGCGTGTGTGTGCTGGCATGATGTGTTTGTGTGGTGGATGTGCATGTCCACAGCATACAAGGTCCCAACTTCTTTCAGGCCCCGTTAATGCCCAGAGAGACTTGTTTTGACTCACTGCCACACCACCACTACCGCCACCCCCTGCCCCCGGCTTTCTCTTCCTCAGTCTCTCTCTTTCCCTCTCTCTTGCCGCCCTCCCTTTCCCCCGACTCCCCCTTTCCCCCCCGGGCTTCCCCGCCCCGGGCCTCCCCCTTTTTCCCCCCCCCCCCGGGCCTCCTCTCTTGCATATCCAGTTCCCCCACCTCTCCCACCCTCCCCAGTGCACTCTCCCTTCTCTCTCTCTCTCTCTCTCATACACACTCAGCGTCTTTCCCCGCCTCACCCCTTGCTGTGTATAGGAATAGTGAAGGAACGCTGACCCTCTCTGGTTTCTGTCTCCCTGCTGGCCCCTCCTGGCCCAGTTGCCTGCTTCCTGCTCTCACTTATCTTCCCCCTCAGGCCTCTCATTGTGTGAGACTGTTTTTAGACTTGCTCCTTTGTGTATATCGTCTCTCTTTCTCTCCTTTCCCCTTCCTCTGTTGTTGTGACTTAGTTCCCAGGGCCCAGATGTTTCCGTCACATCTGGAGCGTGCAGCTGATAGCATCACTGGCACTATAGCAAACTGTGTGTGTCTGTGAGGGTGCTCCAGCACCACCCCGTCCCCACCGTCCCCCAGGTTCTCGATGCTCCCACCAGGGGAAACATCCACTTCACATCACCCCATCAGTAACCCCCAAATTATATTTATCGTCTATGTCAGGCATATATAAATAAGACAATGCTGCACTGTCAGAGGGTCAGTGCTGAGGGAGTGCTGCACTGTCAGAGGGTCAGTGCTGAGGGAGTGCTGCACTGTCAGAGGGTCAGTGCTGAGGGAATGCTGCATTGTCACTTAGTGTTTCACTGTGGAGGAGCTGGGAGAACCACTGTCTGCTGGCTTGTTGTAGCTTCTGGTTTTTCCATGATGCTACAGTGTTCCCTGACAGTTGTGTTGCTTTATATTTCACTACAGGCGGCGTTGCCCCGGCCGTGAGCGCGGGCGGCGTTGCCCATGATCTCAGGAAGCTTTTGCCCTACCTGGGGAGTGGCGTTTGCCTTGCCCGGGTGGGGTTTGTCCTGCTCGGGGTGGGTGGGGAGGGGAGGGTCGTTTGCTCTGGTCTCAGTGTTGTTCCTGTCTCATTCTGATCAATGTCTCTCGGCTTTCCCACAATTCAAGCCTCGCACTGATTCCTCATTTTCTCTCCACAGTGTGGACCAATGTGGAACCGCGCTCCGTCCCTGTCTTTCCTTGGCATTCATTGGTTCCCTTCCTCGCTCCTAGCCAGCCCGACTGTTCCGTCCAACCAACAGAGGCCGAGCAGCCCACCTGTCAGACTGGATTATCCAACCAGGTTAAAGGTAGGTGTGAGTTTTATTGTGGATGGCGGATTGGATTGCAGTGACTGCTTCTCACTGTCCACACTGTGACTGTTCTCTGCGTCTCTCTTGCTCTCAGTGACTGCTTCTTCCTGCCTCACTGTCCACACTGTGACTGCTCTCTGCGTCTCTCTCGCTCTCAGTGACTGCTTCTTCCTGCCTCACTGTCCACACTGTGACTGCTCTCTGCGTCTCTCTCGCTCTCAGTGACTGCTTTTCACTGTTCACGCTGCGTCTGCTGTCTGCATCTCTCTCGCTCTCAGTGACTGCCTCGCTCTACCTCACGGCCACACTATGTCTGCTCTCTGCATCTCTCTTGCTCTCAGTGACTGCTTCTTCCTGCCTCACTGTCCACACTGTGACTGCTTTCTGCGCCTTTCTCCCTCTTAGTGACTGCTTTTCACTGTTCACTCTGTGTCTGCTGTCTGTGCCTCTCTCACTCTCAGTGACTGCTTATCCCTGCTTCACTGTTCACACTGTGTCTGCTCTCTGCGCCTCTCTCACTCTCAGTGACTGCTTATCCCTGCTTCACTGTCCACACTGTGTCTGCTCTCTGCACCTCTCTCCCTCTCAGTGACTGTTTGTCCCTGCCTCCCTGCCCATACTGCGTCTGCTCTCTGCGCCTCTCTTGCTCTCGGTGACGCTTCTCCTGCCTCGCTGTCCACACTGCGTCTGCTCTCTGCGCCTGTCTCGCTCAACTGCTTCTCCCTTCCTCACTGGTCACACTGTGTCTGCCCTTGGCGCCTCTCTCCCTCTCACTGAGTGCGCACATTCAGTCTGTTGCTCTCTCTGTCTCATGTCCATCAGTTTTCTTTCTGTCTGCTCTCCCCCTCACTTCTCGGCTCTGCCTGCCCCTCTCCTTCAGACACAAGCATGTGCTGTCGATATATTAGTCTCCTCTCTCTTTCTGTCTTTTCCTCAGTTTTGTGGTGTCTATTAGCTTTGTCTCAGTCTCTTTGTCTGATCATGTTCTCTCAAACTTGTTCTCACACTCTTAAAAAGAATGACTAAGAAATCTGACAGTACGGAAAGAGGCTATTCGGCTCATCAAATCTGCATCGACACAATCCCACCCAGGCCGTACCCCCATATCCCTACATATTTACCCGCTAATCTCTGTAACCTACACATCCCTGGATACTAAGGGGCAATTTTAGCCTGGCCAATCGAGCTAACCCGCACATCTTTGGACTGTGGAAAGAAACCGGAGCACCCGGAGGAAACCCATACAGACACGAGGAGAATGTGCAAACTCCACACAGACAGTAATCCAGGCCGGGAATCGAACCCAGCTCTGTGGTGCTGTGAAGCAGCAGTGCTAACCATTGTGCTAACGTGCAGCCCGTCACTCACTCTTCCACATTTAGGCTCGCTGTTTCCACAACTCCCTGCCAATCGTTTCTCTCTGTCTGTGCTGTCCACTTGCTCTCGCCCCGCGTCCTGACGGCGCTCACTCTGACTGTCCTGGTCGCTCTTGCGCTTGCTCTCTCTTTTTCCCTCCTGGTCACTGGTTCACTCTTTCTCCATCCTAGTCACACTGTTTCTCTCTCTCTCTCTCTCTCCCCTCCCCCCCCCCCCCCCCCCCCCCCCCCCCCGCCCCTCTTCTCCCCCACCACCTCCTCCCTCCCTTCCCTCTGCCCATCTGTCTCCGTCTCCATCTCCATCCGCTCTAGGCCGGCCACCACTTCCCCCCCCCATCCCTCCCCCCATGCCCGCTTGCCCCCAAAAGGCCTGCATGTGCTTTCACCCCCACCCCCGCTAATTTTTCCCTTAATGTCGGGGGACTAGATGGGTATCTTTGTGAGGTTATGGAGATAGAGCCTCAGTGGGATTGGCTGAATGGCCTCTTTCTGCACTGTTGCGTTTCAGTGATTCTCTTCTGTCATTGTATTTGGCTGTGGCCGTTGGGTGGGATGCCTTTAACCTTTCTGTCTGCTCCCACAGAGCCTGTGCAGTCAGCGCAAGGACTGCGCAGTCCTGTGGAGATACCCCAGGAGCCAGAGATACACGAGGAGCCAGACAGCCCCCCACAAATTAGCAACGAGGCGGCCAAGCCTGCTCACCATGACGACGAGATGCAGGGTCTGCCAGACCAGAGACTGGACAGTGAGACGGAGAGTGACCACGACGAGGCGTGAGTATATAGCAACATGTGTCTCCACCCTCTACAGAATATGCCCACAGGGAAAAGACCCTTTTGCCCATTGAGCCTACACTGACAATACCCACCACTAAAGTCACCCATCCTCCAATATCTGTCTCATATCAGTGATGTTATGGGTGTTTCAAGCACCCATCCAAATCCCTCTGACGGCTATAAGGTTTCCAGCCTTTACTGCCTTCTCAGGCAGTGCTTTCCACATTCCCAACACCTTCCGAGTGGAAAAATGTTTTCCCACATCCCTGCTGAATCTCCTACCCCTTGTGCCCCCTCATGATTGACCTCTCGACCCAGGGGAACAACTACTGCCCTGACCATACCCCTCCTCATCACTCACAACTCAATCACATTGTCCAGATAATTGTTGGAGACAGGAATGTGAGCAAAATCTGGGTTAGAGAAGGAGCTTCCTGTAGGGGCCGTGATGTGGAGATGCCGGTGTTGGACTGGGGGGAGCACAGTAAGAAGTCTCACAACAACAGGTTATAGTCCAACAGGTTTATTTGGAATCACGAGTTTTTGGAGCATTGCTGCTTCAAGAGGTGAGTGGAGAGGTGGGTTCACAAACACGGCATATATAGGTAAAGACACAATTGCAAGATAATAGTTGGAAAGCATGTCTTTACCAGTAAGACTGTGCGAGTGGCAGAGAGAAAGAGGAGGAGAAGATTTAATGTGAGTTGATGGACTGACTGAGGAGTCGACCCACACTGAAGCCTCCTCCCCCACCTCCTCCTCCTCCAAGACACTCTTTGGGACGGCTTCTGGTGATCTGTGGTGCCTCTTCCTGGGGCTGCAGTGTCTGATTTGGTGCACCTATCGTGCTCTCTCGCTGTACTCCCACATAACCAGATTCTCCTGCCCACATGCAGCTTTCTGTCCAGCACGGGGGTGGATGCCGTCTGCCTGGCGCCAGAGAAACGCAGGACCAAGTCACTCAGCGCACTGCCAAAGGACCGAGACTCCTCTTCCGAGAAAGACGGCCGCAGCCCACACAAGGTAGGCCAAGCTGAGACTCTTGGGGGGGGGCTTGGGAAGGAGCAGGCTGTCCTGGGGAAGGGGCCTCCCAAAAGGAGGTAGCTCGACATCAGTTCCCACTTGGCGACTGATGAAGGTGAAACTGAGTGAGTCAGCACCATGGAGAGTGACGGCGAGGAGATGTTGTTGGGAGTGGAGCGGGGGCTGGAGTTTTCGTAATTACTCACACTCCTTCCTGTTGTCAGTCTTCCCTCAGGCTCAGTCAGGGAGAGTGTGAGGTGCTGGTTTCCAGCGTGTGGGACAGGGAGAAAAAGGGATGTGGGGAGTAGGGCCTGGGTCGGATTGTAGTTGGTGCAGACTCAATGGGCTGAAGGGCCTCTTTCTGCACTTAGGGTTCTGTGATTTTAAGGACAGAGTGTTGTTGACGGACTGTTTGTTTCCTGAAAGCAGACAGAGCTGAAAAGCAGACTGATCTCAGCATCGCTCACCATTCAAAACAACCACCGCAATGAACGAAGTTAACTGTCCATTCTGGCATCATCCTACCTCACTGAATTCATCCCCTTTCAGTCCCTTCTCCAGCCAGTTACATGAGAACAGGAGGAGGCCATTCAGCCCCTTCTCCCGTCTGTTAACGCAAGAACAGGAGGAGGCTATTTGGCCTCTTGTCCAGCTTGTCACATTGTGGGAGAGGTTGGTGGGGAGACACCCAACCTCTAACCGAGTGCCTTACTGGGTTGTACAGGTCATGCTATGGTTTTGTGACGAAAGTTGCTGAGGAGCGTGTGGATGGTTAATCTTCACTGGGATGTGGGTGCCTCTGGCTGGACCAGGATTCATTGCCGAGTTGCCCCTTTAACTGAGTGGCTTACTGGGTTGTTTCCACGTTACTGGGGGGTCACGGGTAGGCTGGAGCATTATCAGTGAGCGAACCAGATGGGTTTTTTTAATAACTGCCAATTCCTGGTCTTCAGATTTCACCATCTGCATTGGCACACTGAGGGATTTGAACTGGGTTCTCAACACATTGCCCTGGTCCCTGGCTCTGTCTTTCAACAAGGGGTACTACTACCCCAATCCCTGCGGTAAGGAGGAAGCAAGGAAGAGTTTAGAGTCTTTGGAATTTTCCATGTCCAGAGACTGTGGCTGTTCCAAGTATATCCAACTCTGAGACTAGTGATAGATATAGAACAGATGTTAGAGGTAGGTTCTTTAGTCAGAAGGGCGGGAATGCCCTTCCTGCAACATTAGTGGATTTGCCAACATTAAGGGCATTTAAATAGTCTTTGGATAAACATATGGATGATATTGGAATAGTGTAGGTTAAGTGGGCTTTAGATTGGTTTCACAGGTCAGCGCACTGTCGAGGGCGGAAGGGCCTGTACTGCGCTATAATGTTCTATATTCTAGGATGGTTTCCCAAAGGATGGGGTGGAGAGGAGGAGTGGAGGATGATTATCGGTCACCAATTGTATTGAGTAGTGAAGCAGACTAAAGAGGCTGATTGGCCTCTCTCCCCTTATTGAGTTCCAGTCAGTTGGTGTTGTAAAACGAGAGAAGAGGGTTTAAGATTTCATTGAGTTGCAGTCGGTAAACCCAGGCTTAGCCGTTAAAGCTGACGAAGGCTTCTCTCTCTCTCTCTCTGTCATCCACCCCAGCGTGAGAAGGACCACATCCGGCGACCAATGAACGCCTTCATGATCTTCAGCAAGCGGCACCGCGCGCTTGTTCACCAGCGGCACCCCAACCAGGACAACCGGACGGTCAGCAAGATCCTGGGCGAGTGGTGGTACGCCCTGGGCCCCAAGGAGAAACAGAAATACCACGACCTGGCCTTTCAGGTAAGAGAGCAGATTCCCAAAGGGGGAATTGCACACATGCCTTTTACCCGCTTGAGGGGTGTCGGAATCAGATCAGTGAAGGGAAGGATAGGATGCCCAGAGAGAGAGAGGGAAACGATTCCCTCAGGTCGTCGATGGCAGCGGGAGTTCAGGGCTTGGGTGGGGGACGAAGGGATTGACTAGCATCTCTGAATGTGCACAGTGGCCATTCTGCCCTTTCGAGCCTGCTAAACAGGAACAGGAGAAAGTCATTCACACCCTTGGGAGCTTTACCTGAATGGGTGGGGGGGTGGGAGGTGGTCACATTGAGGGTGGGGGGTGGCAGTGCCATCATAAGCTCATAAGATTTGGAACA
The DNA here is from genome assembly GCA_024679065.1 of Sphyrna mokarran. NCBI lineage: Eukaryota > Metazoa > Chordata > Chondrichthyes > Carcharhiniformes > Carcharhinidae > Sphyrna > Sphyrna mokarran. The sequence continues at coordinate 7,436,449 of JAGIQG010000016.1, read as the reverse complement.
GAGTTCGGCCATTCAGCCCATTGAGTTCGCTCCGCCATTCGATCATGGATGATATTCTCCTCATCCTCATTTTTCTGCCTTCCCCTCAACTGTTCAACTCATTACCAATTAAAAATCTAACTCCTCCTTAAATTTACACACTTCCCCAGCATCCACCGCACTTTCGGGCAGCAAATTCTACAGATTCACAACCCTTTAGGAGAAGTAGATTCTCCTCAACTCTGTTTTGAATTTGCTACCCCTTATCCTGAGACTATGACCTTGTGTCACAGAATGCCCCACAAGAGGAAGTGTCCGCTCCATGTCTACTTTATCCAGATGGAATTTTATCATCTGTATCATCTTGTACATCTCAATTTGATCTCCCCTCATTCTAAATTCCAGAGGATATCGGCCTAAACTGTTCAATCTCTCTTCATATGACAAATCTCTCATCTCTGGAATCAATCTAGTGAATCTACTCCAATGCCACTACATCTTTCCTCAAACAAGGGATCAAATGAAGATGCAGCATCATTAATTAATGCCTTGTATAGTTGCAACAACATTTCTTTACCTTTATATTCTATTCCTTTAGCCAATATTCCATTTGCTTTTTTTATAACCCGCTCTGTTGCACGCTAGTTTTCTGTGACTCATGAACGGGGACACCCAGGTTCCTCTGCGCCTCGAATTCACTCCCCATTTAGATAAGTTGCTTTGCCATTTTTCTGACTAAAATGTATGACTTCATGCTTACTCACGTTAAATTCCATCTGCCACATTTTGGCCCACTCTCCTAACCTATCTAAATCCATTTGTAATGTTTTTATTTCCTCATTGCAACTTACTATCCTGCCTATTTTGTGTCATCTGCAAATTTGGCTATAGAGCCCTCTATCCCTGTATCCCAGTCATTAATATAGATCATAAAGGACCAAACCCTGTGGCATCCCCGCTAGTTAATTCCTGCAAAAAAAGTTATCCCAAATCTCAGTCTTACATCCATCAGCCGGTCACCTATCCAAGCAAATAAATTACCCCAAATCCCATGTGATCAAACCTTGTGAATTAACCTTTTGTGCGGCATCTTATCAAACACCTTCTGGAAGTGCAGATATGCTACATCTACAGGATCCCCATTATCCACTGTGCTTGTTACATCCTCAAAGCAAATCAGTCAAACATGATTTGCCCTTCATAAAACAGTGCTGACTTTGATGGATCGTGATTTGACTTTCCAAATGTGCTGATATTGACCTTGATAATTGATTCTAGCACTTGCTCAACAACAGATTTTTAACTAACTGCTCTGTAATTTCCCACATTTTGCCTCTCTCCCTTTGTGAATAAGGGTGTTATATTAGCATTTTTCCAATCCACTGGAACCTTTCCCATATCCAGGGAATTTTGGAATATTATAACCAATGAATCCATTATTTCTGCAGCCACTTCCTTTAATACCCTAGGATGTAGACCATCTGGTCCAGGATACTTACCTGCCCTCAATCCCAATAGTTTGCTGAACACCTTTTCTCCATTGATGTTGATTGTAAGAAACATACTATAGGTCATTGCAAGAACTGTACTATGTTCCCTTGTCTTGTGTCGTGCTTGCTTGCAGGTAAAGGAAGCTCACTTCAAGGCCCACCCTGACTGGAAGTGGTGTAACAAAGACCGCAAAAAATCGAGCTCTGACGTTAAAACCGCCGTGGCGGGTCCCGGTGCTGTCAGGTGTAAGGAGCAGCGAGAACGCAGCATGTCAGAGACTGGCACTCTCTCGGCCGCCACAGGTACCTCACCCCAGAGAATGACCTCTGCACCCCTTGGGAGCTGGGGTCTGGTAGCATCAGCACATTCGGGCAGGGTTGGGAGCTGGAATCTGGTAGCATAAGCACGTTCGGGTAGACACAGTCTTTAGGCCGGAGGTTAGCCAGAAGAGGGAAAGATGGTGATTGGTTTCCCACTGCCTGCCCACTTGCTGGCTCTCTCCCCATTGAAGCGCTATGTCACCCCCTGGGACACACGGTTCCCCAGTGCACTATGTAACAGTATGGGCAGGAGAGGCTGCCCTTTTGCCAATAGTTTGTCAGTGGGAGAGGCTTGCCAGCTGCTGGGAGTGGGTAGAGGGGGTGATAGAACAGGCCCTCTGCAGAGGCCTCTGGCACTAAACTGCATCAGGGGCAGGGCACAGCATACCCAGTGTGCCCTGCGTTCACTTTGCCCCATTCGGGTAGAATGCTGGTGAGCACTCAGATGGGAGGTGGCTATTCAGTCCATCAAAGCAAATACATAAGGACAGGAGGAGACCATTCGGCCCTTCTCAGGTCTGTTGGACAGGAACAAAGGATTCCATTCAGCCCATCTCATGCCTGTTACACAAGGAAAGGATAATGCCATTCTGCCCCTCGTGTCTGTTACTCAGGAACAGGAGGAGGCCATTCAATTGTCTTGTTTGCAGTGAGTGATGAATTACAGATGTTAAGTGTCCCTAGTCTTAGAGGTTAACAAACTCTCTTACCCCCCCCCACCCATTCCTCTCTGTTTGCTCTCTCTCGTCCCCCCCTCCCTCTCCTCTCGTCCCCCCCTCCCTCTCTCGTCCACCCCCCCCTCTCTCGTCCCCCCCTCCCTCTCTCGTCCCCCCCCTCCCTCTCTCTCGTCCCCCCCCTCCCTCTCTCTGTCCCCCCCCCCACTCCCCCCCCCCCCCCCCCTCTCTGTCCCCCCCTCCCTCTCTCTGTCCCCCCCTCCCCTCTCTCTGTCCCCCCCTCCCTCTCTCTGTCCCCCCTCCCTCTCTCTGTCCCCCCTCCCTCTCTCTGTCCCCCCCTCCCTCTCTCTGTCCCCCCCATCCCTCTCTCTGTCCCCCCTCCCTCTCTCTGTCCCCCCCCTCCCTCTCTCTGTCCCCCCCTCCCTCTCTCTGTCTCCCCCCCTCCTCTCTCTGTCCCCCCTCCCTCTCTCTGTCCCCCCCTCCCTCTCTCTGTCCCCCCCTCCCTCTCTCTGTCCCCCCCTCCCTCTCTCTGTTCCCCCCTTCCTCTCTCTCTGTCCCCCCCTCCCTCTCTCTGTCCCCCCTCCCTCTCTCTGTCCCCCCCTCCCTCTCTCTGTCCCCCCTCCTTCTCTCTGTCCCCCCTCCCTCTCTCTTTCCCCCCGCTCCCCACGCACCCCCCCTCCCCGCCCCCCCTCCCTCTCTCTCCCTCCCCCTCCCCCCTCTCTCTCTCTCCCCCTCTCCCCCCTCTCTCTCTCTCCCCCTCTCTTCCCCCCATCTCTCTCTCCCTCTCTGTCCCTCTCTCTCTCCCTCTCTGTCTGTCTCTCTCTCTCTCTGTCCCTCCTCTCTCTGTCCCTCCTCTCTCTGTCCCTCCTCTCTCTGTCCCTCCTCTCTCTGTCCCTCCTCTCTCTGTCCCTCCTCTCTCTGTCCCTCCTCTCTCTGTCCCTCCTCTCTCTGTCCCTCCTCTCTCTGTCCCTCCCCTCTCTGTCCCTCCTCTCTCTGTCCCTCCTCTCTCTGTCCCTCCTCTCTCTGTCCCTCCTCTCTCTGTCCCTCCTCTCTCTGTCCCTCCTCTCTCTGTCCCTCCTCTCTCTGTCCCTCCTCTCTCTGTCCCTCTCTCTCTGTCCCTCCTCTCTCTGTCCCTCCCTCTCTGTCCCCTCTCTCTGTCCCTCCTCTCTCTGTCCCTCCTCTCTCTGTCCCTCCTCTCTCTGTCCCTCCTCTCTCTGTCCCTCCTCTCTCTGTCCTCCTCTCTCTGTCCCTCCTCTCTCTGTCCCTCCTCTCTCTGTCCCTCCTCTCTCTGTCCCTCCTCTCTCTGTCCCTCCTCTCTCTGTCCCTCCTCTCTCTGTCCCTCCTCTCTCTGTCCCTCCTCTCTCTGTCCCTCCTCTCTCTCTCTCCGCAGTTTCCTCCGAGATGGGGCCTGACAGCCACGGACCTCCCTGCACCGAATCGAAACCCATTTCCCTGCTGCTGGGTCCTGAGCGCAGCCAGCACACCGGGGCAGTGAGCACGCAACTGACCAGGCCGAGAGCCTTCTCCCACAGCGGCGTGCACAGCTCGGAGAAGTGTGAGCGGAACAGCGAGGCGCTGGTAGAGCTCGCTCAGGTAACCGGGCGGCAGGGAGGGAGGAACGTTGTCGGGACGCAGAGAAGTGGAGTTGGTGGGGGGTATGGGGGGAATCAGGGTATTGCAAATGTATGAAAATCATAAATGTTAATGTTTGGAGAGACTCGGAGAGGATGGAGCAGTGTTAAGGGACAGCCAGCAGTTGGGAAGGTAAAGGGCATGTACCAGGGGATTGGAGTATATGAATGAAGAAATCTTGCTGCAGTTGTACAGCAGTTTTAGTGAGACCACAGTGTGAGGTTTCAATCTTCACATTAAAGGAAGGATACAGCGAGGATTCACTAAATTCGTTCCTGGGATCGAGGAGGAGGGTCATTCGATGAGGAGAGTTTTGAGTCAATTGGGTTTACATTTGCCGAAGTTTAGAAGAACGAAAGGCAACTTCATCCAAAGGCACGAGATTCTGGAGAGGGTTCAATGTGGGAATCGATCACTGAGGATCAGGATCTGGAGAAATAACTTCACCGGAAGGGTTGTGAATCTTTGGGATTCTCTTCCCGAGGAGGCTGTGACTGTTCTCTCATTGAAGATGTTTCAGGCTGCGATCTCTCCGGGAACACTGGGATATCTGGAAGCAGCGGGAAAATGGAGTTGATCAGTCATGATCGTTTTGTGTGGGTTCGATGGGCCGAATGGCCTACTCCTGCTCCTATTTCCTGTGGGTATGGAGTTTCAGGGGAGCAGGGGCTGTTGGGGGAGGGAGGGGGAATGGGGAGTGAGGGGAATTTGGGATAATAAAGGGAATGCAGGAGCGAGGGGGAAATCAAGGATGTGAGCAGTTTCGGGTGAGCAAGAGAGTATTGGGGTAGGGAAGACAGATTTAGGGGCTGGAGGGTGGGAACGAGGGGAGGTTTGGTGTTATTTGGTTAAGCTGAATGGCATTGCTGAGACAGTGTGGTTCGAGTGCTCATTCTCTACCCCCTCCCTCCGTCTCCCCTTCCCCAGATGTGCTCGAACCCGCTGCCTTACCCCGGGGTCCGATCACAGCACGCCACGCCAGCATCACTGGGCTTCAGTACCCAGTCTGCCAGCGACCCCGTGTCCTCCAGCAGCTCTCTGAGGGCATCCCATACACGGCCCTTTCGCTCCCAGCGGACCACCAGTGAGGACATGACCAGCGATGAGGAGAGGATGGTCATCTGTGAGGAGGAGGGCGATGACGATGTGATGGGTGAGTCGGGCAGGGAGGTACGGGGGTGGTCGAGGGGCTTCAATCAACCTTATACCAAAACCTCCCTGCTAAAGGAGAGGATATTCTGGACGAGTCCACTAGGCCAAGGCTGAGGATTTGAACAGGAGAAAGCCATTCACTGCCTTGAATTTGTCACTCAGGAGCAGGAGGAGGCCATTCAGCCCCTTGAGCCTGTTATACAGAACAGGAGGAGGCCATTCAGCCCCTCAATGCCATTATAGCACTCGGAGATAATGGCTGCTGTGTAATTTAAATCCGTTAACCGGACTCAGCTCTGCATCTTTACTCAGTCGCGGGGGCGGGGGGAGGCATTCACCCTCCATCTGGAGAGCTGAACGCTGGAAATTGCGACAGTATTTCAGCCTTATCCAATCCCTACATTTGTTGGGAAATGTCCAGTTGGTTTCAGCAGGGGATCCAGGAGGCCCTGCAGGAACGTGGGCTCGGAGGCAGCTTCTCTCCTCTGCCCAAACAGCTGGCACTCAGCTGGTCCCAGTTCATCCATATCCCGTTGGCTGAGAATGGGGAGGGTTCAAAATGGTGCTCTGAGGGTGTGGGGGAGATGTATCCTGATTCAGGAGAAAGGGGGAGGAGGGGAGGTAAATCTGTTTTGGGTGAAGGATCCTGTTTCTGGGGTGAGATATCCTGTTGTGGGGGCAAAGGGGATAGTTAGGTGGGGCGTTATGCTGTTGCTGGGTTGGAGTTGCTATTTCAAGGTTAAGGGGGATCCTGTGTCTGTGGGGGAGTGCTGGGGATGAGGGTGAGGGAGGTGTTATTCTGTTTCTGGATCAGAGTTGCTATTTTGGGGGAAGGGGGTCTGTCTCGGGGTGAGAGTGGAGACGGGGGTGAGGTGAGATGTTACCCTGTTTCTGGGTCAGAGTTGCTATTTTGGGGTAAAGAGGATCCTGTTTCTGGGGGGAGGTGAGGGGAGTGTTACCTTGTTTCTGGATCGAAATTGCTATTTCGGGGAAGGAAGGATTGAACCTATTTTCACGGAATACGGGTGCGATCCCATTTTGTGTGGTGGGGAGCCGGAGCAGCAATCTAGTTTTGTGGGGGGAGCTGCTGGTGAGAGCCAGCCATCTTTCTTGCTGCGAATGAGGCTTTTCCTCTGATTCACTCTGCAGATGACCCTTACAGCGCCACTGACATCGACCTGAAGTGCAAGGAGCGGGTAACCGATAGCGACACTGATGGGATGTCTGGTGACGAAAATGACAATAAGGTAAGTATCTTCCTGTCACTTGTCCATTCTGGCTGTATCCACTCCCATCTCATTCCATGTCCCTTGCTCCCCCAGTCTTTTCATCTCCCCATTGGTCATTGCTGAGGTTTTGTGGAGTCTTGCTGAGGCCACACCTAGATTAGTTTGAATTCTTCCATGTACCCTGCTCCAACATCTATAATAATCGTTTCTAACATTGTCCCTGTGACAGATCTTAGACTAACTCGCCTGCAAGTTCTTGGCTTTCTGTCTCACTCCCATTTTGAATCGAGACGTTACATCTTCCAATCTAACGAAATCTTTCCCAAGTCTGGGAAATTTTAGAAAATTCAAACCATCAATTCCTCATTAGCAATTTCTTTCAAGATGTTAAGGTGCAATCCATTGGAATCCAGGGATTTATCAGACCGGAGATCCGACACTGTTCAGTACCGCTTCCCTGGTGATTGTAATTTTCCTGAGTTCCTTCCTCCTTTCAGTTTCCTGATTTACACCGATTTCAGAACTTTACTTGAATCCTCTGTTGCGAAGGTAGATGCCAAATAACGGTTCAGTTCATCCACCATCTCCCCTGCTTTCTATTATCAGTTCCCCATAGGTATTTTCTGTAGAATCAACATTCAGTTAGTTAACTCTTTTTATTTAGAATCATAGAAACCTTACAGTGCAGAAGGAAGCCATTCGAGCCTGCACCAACCACATCCCCATAGTCCGATGCATTTACTCTAGTTGGTCCCCTTGATACTAAGAGGTTATTTCCCATAGCCAATCCACCTAACCTGCACACCTTTGGAGTGTGGAAGGAAACCAGAGCACCCAGAGGAAACCCATGCAGAAACAGGGAGAATGTGCAAACTCCGCACAGACAGTTACCCAAGGCTGGAATTGACCCCAGGTCTCGAACCTGAACAGGTTCCAGAGTATGACGACTGGGGGTTTTTACAGTAACTTCATTTGCAGTGTTAATATAAGCCTCCCTGTGACAATGATAAATAGATTTTAACTTTCCTTTAGCTCCTTGGTGTACTCAGTTTGTTTAGGCTGCAGTGAACACTACTGTTATAGGAAGCTGCACTGGGATTCCAGAAGCCAGATTAAACCAGTTACCTAAATAATGACTCAGCTCCCACTGCGGAGACTGAGTTTAGCCGGCTAACCTGCTAAAACTGTTTTCCAGCTTCTCTTCCATCTCCCTACCTTTCCTAGGTCCTCCACATTCCTCCAGTTCTGCCCCTGGAGATGGCATTCGCCCCCAAATCCAGACCCAAAACAACATCCTTTCTTATCAGACTCGCGAACAAATCAGAGAATGGTATTGTAGGAAAGGGGAGTTTTTCTGGTGACTAGTGGTGTATTGCAGGGATCAGTGCTGGGGCCGCAACTATTTACCATATACATAGACAACCCCTGGAGAAGGGAACCGAGTGTAGGGTAACAAAGTTTGCTGATGACACAAAGATGAGTGGGAAAGCAAATGGCGTGGAGATGCAGATAGTCTGCAGAGAGATTTGGATAGGCTGAGTGAGTGGGCTAGGATCTGGCAGATGGAGTATAATGTTTGCAAGTGCGAGGCTATCCACTTTGGAAGGAATAATAGTAAAATGAACTATTATTATTATTTAAACAGTGAAAAATTACGACACACTACTGTGCACAGGGACCTGGGGGGTTCTTGTGCACGAATCACAAAAACTCAGTCTGTAGGTGCAGCAGGTGATCAAGAAGACAAATGGAATGTTAGCCTTTATCGCGAGGGGGATAGAATATAAAATCAGGGAGGTCTTGTTGCAATTGTACAAGGCACTGGTGAGGCCGCAACTAGAATACTGTTGTGCAATTTTAGAACCCTTATTTGTGAAAGGATATATTGTCTTTGGAGGGAGTACAGAGAAGGTTCACCAGGCTGATACCGGAGATGAGGGGGTTAGCTTATGAGGAGAGATTGAGTAGATTGGGCCTGTACTCGTTGGAGTATAGAGGACTGAGAGGTGATCTTATAGAGACATGTAAGATAATGAAGGGGCTAGACAGGGTAGAGATAGAGAGATTCCACTTAGAAAGGAAACAAGAACCAGAGGACACAGCCTCAAAATAAGGGGGAGGTCAGTTTAGAACAGAGTTGAGGAGGGTAGTGAATCTCTGGGATTCTCTGCCCATTGCAGCAGTGGAAGCTACCTTGTTGAATCACAGGTAGATTGATTCTGATCGATAAGGGAATTAAGGGTTAGGGGGAGCAGGCGGGTAAGCAGAACTGAACCACTTTCAGATCAGCCATGATCTTATTGAATGGCGGGGCAGGCTCGGGGGGCTAAATGGCCTACTCCTATTTCTTATGTTCTTACGTTCTTGTCCTTGTGAAAAGAGGCCGTTTGGCCAGCCCTTGTCCGCCAGGCTTCTTGGAAAGCTAATTCAGTTGGATTCTTGCTGTGTTCCAGCAAGCAGGGCAGTGATGTGAGTCAGTGCCTGCAAGCTCTTCGATCTTGGTGTTGGCTGGTTTAGCGAGGAGGAACACAGCTTGAGAATAGCGTGGAGGAGAAACGCTAGCTGATTTCCCCTGTAGGATAGCACAGTGGTTAGCACTGCTGCCTCACAGTGCCAAGGACCTAGGTTCAATTCCAGGCTTGGGGTCATTGTCCGTGTGGAGTTTGCACATTCTCCCCGCGTCTGTGTGGGTTTCCTCTGGGTGCTCCAGTTTCCTCCCACAGTCCAACAATGTGCAGGTTAGACAGATTGGCCATCTGAATTGCCCCTTAGTATCAGGGAGATTAACAAGGTAAATGCACCGGACGGGGGCCTGGGTAGGATTATTGTCAATGCAGGCTTGATGGGCTGAGTGGCCTCCTCCTGCACTGAAGGGATTTGAATCCCTGAGGGCTGACGTTGAATGCCAAAGTGTTAATTTTTCTTGTATTTTGTTTCTCCCCCACCGACCGTGAAGATCTTCGCTCCGGTGATCCAGTCGTCGCAGTCCGGCAATTACGCGCCGTGCCGGACGCCGGTCGAGGTTTCCCGGGACCGAGTGCTGCCCACCCGGACGGAGGCTGTGGGCGGTGGCGAGAGTGGGGGAGGGGCCCAGGGGGCAGACCCTCAGTCAGCGAGGGGTTACGGGCCTTTCCAGACCAGCGCCCTCGGCACCTTCAGAGCAGACCTGGAGCACAAGCCCCGCTCTGAGGGGCAGGTGGTGGCGGGGAGACGGGGCGACGTTCGCTTCACAGTGGCCGAGCCTGGCCCTCCCTACGATCGGAAGCGGAAGGGGGCGGAGGGGGCCGGGGCGGGCAGCGGCTGCCTCTACACCAGCCAGTCGGTCATCGCTCCCCTCGGCTTGCCCCCTTGCCACCAGCAGCTGGTCGACGCCGGGACGGAGCGGTCAGTGCCCCCCCTCGGCGCGCCCGGCGGCACCCGCTGCCTCAAGGCGCCCGCCGGCACCGTCCTGGTCAGCCCCCCGCCGGTGTCCGGGGAGGGGGGCTTCCCCCGCGCTGCCCCCACCTCCGTCACCAACGTCCTGCAGCCGGTCAGCTGCTCCCCCTTGCCCGCTGGCACCCCGCGACCCCACCTGGCCGAGCTGGGGGGGCACAATGCGACCAGCAGCAGTGGTGGGCGCGTGGCCTGCTCCCCCCTGGGCATCGGCGTGCTCTACACCCAGGGGCAGCCGGAGAAGAAGCCCCCGGCTCACCTGGTGAACTTCAGCCCCTTGGCCAAACCCAGCCCGGCCGGGGCACTCATGACCAACCTGGTAATGAGTTCACCGGGCTGCCAGCCGGCCACTGGGGGCAGCACCCTCGCCGCCTCCTCCTCCTGCCCCTCCTCCTCCTCCTCCTCCTCCTCGTCTTCGGCTGGCACCCCCAGCCTGATGTTGCCCCAGCAGCCCTCCCTCCAGTTCATTGCCCAGACGCCAGCTGTTGGGAGCCAGAACGGAGCACTGCCCCTGGGCATCATCCAGCAGCAGCCGCTCAAGCCTGGCGCCATCACCCAGCTCCAGTACATCCTACCCACCCTGCCACAACAGCTCCAGCTCTCCGCCACTGGCAAATCCCCTGCCCCCGCTGGCGCCACCAGCATCCATTTCACCCTGCCACCCCCCAACGGCAAGGTCCTCGCTGCTGCCACTGCCACTGCCCCTCAGGGCATCCCCATCATCCAGCCGACTCCTATGGTCAACCCTGGCGTGGTACAAAAAGGTAAGGAGGACTACTCTGGGGGTTTGGTGGGGCGGGGGGTGGAATGCATGCGGGAACAATGATTGTAGGGCATTGGTGGGGGACAGGCTGAGTGAGAGCTATCAACGGAGGGGTTGCGATGGGGCAGAAGGAGCAGTGAGATGAAGAGGGACAGAGGCTCAGTGGTGCGAGAGGCGAATTCCCCCCTCTGTTCCCAGCCTGAGGGGCTTTCGGGCTGTGACCTGAACGTCAGAGCGGGCATGGGCAGCCTGATCTAGCACCCCCTCCCCAGTTTGTCCTTCCTACCCCTCTCTTGCTCCCCTTTCTGCACAGAAAATTCTGGAAGGGGCATTGAGAGGTTCAGAGGCTCCTTGCCCTTGTCAAGAACGACACCAGGAAATTGAGGCACTGGGGAGGAGATCAGAGACTCGAGACAAGAGGGCAGCCATTTTGGACTGAGCTAAGGAGAACTTCCTTCCCTTTGGGGGTTGTGAATGTTTGCTGTTCCAGAGCGCTGTGGATGCTCAGTCATTGGGAATAGTCCAGTCTTCCAGATTCCTGTTTTCTCAGGGATCAGGGTGTGAAGGGGGTGTTGAGTTGGAAGATCAGACACAGTTGTGCGGGTTGGGATAGTTCAGCTAGATGGGGTAATGGCCTCCTCTGGATCATGCTTGTGTTTTGATTTGGCTCTCTCTTCCTCTGCAGTGCAGTCCATGTCTCCGGTGCCTGCTCACTCGCCCATCAACGCCACGCAAGTGGTTCAACCCTCGGGCCTGCATCCTGCTGCTGGGCAGATGCAAGGGAAGATGCTGGTTGCCATGCCGGCGCCTCAGGTAACCGTGGGCCCTGTGGCCACCACCGCCAGCCAGGTTCATATGGCGACGCCTTCGATTCCACTCCCCGTGCAGAACGGTGCACAGCAGCAGGCCAGCAAGGTGAGCAGCACCCCACGGAACCTTCCGGAACAGGGATAGTGAAGGCACATGTAAACTCCACCGTCTCCACCTTCCTTCCTGCACTGCCCGGCTCCCACCCTCGCGTGCTTCCTGCCCCCAGCTCAGGATGTCAGTGACCTGGATCAGCACTGTACCGTCAAGGGATATTTATACCTCACGCTGCAAATCAACCTTCATTTCAGCTGTGCACAACTCTCCTTCCTCCGTCCCTCTCCCTCTTCCATCCTTCTCCCTCTTAATCCTCCCTTCATCCCCTTTTCCATCTCTATCTCGTTCTCTATCCGTCTCCTCACAGACTTTCTTCCTCGCTCTTCTTTATATGCTTCCCCCTACTCTGCACATCCTGGGAGTGTTTGATGGGGACAGTGTAGAGTGAGCTTTACTCTGTATCTAACCCTGTGCTGTACCTATCCTGGGAGTGTTTGATGGGGACAGTGTAGAGGGAGCTTTACTCTGTATCTAACCCTGTGCTGTACCTATCCTGGGAGTGTTTGATGGGGACAGTGTAGAGGGAGCTTTACTCTGTATCTAACCCCGTGCTGTACCTGTCCTTGGAGTGTTTTGATGGAGGACAGTTAGAGGGAGCTTTACTCTGTATCTAACCCTGTGCTGTACCTGTCCTGGGAGTGTTTGATAGGGACAGTGTAGAGGGAGCTTTACTCGTATCTAACCCGTGCTGTACCTGTCCTGGGAGTGTTTGATAGGGGACAGTGTAGAGGGAGCTTTACTCTGTATCTAACCCCTGTGCTGTCCCTGTCCTGGGAGTGTTTGATAGGGACAGTGTAGAGGGAGCTTTACTCTGTATCTAAACCTGTGCTGTACCAGTCCTGGGAATGTTTGATGGGGGGACAGTGTAGAGGGAGTTTTACTCTGTATCTAACCCCATGCTGTACCTGTCCTGGGAGTGTTTGATGAGGACAGTGTAGAGGGAGCTTTACTCTGTATCTAACCCCATGCTGTACCTGTCCTAAAGGCGGTGGATAGGGTGTCCTAACTTGCGTCGAGTCCTATCCAACCCTCAGCCCCTGTTGTCACTGACCCTCTGGTCATATAAAATTCACCTCTTGGTTTACAGTGTTTCTCTAGACTTCTCCATGCCAAACCCGCTACCCGCAGCCACAAGACACTCCGCACTCCAACAATTCACGTCTCTCTATCCCCAACTCTGTCCCCAACACTCAGGGAGGTGTTCACAACTGGGGAGGCGAACTCACTCTCGTGAATAGGGGATGGGGTGTGCAGAAGGGATGTGGTGGCCGCTCTGAGCATTCACTTGTGTCTGTGTGATTCCTTGGCAGATTATCCAGATCGCGCCCCTCCCTGTGGTGCAGCAACAGGTCAGTTCACAGGCACCAGTGCAGCAACCAGCCAACCCAGCCCTTCACACCAGCTTCCCCACCATGGCTACTGCCGTCATGGCCACCTCCAGCCATCAACAGAAGATGCTGCTTCCCACATCAAACAGGTAAAGATGCTGCACAGATAGTCACCCTCCTCCCCTACCACACACGCCACCCCATTCCCCACCCGGTTCCCCCCCTTCCGTCCCTCCATCCCATCCGTCCCGTTCCTCCCCACCTCCACCGGTCATCCCCCCACCCGTCACCCCCAGTCCCCCCCCCCCGTCACCCCCATCCACCCCCCCGCCGTCCTACCCCGTTTCCCAACCCCCGCCTCGTTCCCCTTCCCCCCCCCTCCCCCCCATTCCCACCTCACCGTCACCCCCGTCTCGTCCCACTTCCACCTCCCCGTCCCACCCTAGTCCCCTATATCCCAACCCACTCTCCCTCCTACACACCCTGAAACTCCTTGGACAGCCGGTCTCAGAGGCAGCCTCTGATTAGCCAGAAGGCTTCGCTGCTCAAATCCAACTCCAGGGATTCAGCTCATAATGACCAACATTGCCGGTGTCAGTACTGAAGGAGTGCCGCACTGTCAGAGGGTCAGTACTGAGGGAGTGCCGCATTGTCACGGGGTCAGTGCTGAGGCAGTGCCACACTGTCAGGGGGTCAGCGCTGAGGGAGTCCTGCACTGTGAGAGGGTCAGTGCTGAGGGAGTCCTGCACTGTGAGAGGGTCAGTGCTGAGGGAGTCCTGCACTGTGAGAGGGTCAGTGCTGAGGGAGTGCCGCACTGTCAGAGGGTCAGTGCTGAGGGAGTGCCGCACTGTCAGAGGGTCAGTGCTGAGGGAGTGCCGCACTGTCAGAGGGTCAGTGCTGAGGGAGTGCCGCACTGTCAGAGGGTCAGTGCTGAAGGAGTGCCGCACTGTCAGAGGGTCAGTGCTGAGGGAGTGCCGCACTGTCAGGGTCAGTGCTGAGGAGTGCCGCACTGTCAGAGGGTCAGTGCTGAGGGAGTGCCGCACTGTCAGAGGTCAGTGCTGAGGGAGTGCCGCACTGTCAGAGGGTCAGTGCTGAGGGAGTGCCGCACTGTCAGAGGGTCAGTGCTGAGGGAGTGCCGCACTGTCAGAGGGTCAGTGCTGAGGGAGTGCCGCACTGTCAGAGGGTCAGTGCTGAGGGAGTGCCGCACTGTCAGAGGGTCAGTGCTGAGGGAGTGCCGCACTGTCAGAGGGTCAGTGCTGAGGGAGGGCCGCACTGTCAGAGGGTCAGTGCTGAGGGAGGGCCGCACTGTCAGAGGGTCAGTGCTGAGGGAGGGCCGCACTGTCAGAGGGTCAGTGCTGAGGGAGGGCCGCACTGTCAGAGGGTCAGTGCTGAGGGAGGGCCGCACTGTCAGAGGGTCAGTGCTGAGGGAGGGCCGCACTGTCAGAGGGTCAGTGCTGAGGGAGGGCCGCACTGTCAGAGGGTCAGTGCTGAGGGAGGGCCGCACTGTCGGTGATCTGAGGCACTCAGGTAATAGTGTAAAGTTGCAGTATAAAGAATATTGAGGCCTTCCCTTTGTTGTAACAGTGGTTACACTTCGACCGTACGTCACTGGCTGTGTTCGCAGTATTTGCGGAGGATCTGAGGGGCTGAAAGACACTGTAAAGATAAATTCTTTTGCACATTCCCTGTTCACCAGCACTGCTCCTTTTTTCACCAGGATAACCTACATCCCGTCCACTGCAGGAGTTCAGTCCACCATCCCACTGGGCACATCAGCATCCTCCGTCCACAGTACCAACCCCAACTCCTACCGACAGCCCTCTCTGGCACTCGGTTTCACCGCGATTGGACCTGATGGACGAGCTGTGCTGCAGCCCTTATTAGCGGGTAAGGATCCAAGCGAGGCCCCTCCACACCACCCTGCCAATGACAGGGAGTGTGCGTCTGGGAGTCTGTGTGACAGAGAGAGGGCCAGCGTGACGGGTGAGGGTGGGGGGTCAGCGTGACGGGGTAGGACGGCGGGGGGGAACGGTAGGACGGCGGGGGAGGGACAGGGGTGACGGGTGGGGGGTAATGGGGTGGGAGGGGGAGGGGGGCCAGCGTGACGGAGGGGGGGGAGGGCCAGCGTGACGGAGGGGGAGGGAGGGCCAGCGGACGGAGGGGGAGGAGGGCCAGCGTGACGGAGGGGGGAGGGAGGGTCAGCGTGACGGAGGGGGAGGGAGGGTCAGCGTGACGGAGGGGGAGGGAGGGCCAGCGTGACGGAGGGGGAGGGAGGGAGGGGGTTAGCGTGACGGCCAAACAGAAAGGAGGTTAGTGTGGTAGAGAGAGAGTCAGTGTGATGGAGAGAAAGAAAAGGATGGGGTGAGTGTTATGGGAAAGGTCTTGTTGGGGGGGGGGGTTCTGTTTAGACTCAGAGGTGGGTATCTCGCTCCTTTACTGTTGGATGTCTCTGGGTGGGTCCATTGCAGAGAGTACGGGTCTTTCCGTGAGGGCCCACGAGAGTGAGGGGGTTCTCTCTCTGGGTAACTTCCTCTTGACGGTCTGGTCCTGTCCAGTGGATCCTTGTTGAGGGGGGTAAAGGTTCTCTGTCTGGGTAATCTGGCTCCACTGTGTGCTAACGTCTGCTCTCCTCTCCCAGGACAGACTCCGCTGCTGACTGGGCAGGTGGGGTCCCCTCAACTCACCGGCCCACAGCTCCAGCCTGCTCCACCCGGACCACTCATCACAGCCATCTACCCATCGCCAGCCTCCGCCACTGTCGCCACCACCACCCACAACCTGATCTACACCACCTCGCCCCCACTGCCCACCACCACGCTGCCTGCTGCCATCCTGCCCAAGGCGCCCAGTGCCACCGTCACCTCTGCCATCGCAGTGACCCCGGGGCCTCAGCATGGAACAGGGGTGGGGACAACGGGGTCCCTGGTACCAGTGTCCTCGCAGGGGGCACCTTCAACAACCTACCACGGCGGGCAAGGGACAACAGTGCAAGGTAGGAATCGTTCCTGTTTCCCAGAGGGCTGGCAGGGCAGGAGGGGGCACATAGTGGGGTGGGTTCTGGTTTTCAGTCACACTCTGCCTCCCAACTTCCTGAGAAATCAAATCCGAATTTGCAACAAGGTCCCGTTCAGCTATCACCAACACAATAGTCGCTGACCAACACTGGCTCCTGGGCCAGCAACAACAGCTAGCCCAGTTCTGTAATCTGCTCCTGTCCAAGATATCACTGTGTTCCTGCCCTAACACTGATCTGCCCCTAACTCCGATCCTCCGGAATCTCTATCCTCCGGAATCTCTATCCTCCGATCCTCCGGAATCTCTATGTTACGGAATCTCTCTCCTCCGATCCTCCGGAATCTCTATCCTCCGAAATCTCTATCCTCCGAAATCTCTCTCCTCCGATCATCCGGAATCTCTCTCCTCCGATCCTCCAGAATCCCTATCCTCACCTAACTCCGATCCGCTGGAATCTCTATCCTCCCCTAACTACGATCCTCCTGAATCTCTATCCTGAATTAACTCCAAATCTGTCAGAATCTCTCTCTTTTCCTAACGCTGATCCTCTGAGATCTCCGTCCTCCTCTGATGTGGATCACTGGCATTTTGTTAATTTTAATATCTCCATCACTAGTGATTTTACCCTCTTCTGCCAGGGCTGAAATCCCCCAAGCTGTCTATCAGTCCCTGTATCAAACCTCAGTGTGAACAATCCACTGCTCACTTCTCCCAGTATCGACATGTAGATTGGGACAAATTCAGGTATCTTTCACATTCAGTAGAGAGGAGATATTGGAGCTCAGTTTAGCAGCCTGTTTATAAGACAGCATCTCCAACAGCACGGCACTCCCTCAGCACTGACCCTCTGACAGCGCGGCACTCCCTCAGCACTGACCCTCTGACAGCGCGGCACTCCCTCAGCACTGACCCTCTGACAGCGCGGCACTCCCTCAGCACTGACCCTCTGACAGCGCGGCACTCCCTCAGCACTGACCCTCTGACAGCGCGGCACTCCCTCAAGGTTTCCCTCAAACCTCCCTGGGGGTATCGCTGGGATGCTGGGCCTGGATTCTGCATTCCATTGAGTTGAGAGTCCAGCCGATGGTCTTCTGGGGTAGAGAGTGAGATGGATGGAGGGTGAGCCTCTCTGACATTTCCATCCCTGATTGCCATCTTCCCAAGGCCCCTGAAGGAGCAGCTGGATTAGTATGGGAGGGTGGAGGCACAGGGAGTGACTGGTTTGCACTGATGTGAATGAGCGTGTGTTATTCCCAACAGGAGTCTTGCTTCTCCAGAGCAGGTCCAAATCTTCATGTCAAACGGTCAGGTTTCTACTGGAGAAGTTTAGTCTGCAGCTTCTGCTGTGTGTCCTGCAGGTGCCTTTGCATAACTGCTCCCAGCCCCTTCCATGCCACACTCTGTCCAGTGGGGCATCAAGCAAACACACACTGGGGTTTGTTAGGAGACTGTTGTGCGTTTAATGATGTTCAGCATCGCCCTGATCATCGTGCATGCCGGGAGTTAACCTCATTAACAGAAGAGGCTATTAAGTAGGCTACTGTTGCCATGACAATGTGTGCGTGTGTTTGTGTGTGCGCGCCCCTACCTGGGTGCGTTGTGTGCCTCTGCCTGGGCACGTGAGTGCGCGTGTGTCTGTGTGCGTGCGTGCGGGTGAGGTTGTGCAGTGTGGTGTGGCTGGCAGACAAGTTATGATATTCTGTCCAACTATAAATTCATCGAGTGCGTTCGGACTGTGCTGCCTGCTTAAACAAGCTGTTCATTTAATGTAACTTCACCTCGCTTGCCCCCCCCTTCCCCCATCCCTTGCTTGCCCCCCCCTTCCCCCTATCCCTCGCTTGCCCCCCCCTTCCCCCTATCCCTCAGTCGCCCCCCCCCTTTCCCCCTATCCCTCAGTCGCCCCCTCCTTTCCCCCTATCCCCAGTCCCCCCTCTTTCCCCCTATCCCTCAGTCCGCCCCCCCCTTTCCCCATCCCTCACTCGCCCCCCCTTTCCCCCCATCCCTCGCTCGCCCCCCCCCCTTTCCCCTAACCTTCGCTCGCCCCTCCTTTCCCCCTATCCTTCGCTCGCCCTCCTTTCCCCCTAACCCTCGCTCGACCCCCTTTTCCCCTATCCCTCACTTGCCTTCTACCTTCCCCTCCCCCTCCCCCTCCGGCTCCTCGTCGTGCACCCCAGCCCCTCACCCTGTAAGGATGTTAAGTGGGTGTCTAGCTGGGTGTTGGGGAGAGGGGTGCACAGATGATTCTAACATGCTCCGCTCGGCTCCTCCCCTCAGGAAACCTGTCCTTCAGCTTGAAGCCAGCACGACCTTTGCAGAAGCAGCAACAGCCAGCGACAAAAGGCAAGACCTCTGCACCCAACATTCCCACCGCCAGCCTGTACGACCCGCCAGCCCCCACGCGGGGCGGGGGGAAGCAGCCTGGACCCGGCAGTGTGCCCAGCGAGCGAGGTGACGGCCACCCAGAAACGCCGCAGCGAGTGGAATCAGAGGAGGGAGCCGCCCGGGAGCCCCCGGAGGACCGTGCACCGCGGGAGGCCTGGCAACAACAGGCTGTGGCAGGCACCTCGGCTCCAACAGAGGAGGCAACCGCTCTGCGGGAGCCTGGTACTCAGCACCAGGCCCCCCTGAAGCCTGGAGCCCCCATGGAGGAGAGAACCCCTTCTGACCATCTCTGCTCACAAGCTGGACTATCGGGGGAGGACAGGGCGACCTGGGACATGGGGTCAGGGGTCACCTCCAGAAGCACAGGGAACGAGCTTGGCTACACAACAAAGTCCACCAACACTGAAGTCACCTTCAAGAAAGAGCCCATGGTAAGAATCCACAAAACATGCAGACATTTGGGAGTGCGTCATCTGGTCAAAGGGCTGGATCATAAAGGAAAAATGCCTGGACCGAGCAGGAAGATCATAGACAGAAGGGAATGAGCGGAGAGCAGAGAGAGGAGAGTGAGCAGAGAGAGAGAAAGGAGAGTGAGCAGAGAGAGAGAGAGGAGAGTGAGCAGAGAGAGAGGAGAGTGAGCGTAGAGAGTGAAGAGAACAGAGAGGAAAGTGAGCATGGAGAATGTAGAGGGAGAGAGAAGAGAACAGAGAGGAAAGTGAGCATGGAGAATGTAGAGGGAGAGAGAAGAGAACAGAGAGGAAAGTGAGCATGGAGTGAGAGAGAAGAGAACAGAGAGGAAAGTGAGCGTAGAGTGAGAGCAAATTTAGAGAGAGAGGCGAGTGAGCATGGAGAATGTAGAGAGAGAGGAGAGAGCAGAGAAAGAGTGTAGAGAGAGAGAGAGGAAAATGAGCATAGAGAGTGTAGAGAGAGAGGAGAGTGAGCTTAGAAAGGGAGTGTTATTTGTTCTTTCTAGAGAGAGAGAGGAGAGTGAGTAGAGAGAGAGAATGTAAAGAGAGAAGAGAATGAAGGATAGCATAAAGAGTGAGCAGAAGGTGTAGAAAGAGAGGGCAGCGGGCAGAGTGTCGAGGGAGGGAGTGAGTGGGAGAGCTTAGAGAAAGGGAAGCAAGAGAGAGGGGAGCAAGCCTGGAGCAGAGAGATGTGAGAGGAGAGCGAATGTAAACTGGGAGGAGAGTGAGCGTGGAGCGAGAGGGCAGCAAGTGGAAAGTGTAGAGAAAGGGTATGGAGCAAACACCTAAGCAAGAGAGGGGACAGAGCACAGAGACTAAACAGGAGGGGGAGCGGGTGGAGAGCATAGAGAGAGAAGGGAGCGAATAGAGATTGGCGAGAGAAAGGGGAGCGAGCGGAGAGCGAGAGAGGAGAGCGAGCGGAGAGGATAGATAAACACAGGGCAGAGACCATAGAAAGAGAGAAACCAGCGGAGCATGTGCTTTGGGTTGCGGAGTTATGGGTTCGATATGAACCGTCTTGTTGTGTTGTGCAGGGGAAGTACGCTGCCGGCACCGAGTGGCGTGGCCCTCTCCCAGAATCTCGACCCGAAGCACCATCAACCTCTCAGCCCCCAACGACCGCGTGTGACACTGCCAAACCCACAGGCAGCTCCTCGGACAGCATGGACAAGAAGGAGCCACCCAAGAAGATGAAAGTCAGGCCCCCACCGCTGAAGAAGACCTTCGACTCTGTCGACAAGTGAGTGTCAGAATTCAACAAGGAGCTTCGCGGCTCATAGCGAGGGCGGGTCACAACGAGGGCATGTGGGTTGCAGAGAGTCTGGGTGGGCCGCAGACTCACCCAGAGGCGGGCCGTAGAAAGTCAGGATGGGCCGTGACGAGGGAGGGCAGGTCACAAAGTCAGGGCGTGTCACTGAGTCATACCAAATACCATTTATTATTTAAATAGTAAAAAATTGCAGCATGCTGGTGTGCAGAGGGACCTGGGTGTCCGAGTGCAGGAATCTCAAGGAGTTGGTTTGCAGGTGCAGCAGGTAATTAAGAAGGAAATGGAATTCTGTCCCTCATTGTGAGAGGGATGGAGTTTAAAAACAGTTGTATAAGGTGCTGGTGAGGCCACACCTGGAGTATTGTGCACAGTTTTGGTCTCCTCACTTGAGAAAGGATATATTGACAGAGAGATATACTGGAGAGGGTGCAGAGGAGATTGATTCCGGTATTGAGAGGGTGCGCTTATGAGGAGAGACTGAATAGACTGGGGCAAGAATCATTGGAATTTCAAACAATGAGGAGATATCTTTTAAAAACATGTAAGATTATGAAGGAAATAAATAAAATAGAAGCAGGGAAGTTGTTTCCACTGGTAGGTGAAACTCGAACAAGGGGGCATACCCTCAAAATAAGGGGAAATAGATTTAGGACTGAATTCAGGAGGAACTTCTTCACACAAAGGGTTGTGAATCTGTGCCCAGTGAAGCTGCTGAGGCCACCTCATTGAATGGTTTTAAGGCAAGGATAGATAAATTTTTGAACAGTAAAGGAATTAAGGATTAGAGTGAGTGGGTGGGTAAGTGGAGTTGAATCCACAAAAAGATCAGTCTTAGTTTTATTGAGTGGCGGAGCAGGTTCAAGGGGCCAGGTGGCCTACTTTCTGCTCCTGGTTCTTATGTTCCTGTGTAACAGAGTCAGGGCAGGCAGCAGAGGATGGGGCAGACTAGTGTCACAGCATGAAGGTGACTCACAGAGAGCAGGCACAGAGCCGAGGGTGAGTCAAAGGTTAATGAGTAGTCGAGAGTTAACAGAGTGATTGGAACACATGGGTGGGAAGATTACACTGACTGATGGTAACTGCATGGGGAAATCATAGAGACAGGGACTCGCGTCCCATCACCGTGTGGGGGAATCATAGAGACAGGGACTCGCGTCCCATCACCGTGTGGAGGAATCACAGACCCGCGTCTCATCACCGTGTGGGGGAATCATAGAGACAGAGACCCATGTCCCATCACCGTGTGGGGGAATCACAGAGACCAGCGTCCCATCACCATGTGGGGGAATCACAGAGACAGAGACCCGCGTCCCATCACCATGTGGGGGAATCACAGAGACAGAGACCCACGTCCCATCACCGTGTGGGGAAATCATAGAGACAGGGACTCGCGTCCCATCACCGTGCGGAGGAATCACAGACCCGCGTCTCATCACCGTGTGGGGGAATCATAGAGACAGAGACCCGCGTCCCATCACCGTGTGGGGGAATCAGAGAGACAGAGACCCGCGTCTCATCACCGTGTGGGGGAATCATAGAGATCCACGTTCCATCACCGTGTGGGGGAATCACAGACCCGCGTCCCATCACCATGTGGGGGAATCACAGAGATCCACGTTCCATCACCGTGTGGGGGAATCACAGACCCGCGTCCCATCACCATGTGGGGGAATCACAGAGACAGAGACCCGCGTCCCAACACTGTGTGGAGGAATCACAGACCCGCATCCCATCATCATGTGCGGGAATCACAGAGACCCGCGTCCCATCACCGTGAGGGGGATTCATAGAGACAGAGACCCACGTCCCATCACTGTGTGAGGGAATCACAGACCTGCGTCCCATCACAGTGTTTGGGGAATCACAGAGACAGAGACCCACGTCCCATCACCGTGTGGGGGAATCACAGAGACCCACGTCCCATCACCGTGTAGGGGAATCACAGAGACCCACGTCCCATCACCGTGTGGGGGAATCACAGAGACCCGCGTCGCATCACCGTGTGGGGGAATCACAGAGACCCGCGTCCCATCACCATGTGGGGGAATCACAGAGACCCACGTCCCATCACCGTGTGACGGAATCACAGAGACCCACGTCCCATCACCGTGTGGGGGAATCACAGATACCCGCGTCCCATCACCGTGTGGGGGAATCACAGAGACAGAGACCCGCGTCCCATCACCATGTGGGGGAATCACAGGTACCCGCGTCCCATCACCGTGTTTGGGGAATCACAGAGACAGAGACCCGCGTCCCATCACTGTGTGGGGGAATCACAGAGACAGAGCCCCAGTCCCATCACCGTGTGGGGGAATCACAGAGACCCGCGTCCCATCACCATGTGGGGGAATCACAGAGACCCACGTCCCATCACCGTGTGACGGAATCACAGAGACCCACGTCCCATCACCGTGTGGGGGAATCACAGATACCCGCGTCCCATCACCGTGTGGGGGAATCACAGAGACAGAGACCCGCGTCCCATCACCATGTGGGGGAATCACAGGTACCCGCGTCCCATCACCGTGTTTGGGGAATCACAGAGACAGAGACCCGCGTCCCATCACTGTGTGGGGGAATCACAGAGACAGAGCCCCAGTCCCATCACCGTGTGGGGGAATCACAGAGCCCCAGTCCCATCACCGTGTGGGGGAATCACAGAGACCCACGTCCCATCACCGTGTGGGGGAATCACACAGACCCACGTCCCATCACTGTATGGGGTAATCACAGAGACCCACATCCCATCACCGTGTGACGGAATCACAGAGACCCACGTCCCATCACCGTGTGGGGGAATCACAGAGACCCACGTCCCATCACCGTGTGGGGGAATCACAGAGACAGAGGACCCACGTCCCATCACCGTGTGGGGGAATCACAGAGACCCACGTCCCATCACCGTGTGGGGATCACAGAGACCCACGTCCCATCACGTGGACGGAATCACAGAGACCCACGTCCCATCACCGTTTGGGGAATCACAGATACCCGCGTCCCATCACCGTGTGGGGGAATCACAGGTACCCGCGTCCCATCACCGTGTGGGGGGATCACAGAGACAGAGACCCGCGTCCCATCACAGTGTGGGGGGAATCACAGAGACCCGTGCCCCATCGCCATGTGGGGGAATCACAGAGGCAGAGACCCACGTCCAATCACCGTGTGGGGAAATCCCAGAGACCTGCGTCCCATCACCGTGTGGGGGAATCACAGACCCGCGTCGCATCACCGTATGAGAGAATTACAGAGACCCGCCTCCACGACCATGTGGAGGATTCGTCCATCACCGTGTGGGGGATTCACGGAGACAGAGACCCACGTCCCATCACCATGTGGGGGAATCACAGAGACCCACGTCCCATCACAGTGTGGGGGATTCACGGTGAAAGACACCCACGTCCCATCACCGTGCGGGGGAATCACAGAGACCCGCGTCCCAACACCGTGTGGGAAAATCGCAGAGACACGCGTCCCATTACCATGTGGGGGTATCACACAGACAGGGACCCACGTCCCATCACCGTGCAGGGGAATCACAGGGACCCATGTCCTATCACCGTGTGGAGGAATCACAGAGACCCGCGTCCCATCACAGTGTGGGGGATTCACGGAGACAGAGACCCACGTCCCATCAGCGTGTGGGGGAATCACAGAGACAAAGACCCGCGTCCCATCACCATGTGGGGGAATCACAGAGACAGAGCCCCACGTCCCATCACCGTGTGGTTGAATCACACAGACCCGCGTCCCATCACCGTGTGGGGGAATCACAGAGATCCACGTCCCATCACCGTGTGGGGGAATCACAGAGACGACCCCCGTCCCATCACCGTGTGGGGGAATCCAGTGACCCACGTCCATGACCGTGTGGAGGAATCACAGAGACCCGCGTCCCATCACCGTGTGGGGGAATCACAGAGACAGAGATCCGCGTCCCATCACCATGTGGGGAATCCAGGTACCTGCGTCCCATCACCGTGTGGGGGGATCACAGAGACCCGCGTCCCATCACCGTGTGGGGGGATCACAGAGACCCGCGTCCCATCACCGTGTGGGGGATTCACGGAGACAGAGACCCACGTCCCATCACCGTGTGGAGGAATCCCAGTGACCCACGTCCCATGACCGTGTGGAGGAATCACAGAGACCCGCGTCCCATCACCGTGTGGGGGAATCACAGAAACCCGCATCACATCACCGAGTGGGGGATTCACAGAGGCAGAGACCCACGTTCCATCACCGTGTGGGGGATTCATGATGACAGAGACCCACATCCAATCACCGTGTGGGGAAATCCCAGAGACCTGCATCCCATCACCGTGTGAGGGAATTACAGAGACCCGCCTCCCGTGACCATGTGGAGGATTCGCAGACCCGCGTCCCATCACCGTGTGGGGGAATCACAGAGACAGAGACCCACGTCCCATCACCGTGTGGGGGAATCACTGAGACTCGCGTCCCATCACCTTCTGGGGGAATGACAGAGACCCGCGTCCCATCACCGTGTGGGGGAATCACAGAGACTCACGTCCCATCACCTTCTGGGGGAATCACAGAGACCCACGTCCCAACACCGTGTGGGGGAATCACAGAGACTCACCTCCCATCACCGTGTGGGGGAATCACAGAGACTCACCTCCCATCACCGTGTGGGGGAATCAACAGAGACCCGCGTCCCATCACCGTGTGGGGGGATCACAGAGACCCGCGTCCCATCACCGTGTGGGGGAATCACAGAGACCCGCGTCCCATCACCTGTGGGGGATTCACAGAGCAGAGACCCGCGTCCCATCACCGTGTGGGGGATCAGATGACAGAGACCCACGTCCAATCACCGTGTGGGGAAATCACAGAGACCCGCGTCCCATCACCATGTGGGGGAATCACAGACCTGCGTCCCATCACCGTGTGGGGAATCACAGAGACAGAGACCCGCGTCCCATCACCGTGTGGGGGAATCACAGAGACAGACCCCCAGTCCCATCACCGTGTGGGGGAATCACAGAGACCCGTCCCATCACCGTGTGGGGGAATCACAGAGACCCGCGTCCCATCACCGTGTGGGGGAATCACAAACCCACGTCCCATCACCGTGTGGGGGAATCACAGAGACCCACGTCCCATCACCGTGTGGGGGAATCACAGAGACCCACGTCCCATCACCGTGTGGGGGAATCACAGAACCCGCGTCCCATCACCGTGTGGGGGAATCACAGAGACAGAGACCCGCGTCCCATCACCGTGTGGGGGAATCACAGGGACCCACGTCCCATCACCGTGTGGGGGAATCACAGAGACCCCGTCCCATCACCGTGTGGGGAATCACAGACCCGCATCCCATCACCGTGTGGGGGAATCACAGAGACCCACGTCCCATCACCGTGTGAGGGAATCACAGAGACCCACACCCCATCACCGTGTGGGGGATTCACGGAGACAGAGACCCACGTCCCATCACCTGTGGGGGAATCACAGAGACCCACGTCCCATCACTGTGTGGGGGATTCACGGAACGAGACCCCCGTCCCATCACCGTGTGGGGGAATCACAGAGACCCGCGTCCCATCACCATGTGGGGAATCAGAGACAGAGACCCGCGTCCATCACCGTGTGGGGGAATAACAGAACCCGCGTCCCATCACCCGTGTGGGGAATCACAGACCCGCGTCCCATCACCGTGTGGGGGAATCACAGAGACCCGTGTCCCTCACCGTGTGGGGGAATCACAAGACCCGCTCCATCACCGTGTGGGGAAATCAGAGGGACCTGCGTCATCACCGTGTGGAGGAATCCCAGAACCCGCGTCCCATCACCGTGTGGGGAATCACAGAGACCCGCGTCCCATCACCGTGTGGGGCAATCACAGAGACCCACGTCCCATCACCGGTGGGGATTCACGGAGAGCCGCGTCCCATCACCGTGTGGGGGGTCACAGAGACACATATCCACGTCCCATCACCGTGTGGGGCAATCACAGAGACCCGCGTCCCATCAGCATGTGGGAGAATCACAGAGACCCGCGTCCCATGACCGTGTGGGGGAATCACAGAAACCTGCGTTACATCACCGTGTGGGGGAATCACAGAGACCCGCGTCCCATCACCGTGTGGGGGAATCACAGAGACCCACGTCCCATCACAGTGTGGGGGATTCACGGTGAAAGACACCCACGTCCCATCACCGTGCAGGGGAATCACAGAGATCCGCGTCCCAACACCGTGTGGGAGAATCGCAGAACCCGCGTCCCATTACCATGTGGGGGTATCACACAGACAGGGACCCACGTCCCATCACCGTGCAGGGGAATCACAGGGACCCATGTCCTATCACCGTGTGGAGGAATCACAGAGACCCGCGTCCCATCACAGTGTGGGGGATTCACGGAGACAGAGACCCACGTCCCATCAGCGTGTGGGGGAATCACAGAGACAAAGACCCGCGTCCCATCACCATGTGGGGGAATCACAGAGACAGAGCCCCACGTCCCATCACCGTGTGGTTGAATCACACAGACACGCGTCCCATCACCGTGTGGGGGAATCACAGAGATCCACGTCCCATCACCGTGTGGGGGAATCACAGATACCCACGTCCCATCACCGTGTGGGGGAATCACAGAGACAGAGACCCGCGTCCCATCACCATGTGGGGGAATCACAGGTACCTGCGTCCCATCACCGTGTGGGGGGATCACAGAGACCCGCGTCCCATCACCGTGTGGGGGGATCACAGAGACCCGCGTCCCATCACCGTGTGGGGGATTCACGGAGACAGAGACCCACGTCCCATCACCGTGTGGAGGAATCCCAGTGACCCACGTCCCATCACCGTGTGGGGGAATCACAGAAACCCGCATCACATCACCGTGTGGGGGATTCACAGAGGCAGAGACCCACGTTCCATCACCGTGTGGGGGATTCATGATGACAGAGACCCACATCCAATCACCGTGTGGGGAAATCCCAGAGACCTGCGTCCCCTCACCGTGTGGGGGGATCACAGACACGCATCCCATCACCGTGTGAGGGAATTACAGAGACCCGCCTCCCGTGACCATGTGGAGGATTCGCAGACCCGCGTCCCATCACCGTGTGGGGGAATCACAGGGACAGAGACCCATGTCCCATCACCGTGTGGGGGAATCCCAGAGACTCACATCCCATCACCTTCTGGGGGAATGACAGAGACCCGCGTCCCATCACCGTGTGGGGGAATCACAGAGACCCACGTCCCATCACCGTGTGGGGGAATCACAGAGACCCACGTCCCATCACCGTGTGGGGGAATCACAGAGACCCGCGTCCCATCACCGTGTGGGGGAATCACAGAGACAGAGACCCGCGTCCCATCACCATGTGGGGGAATCACAGGTACCTGCGTCCCATCACCGTGTGGGGGGATCACAGAGACCCGCGTCCCATCACCGTGTGGGGGGATCACAGAGACCCGCGTCCCATCACCGTGTGGGGGATTCACGGAGACAGAGACCCATGTCCCATCACCGTGTGGAGGAATCCCAGTGACCCACGTCCCATGACCGTGTGGAGGAATCCCAGTGACCCACGTCCCATGACCGTGTGGGGGAATCACAGAAACCCGCATCACATCACCGTGTGGGGGATTCACAGAGGCAGAGACCCACGTTCCATCACCGTGTGGGGGATTCATGATGACAGAGACCCACATCCAATCACCGTGTGGGGAAATCCCAGAGACCTGCATCCTCTTGCCGTGTGGGGGAATCACAGACACGCATCCCATCACCGTGTGAGGGAATTACAGAGACCCGCCTCCTGTGACCATGTGGAGGATTCGCAGACCTGCGTCCCATCACCGTGTGGGGGAATCACAGGGACAGAGACCCACGTCCCATCACCGTGTGGGGGAATCACTGAGACTCACGTCCCATCACCTTCTGGGGGAATGACGGAGACCCGCGTCCCATCACCGTGTGGGGGAATCACAGAGACTCACGTCCCATCACCTTCTGGGGGAATCACAGAGACCCACGTCCCAACACCGTGTGGGGGAATCACAGAGACTCACCTCCCATCACCGTGTGGGGGAATCACAGAGACTCAGCTCCCATCACAGTGTGGGGGAATCACGGAGACCCGCGTCCCATCACCGTGTGGGGGAATCAGAGAGACCTGTGTCCCATCACCGTTTGGGTGAATCACAGAGACCCGCGTCCCATCAGCGTGAGGGGGATTCACAGAGACAGAGACCCGCGTCCCATCACCGTGTGGGGGTATCACAGAGACCCGCGTCCCATCACCGTGTGGGGGGATCACAGAGACCCGCGTCCCATCACCGTGTGGGGGAATCACAGAGACCCCGTCCCATCACCGTGTGGGGGATTCATGGAGACAGAGACCCGCGTCCCATCACCGTGTGGGGGAATCACAGAGACAGAGACCCGCGTCCAGTCACCGTGTGGGGGAATCACAAACCCGCGTCCCATCACCGTGTGGGGGAATCACAGAGACCCACGTCCCATCACCGTGTGGGGGAATCACACAGACCCACGTCCCATTACTGTGTGGGGGATTCACGGAGACAGAGACCCACGTCCCATCACCGTGTGGGGGAATCACAGAGACCCACGTCCCGTTACTGTGTGGAGGATTCACGGAGACAGAGACCCATGTCCCATCACCGTGTGGGGGAATCACAGAGACCAGCGTCCCATCACCATGTGGGGGAATCACAGAGACAGAGACCCGCGTCCAGTCACCGTGTGGGGGAATCACAGACCCGCGTCCCATCACCGTGTGGGTAATCACAGAGACCCACGTCCCATCACCGTGTGGGGGAATCACAGAGACCCGTTCCCATCACCGTGTGGGGGAATCACAAGGACCCGCGTCCCATCACCGTGTGGGGGAATCACAAGGACCTGCGTCCCATCACCGTGTGGAGGAATCACAGAGACCCGCGTCCCATCACCGTGTGGGAGAATCACAGAGACCCGTGTCCCATCACCGTATGGGGGTATCACACAGACAGGGACCCACGTCCCATCACCGTGCAGGGGAATCACAGGGACCCACGTCCCATCACCATGGGGGGAATCACAGAGACCCACGTCGCATCACAGTGTGGGGGATTCACGGAGACAGAGACTCACGTCCCATCAGCGTGTGGGGGAATCCCAGAGACCCGCGTCCCATCACCGTGTGGGGTAATCCCAGAGACCTGCTTCCCATCACCGTGTGGGAGAATCACAGAGACCTGCGTCCCATCACAGTGTGGGGGATTCACGGAGACAGAGACTCATGTCCCATCAGCGTGTGGGAGAATCACAGAGACCTGCGTCCCATCACCGTGTGGGGGAATCACAGACCCGCGTCCCATCACCGTGTGGGGGAATGATAGAGATAGTGACCCGCGTCCCATCACCGTGTGGGGGAATCAGAGAGACAGAGACCCGCGTCAAATCACCATGTGGGGGAATCACAGACCCGCGTCCCATCACTGTGTGGGGGAATCACAGAGACCCACGTCCCATCACCGTGTGGGGGAATCACAGAGACCCGCCTCCCATCACCGTGTGGGGAAATCAGAGGGACCTGCGTCTCATCACCGTGTGGGGGAATCACAGAGACCCGCGTCCCATCACCGTGTGGGGGAATCACAGAGACCCACGTCCCATCACCGTGTGGGGGATTCACGGAGAGCCACGTCCCATCACCGTGTGGGGGGATCACAGAGACACATATCCACGTCCCATCACCGTGTGGGGCAATCACAGAGACCCGCGTCCCATCAGCATGTGGGAGAATCACAGAGACCCGCGTCCCATGACCGTGTGGGGGAATCACAGAAACCTGCGTTACATCACCGTGTGGGGGAATCACAGAGACCCACGTCCCATCACCGTGTGGGGGAATCACACAGACCCACGCCCCATCACAGTGTGGGGGATTCACGGTGAAAGACACCCACGTCCCATCACCGTGCGGGGGAATCACAGAGATCCGCGTCCCAACACCGTGTGGGAGAATCGCAGAACCCGCGTCCCATTACCATGTGGGGGTATCACACAGACAGGGACGCACGTCCCATCACCGTGCAGGGGAATCACAGGGACCCACGTCCCATCACCGTGTGGGGGAATCACAGAGACCCACGTCCCATCACCGTGTGGGGGAATCACACAGACCCGCGTCCCATCACCGTGTGGGGGAATCACAGAGACCCACGTCCCATCACGTGGGGGAATCACAGAGACCCACGTCCCATTACTGTGTGGAGGATTCACGGAGACAGAGACCCACGTCCCATCACCGTGTGGGGGAATCACAGAGACCCACGTCCCGTTACTGTGTGGAGGATTCACGGAGACAGAGACCCATGTCCCATCACCGTGTGGGGGAATCACAGAGACCAGCGTCCCATCACCATGTGGGGGAATCACAGAGACAGAGACCCGCGTCCAGTCACCGTGTGGGGGAATCACAGACCCGCGTCCCATCACCGTGTGGGTAATCACAGAGACCCACGTCCCATCACCGTGTGGGGGAATCACAGAGACCCGTGTCCCATCACCGTGTGGGGGAATCACAAGGACCCGCGTCCCATCACCGTGTGGGGGAATCACAAGGACCTGCGTCCCATCACCGTGTGGAGGAATCACAGAGACCCGCGTCCCATCACCGTGTGGGAGAATCACAGAGACCCGTGTCCCATCACCGTATGGGGGTATCACACAGACAGGGACCCACGTCCCATCACCGTGCAGGGGAATCACAGGGACCCACGTCCCATCACCATGGGGGGAATCACAGAGACCCACGTCGCATCACAGTGTGGGGGATTCACGGAGACAGAGACTCACGTCCCATCAGCGTGTGGGGGAATCCCAGAGACCCGCGTCCCATCACCGTGTGGGGTAATCCCAGAGACCTGCTTCCCATCACCGTGTGGGAGAATCACAGAGACCTGCGTCCCATCACAGTGTGGGGGATTCACGGAGACAGAGACTCATGTCCCATCAGCGTGTGGGAGAATCACAGAGACCTGCGTCCCATCACCGTGTGGGGGAATCACAGACCCGCGTCCCATCACCGTGTGGGGGAATGATAGAGATAGTGACCCGCGTCCCATCACCGTGTGGGGGAATCAGAGAGACAGAGACCCGCGTCAAATCACCATGTGGGGGAATCACAGACCCGCGTCCCATCACTGTGTGGGGGAATCACAGAGACCCACGTCCCATCACCGTGTGGGGGAATCACAGAGACCCGCCTCCCATCACCGTGTGGGGAAATCAGAGGGACCTGCGTCTCATCACCGTGTGGGGGAATCACAGAGACCCGCGTCCCATCACCATGTGGGGGAATCACAGAGACCCACGTCCCATCACCGTGTGACGGAATCACAGAGACCCACGTCCCATCACCGTGTGGGGGAATCACAGATACCCGCGTCCCATCACCGTGTGGGGGAATCACAGAGACACATATCCACGTCCCATCACCGTGTGGGGCAATCACAGAGACCCGCGTCCCATCAGCGTGTGGGAGAATCACAGAGACCTGCGTCCCATCACCGTGTGTGGGAATCACAGACCCGCGTCCCATCACCGTGTGGGGGAATCATAGAGATAGTGACCCGCGTCCCATCACCGTGTGGGGCAATCACAGAGACCCACGTCCCATCACCGTGTGGGGGATTCACGGAGAGCCGCGTACCATCACCGTGTGGGGGAATCACAGAGACAGAGCCCCACGTCCCATCACCGTGTGGTTGAATCACACAGACCCGCGTCCCATCACCGTGTGGGGGAATCACAGATACCCGCGTCCCATCACCGTGTGGGGGAATCACAGAGACAGAGACCCGCGTCCCATCACCATGTGGGGGAATCACAGGTACCTGCGTCCCATCACCGTGTGGGGGGATCACAGAGACCCGCGTCCCATCACCGTGTGGGGGGATCACAGAGACCCGCGTCCCATCACCGTGTGGGGGATTCACGGAGACAGAGACCCACGTCCCATCACCGTGTGGAGGAATCCCAGTGACCCACGTCCCATGACCGTGTGGGGGAATCACAGAAACCCGCATCACATCACCGTGTGGGGGATTCACAGAGGCAGAGACCCACGTTCCATCACCGTGTGGGGGATTCATGATGACAGAGACCCACATCCAATCACCGTGTGGGGAAATCCCAGAGACCTGCGTCCCCTCACCGTGTGGGGGAATCACAGACACGCATCCCATCACCATGTGAGGGAATTACAGAGACCCGCCTCCCGTGACCATGTGGAGGAATCCCAGTGACCCACGTCCCATGACCGTGTGGAGGAATCACAGAGACCCGCGTCCCATCACCGTGTGGGGGAATCACAGAGACAGAGACCCGCGTCCCATCACCGTGTGGAGGAATCCCAGTGACCCACGTCCCATGACCGTGTGGAGGAATCACAGAGACCCGCGTCCCATCACCGTGTGGGGGAATGACAGGGACAGAGACCCACGTCCCATCACCGTGTGGGGGAATCACAGAGACTCACGTCCCATCACCTTCTGGGGGAATGACAGAGACCCACGTCCCATCACCGTGTGGGGGAATCACAGAGACCCGCGTCCCATCACCGTGTGGGGGATTCACGGAGACAGAGACCCGCGTCCCATCACCGTGTGGGGGAATCACAGAGACAGAGACCCACGTCCAGTCACCGTGTGGGGGAATCACAAACCCGCGTCCCATCACCGTGTGGGGGAAATCACAGAGATCCACGTCCCATCACCGTGTGGGGGAATCACACAGACCTGCGTCCCATCACCGTGTGGGGGAATCACAGAGACCCACGTCCCATTACTGTGTGGAGGATTCACGGAGACAGAGACCCACGTCCCATCACCGTGTGGGGGAATCACAGAGACCCACGTCCCGTTACTGTGTGGAGGATTCACGGAGACAGAGACCCATGTCCCATCACCGTGTGGGGGAATCACAGAGACCAGCGTCCCATCACCATGTGGGGGAATCACAGAGACAGAGACCCGCGTCCAGTCACCGTGTGGGGGAATCACAGACCCGCGTCCCATCACCGTGTGGGTAATCACAGAGACCCACGTCCCATCACCGTGTGGGGGAATCACAGAGACCCGTGTCCCATCACCGTGTGGGGGAATCACAAGGACCCGCGTCCCATCACCGTGTGGGGGAATCACAAGGACCTGCGTCCCATCACCGTGTGGAGGAATCACAGAGACCCGCGTCCCATCACCGTGTGGGAGAATCACAGAGACCCGTGTCCCATCACCGTATGGGGGTATCACACAGACAGGGACCCACGTCCCATCACCGTGCAGGGGAATCACAGGGACCCACGTCCCATCACCATGGGGGGAATCACAGAGACCCACGTCGCATCACAGTGTGGGGGATTCACGGAGACAGAGACTCACGTCCCATCAGCGTGTGGGGGAATCCCAGAGACCCGCGTCCCATCACCGTGTGGGGTAATCCCAGAGACCTGCTTCCCATCACCGTGTGGGAGAATCACAGAGACCTGCGTCCCATCACAGTGTGGGGGATTCACGGAGACAGAGACTCATGTCCCATCAGCGTGTGGGAGAATCACAGAGACCTGCGTCCCATCACCGTGTGGGGGAATCACAGACCCGCGTCCCATCACCGTGTGGGGGAATGATAGAGATAGTGACCCGCGTCCCATCACCGTGTGGGGGAATCAGAGAGACAGAGACCCGCGTCAAATCACCATGTGGGGGAATCACAGACCCGCGTCCCATCACTGTGTGGGGGAATCACAGAGACCCACGTCCCATCACCGTGTGGGGGAATCACAGAGACCCGCCTCCCATCACCGTGTGGGGAAATCAGAGGACCTGCGTCTCATCACCGTGTGGGGGAATCACAGAGACCCGCGTCCCATCACCGTGTGGAGGAATCACAGAGACCCACGTCCCATCACCGTGTGGGGGAATCACAGAGACCCACGTCCCATCACCGTGTGGGGGAATCACAGAGACCCGCGTCCCATCACCGTGTGGGGCAATCACAGAGACCCACGTCCCATCACCGTGTGGGGGATTCACGGAGAGCCGCGTCCATCACCGTGTGGGGGGATCACAGAGACACATATCACATCCATCACCGTGTGGGGCAATCACAGAGACCCGCGTCCCATCAGCATGTGGGAGAATCACAGAGACCCGCGTCCCATGACCGTGTGGGGGAATCACGGAGACAGAGACCCGCGTCCCATCACCGTGTGGGGCAATCACAGAGACCCACGTCCCATCACCGTGTGGGGGATTCACGGAGAGCCGCGTCCCATCACCGTGTGGGGGGATCACAGAGACACATATCCACGTCCCATCACCGTGTGGGGCAATCACAGAGACCTGAGTACCATCACCGTGTGGGGGAATCACAGAGACCTGAGTACCATCACCGTGTGGGGGAATCACAGAGACCTGCGTCCCATCACCGTGTGGGAGAATCACAGAGATCCGCATCCCATCACCGTGTGGGGGTATCACAGACTCGTTCTAACATTGTTGGGAGCTCCCTGTGTCTCTTTCAGTGAATCCTCTCTGTCACACATGTGTTGGTGGATTCTGTCCGTATCTGGGATGATTACTGGCTTCACTGCCAATCAGACACAGTCATCGTTACTGTCAGCTTCATATTGCTGAAACATTCTTCTCGCTCTCTGTCTTGCTTTCTCTCTCTCTCTCTCTCTGGATCTCTCTCTGGCTCGCTCGCTCACCCTCACTCTCTCACTCTCTGTCTCTCCCCTCAGGGTCCTATCGGAGGTTGATTTTGAGGAGCGCTTTGCAGAGCTGCCAGAGTTCCGGCCAGAGGAGGTTTTGCCATCGCCCACATTACAGGCACTCACCACCTCACCCAGAGCCATCCTCAGCAGCTACAGGAAGAAGCGGAAAAATTCAACAGGTGAGACACACCTTCCTTCCCTTCCATGCCCCTGCCCAGTGTGCCCCTGCCCCTCGCACTGTGCCTGGTCCTTGTGTGACCTCCTCTCACCGACACTGTTTTTCCTGTAGATCTGGACTCCTCCACCGAGGACCCAATCTCCCCGAAGAGGAAGATTCGCCGTCGCTCAAGCTGCAGTTCTGAACCCAATACCCCAAAGAGTGCCAACCGCGAGGGAGACATCTTCACCTTCGACAAGCCTGGTACGCAGGGCCCAGGGAATGGGACTTAGATTGGGACAGATGTCTGATGGAACTTCACACAGTCCAGCAAAACTACACACTGTGAGCCCAGTAATGTTTACGGAGCATTGAGGAGGGGAATAGAGAGAGGCACAACGGTTAGAATTCCAGGCGGCTGAAAAGCATGGCTGCCAGTCATGAAGTGATCATAGTATTCCTACAGTATAGAAGGAGGCCATTCAGTCCTTTGTGTCTGCACAAACCACAATCCTATCCCCACAACCCCATGCATCCCAGCTCATCCCCTGACACTAAGGGACAATTCAGCATGGCCAATCCACCTAAAATCGGAAATGTTCAGGAGGATGGAATAAGGTGGCACGATGGCACAGTGATTAGCACTGCTGCCTCACCCAGGTTTGATTCTGACTTCGAGTGACTTTCTGGATTTTACACATTCTCCCCATGACTGTATTGGCACAATTGGCCTCATTCCACACTGGGAATTTGAGAAGTGCAGAGTTGTGTGGGCCAGAGGGAATTACAGAGGATTGTACGGCTGGAGGAAGTTACAGAGATAGGAAAGGTTGTAGGGTCTGGAGGAGATTACAGAGATAGAGAGTGTTGTAGGGACTGGAGGAGGTTACAAAGATAGGAGAGCTGTAGGGATTGGAGGAGACTACAGAGATAAATGGGGTTGCAGGAGCTGGAGGAAGTGTCAGAGATGGCGAACAGTGTACAGGATATTCATTGTGATTGGTATTGTTGCCATGTCTCATCTTGTACTCTTACCCCTGGTGAACCACACACACACGCTCACTCTTTCTCTTCCTCGCACTCTCTCTCGCACTCTCTCTCTCGCACTCTCTCTCTCTCGCACTCTCTCTCTCTCGCACTCTCTCGCACTCTCTCGCACTCTCTCCCCCACTCTCTCTCGCACTCTCTCTCTCGCACTCATACACACAGTCACACACTCACACTCACTTTCTCATGCTCACTGTCTCTCAGACATGCTCACTCTCTCTCTCACACTCACGCACGCTTGCGCCCTCATACACTCTCACATTCAGTCTCTCACACAGGTGCACACATTCTCTCATACACACACGCAAACTCACACTCACTCACACACATACACTCTTGCGCTCGCTCACACTCTGGCGCTCGCTCACACACACACACACACACACACACACACACACTTTCTCTCTGACATGCTCTTTCACAACTCACACACAATCTCCAACACACACACACATTCACTCTCACACATTTTCACACACTCTCTCTCATACACACACTTTCACACTCTCTCTCTCACACACACACACACACACACATTCTCACACATAAACTCTTTCATACACAAACACTCCCTCTTTCACACACATTCTCACACACACACACAATCTCTCAGACTCTGTCACACTGACACATACATGCTCTCTCTCATACACGCTCGCTCCCGCACACTCGTGCACACACACACACACACACGCACACGCACTCTGTCTCACACAGACATGCCCTCTATCACACAGGCACGCCCTGCCTCCCTCCTGCCCTCTGCCTCCCCCACAACCCCTCCCTCTCTCCCCCTCCCCCACACCCTTCTGCCCCCTCCCCCAACCCCCCTGCCCCTCCCCTGCTCCTCCCCCCCTGCTCCTCCCACTCCCCCTGATCTCTCTGCTCCCCCTCTTGCTCTTCCTCTCCCTCTCCCTCTCTATCCCTCCCTCTCCCTCTCTATCCCTCTCTCCCTCAGATGCCTCCCTGCAGTAACCAGCCTGCTGGTTCCATTCCTAGTGAGTTAGTTGATAGCGTTGGGCAGTGTGTTATCCTCAGTGTGTGAGGGAGCAGTGAGCGGAGGGGATTGGGTTGCGAAAGATTGTGTCTTGCTGTGGGCTGACCTGTGACCTGTGACCTCTGAATTGCCAACCTGTGTGCAGCTGCCCAGGGATCAGATGCTGATGACGTTCTGGCAGACCTGGAGTTTGAGAAGGTGCCGTACTCCTCTCTGCGACGGACACTCGACCAAAGACGGGCACTGGTCATGCAACTATTCCATGAACACGGATTCTTCCCTTCAGGTAAGGAGAGGACTGTCAACCCTCATCCTCATCTCCCCACCTCTCCCCACCGTCTCCCCTCCTCCCCCCCCGTCCCCCCCTCCTCCCCCCCGTCTCCCCCCTCCCCCCTCCCTCCCCCCCTCCCTCCTCCCCCCCCATCTCTCCTCCCCCCACATCCTCCCTCCTCCCCCCCTCTCCCCCTCCTCCCCCCCCGTCTCCCCTCCTCGTCTCCCCCCCCCCCCCGTCCTCCTCCTCCCCCCCGTCTCCCCTCCTCCTCCCCCGTCTCCCCTCTCCCCTCTCCCTCCTCCTCCCCCTCCCCTCCTCCCCCGTCTCCCCTCCTCCCCCCGTCTCTCCTCCCCCCCGTCTCCTCCTCCCCTGTCTCCCCTCCTCCCCCATCTCCCTCCCGTCTCCCCCCTCCCTCCTCAACCCCCGTCTCCCCTCCTCCCCCCTCCTCCCCCTCCCGTCTCCCCTCCTCCCACCCCCCGTCTCCCCTCCTCCCCCACCCCGTCTCCCCTCTCCCCCACCCCCCGCCTCCCCCTCCCCACCCCCGCCTCCCCTCCCCACCCCCGCCTCCCCTCCTCTCCCCACCTCCCCTCCTCATCCCCCGCCTCCTCCTCCCCCACCCCCCGCCTCCCCTCCTCCCCGCCTCCCCTCCTCCCCACCCCCCTCCTCCCCTCCTCACCCCCGTCTCCCCTCCTCACCCCCTCCCCTCTCCCCCTCCCCTCCCCCGTCTCCCCTCCTCACCCCCGTCTCCCCTCCTCAGCCCCCGTCTCCCCTCCTCACCCCCTCGTCTCCCCTCCTCCCCCCGCCCCTCCTCCCCCACCCCCCGCCTCCCCTCCCCACCCCCCGTCTCCCCTCCTCTCCCCCGCCTCCCCTCCTCACCCCCCCGTCTCCCCTCCTCACCCCCCTCCCTCCCCCCCCGTCTCCCCTCCTCAGCCCCCGTCTCCCCTCCTCACCCCCTCTCCCCCTCCCCCCCTCCCTCCTCCCCCCCCCCGCCTCCCCTCCCCACCCCCCCCTCCCCTCCCCCCCCCTCCCCCCCCCCGTCTCCCCTCCTCCCCCCGCCTCCCTCCTCCCCCCCCCGTCTCCCCCCCCCCCCCCCCGTCTCCCTCCTCACCCCCGTCTCCCTTCCTCCCCCCACCGTCTCCCCTCCTCACCCCAGCTCCCCCCCCACCCCCCACCGTCTCCCTCCTTCCCTCCCTCCTCTCCCCTTGCTCTCTCCTCTCCCCTTCCCTCCCTCCTCCCTCCCCCCTTCCTCTTTCTCTCACTCCCCCTCTCACTCACTCTTTCTCTCACTCACTCTTTCTCTCACTCTCTCACTCTCTCTCCGCTCCCAGCTCAAGCCACTGCAGCTTTCCAGGCCCGTTATTCGGACATCTTTCCCACCAAGGTGTGCCTGCAGCTGAAGATCCGTGAGGTGCGGCAGAAGATTATGCAGACGGCCACTCCGAACGAGCAGACGCAGTCCTCCCCCTTCCCGCAGTCCCCGTCTGGCCAGCCGGCCCAGGACTCTCTAGCCAGGGGCGAGGAGGAGGCTGAGGTGGGAGAGGAGCAGGAGAGGACAGAGAGGACAGAGCCATCACCGAGCGAGAGCGGTGAGGCCAGCGGCAACACCAGGTGATGGCAGCACAGCGATGGATGGAGTCGGCGCGACAAAGTGATTTTTATTTTATATATAGATTATATATAAATATATAAATGTTTAAAAGTGCGAGGATCTGCCGTCGGGAGGGGGGGTGCCTGGCGAGTGTTGGGAAAGTAATGGGGGGGGGGGTGGCGGGCACTTGCAGTGACGGGCGACGCCTTGAAGCAGGCCCCTTTGGGATCGCTCGATAACCAACCTCGTGTCCAAGGACAGCCAGTGTCAGGATAGTGCTCCGAGCCGGGCCATAGAGAGACGGGACAGTGTGCGGGGTGAGCTTTGAATGAGTCCTCCACTCCCTCACCTCCCCCCCTTCCTCCTCCCACCCTCACTCCTCCTCCTCCTCCTCCCCCCACCCCCGATAGCCTAAGGGGCACTGGGCAGGGCCCATTCCAGGCGTGTCCGATGGAAGCTCTGCCACCGCGGTGCACCAGGGTGCAGGAGGCTTTCGTGAGGGTCTGCATACACGCACTCACGCGCGCACACACACACACACACACACAGCACAACACAGGACAAAAAAACACTGCAATACAAGAAATACTATCCTCCTCCCCACACTTCCCCCCCCCACCCCACCCCCCACCCCCACCCCCACCCCAAACTCAGTGTGTGCGGGGAACATAGATTGCTTCTGTCTGTTTCAATCCCAGTCTCTTTCAGCCGGACATTTTTATCAGATCTAATTGTATTAGGAACTCTGTACAGATTTCCCCACTGTTATTGAATCCAGCTTCCCCATCCCTCATTCTCTGTCCTTCTCTCCGCCCTTGCTCCGTCCCTCTCTGCTTTCCTCCCTCCCTCCCTCCATTAGGCTCCTTTCTCCTTCTCTTTCGCTCCTTTATACTATTCTGTTACTCGCCCTATGCTGTCTGCCCACTCCCTCCGTCACACTCTCTTTTCCATGCCCCCCACTTCCTGTCTCTCCCCTCCGTTCTCGCTCTATACCCCTCATCAGTTTCCTCCTTGCTCCTTTCATTTCCCATCCCTGGTTTCACATTCCACCTGCATGCTTGCACTCTCTCTCTTACCCCCCACCATACCCGGCTCTTTCTCCCTCCGCTCACTACCCCCCCTCCCTGCCCTCCTTCCCCTTCCTCCAGCTATCTCTCGTGCTAAAGCATTCTGTACAGAATATGTAAAGTTGCTTTGTATTATAGATTGAAGCTGCCCCTAAGGGGTACTATCTCCTAACTGTGCAAAATGTGTTTTTAATACAACCCTTAACACCCTGTCTTAACTCGCTGTGTAAAGGGCAAGTGTCCACACGCACCCATCAGCACCCACACTTACAGCAGTCTGTCTGAGGAACCTTTCCTCTCTCTGTCTTTCTCTCTGCATCTCTCTATTTGTCTCATTTGCTTTCTCTCTCATCCCTCTCTCTTCATCTCTTCTCTCTCTCTGTCTCTGTCTTTCTCTCTCTTCCTTCTCTCTCTCTGTTCCCCCTCTCCGTTTCTCTCTCACTCTCCGTTTCTCTTTGTCTCTTCCCTATCTCTGTTTTTCTCTCTCTCTCTCTCTCTCAGTGCCTCTTCCGTATCTCTCTCCATCTCTCTCTCTCTCCGTCTTTCTCTCTCTCTCTCTCCCCTCCCTCTCTGTCCGTCTCTTCCCTCTCTGTCTCAATCTCTGAATCAACATACAGAGGGCTGTATTTGGGAGGGTGCATCATTGGACCTCCTCTTAGGAAACCAGGTAAGGTAAGTGACTGAAGCGTCAGTGGGGAAGCAGTTTGGGTCCAGTGACTAAAAAGGTATTTGTTTTAGAATAGTTATGGAAAAAGTTAGGGTCCTAAACTGGGGCAGGGCCAATGATGGGGGCATTAGGCAGGATCTAGCAGAGGTCAATTGGGTGAGTTTATTTGAAGAAAAAGAAGCAATTGGCAAATGGGAGGCTTTTAGAAGTGTGATATCAAGAACCCAGGGGTAGTATGTCCCTGTTAGAGTGAAGTAAAGGGCTGATGAGATATTGAGGCTCTGGTCAGGAGAAAGAAAGAATGTGTTTAGGCATTTGGGGAAAAGTTTGAAGTAAAGTTTATTTGTCTGTTGCTAATAAGCCTTACATTAACATTTCAATGAAGTTACTGTGAAAATCCTCGAGTCATCACATTCCAGCGCCTGCTAACCAGCACCAACACGCCAGTGCCTGTTCGAGTCAATGCATCTAACAGACTGTGAGGGGAAACCAGAGCTCTCAGAGGAAACCCATGCAGTCACTGGGAAAACATGCAAACTCCGCACAGAAAGTGACCTGAGGCCGGTAATTGAACCCGGGCCCCTGGCACTGTGAGGCAGCAGTGCTGAGCACTGTGCCATCATGCCACCCTCTTGAATCTACTGTGACTCCCTTGATGAGTATAAGAAGTGTAAGTGTACACTTAAGCGGGAAATCAGAAAGACAGGGTATGAGATGAATCTAGCATGTAAGGTTAAAGAAAATCCATAGAGGTTCTACAACTATATTAAAAGCAAAGGGGCGGCTATGAAAGAATAGGCCCTGTAAACATCAGCACGGCCATCTGTGAATGATACCACAGGAAATGGGTGAGATTTTTATGGAATATTTCTCGCTGGTGTTTACTGAGGAGAAAATCATGGGTGCTAAAGAAATAAATGAAATGAATGGTCATGTCCTGGCCAAATGCATGTTACTAGGGAGGAGGTATTTGCAATCTTAAAATCCATTGAAACGGTTAATTCCCCCTGATCAAATGCATCCTTGGATCATATTGGAGGCTAGGACAGAAATTGCAGAAGCCCTTACTTTGCTTCGCCTCCTTGCACTGGCATTGTTCCGGAAGATTGGAGTGTGACTAATGTGGTCTAAGAAGAGTAGCGAAGACAAGTCAGGGAATTAGAAACCTGACCTCAGTGGTGGCTACCTTACTGGAGGGGATTCTGAGGGACAGAATCTACCAACATTTAGATAGTCACGGTCTAATTAGGCATAGTCAGCATGGCTTTGTACATGGGAAGTCATATCTGACTGATCTGCT
The DNA here is from genome assembly GCA_024679065.1 of Sphyrna mokarran. NCBI lineage: Eukaryota > Metazoa > Chordata > Chondrichthyes > Carcharhiniformes > Carcharhinidae > Sphyrna > Sphyrna mokarran. Next base: position 7,394,532 of record JAGIQG010000016.1, on the reverse strand, counting down.
TCCAGTGGTTTTTGAATCAGGAACCAAGAGGGTGGATTAGGGGACAGCAGTAGATGTTCTATATATGAACTTTAGCAAGACACCTGACAAAGTTCCTCATGGCAGACTAGTCTGGAAGGTTGGATCACATTGAATCCAGGGGGAGCGAGTAAATTGGATTCGTAATTGGCTCGATGGTGGCTCGCAGAGGGTAATGGTCAAAGTTTGTTTCTCAAACTGGAGACCTGTGATGATGATGTGTCTCCGGTTTGGTGTTCAGATTCTTGTTGTTTATTATTTTTATAAGTGATTTGAATGTGCATGTACAAGGTTGATCCTAAATTTGGAGATATCTTTGACAGCAAATAAGGTTATCAGAAATTACAGGGGGATCTTGATCAGTTAGGACAGTAAGCCGAGGATTTCAAATGGATTTCAATAGAGGTAAGTGTGACTTTTGCAAAGTCAAACCAGGATAGGAATTATATGGTGAACGATGGGGCCCTGGGGGAGTAGTTGAGGAACAGAGGGTCTAAGACAGTGAAGCCCAATTTGTTCAAAGCAGCATCACAGCTATACAGTGATGAAGAAAGTGATAAGCACACTGGCACACATCAGTTAGGGCTTAGAGTACAGGAGGTGGGACATTTTATTACAGCTTTTTGGTGAGACTACCTCTGGAGTCCTGTGTTTGCACGGTGGCACCATGGTTAGCACTGGTGTCTCACAGCGTCAGGGACTCAGGTTTGATTCCTGCTTTGAGTCACTATGTGGAGTTTGCATTTTCTCCCCATGTCTGCATGTGTTTCTTCAGGATGCTCCGGTTTCCTCTCGCAGTCTGGTAGACATGCTGGTTAAGGGCATTGACTGAACATGTGCCAGAGTGTGGTGACTAGGAGATTTTCACAGTAACTTCATTGCAGTGTTAATGTAAGCCTACTTGTCACAATAAGAAATAATCTTTAACACTTCAGTTTCGATCACCCTGATATAGGGAAGACATTGATAAACTAGAATGAACGCAAAGAGTTGCGAGGATGTTGCAAAGACTAATGGGCCTGAGTTACAGGGAGAGGTTGGCCATGTTAGGACTTTACTTCACAGAACATCGGACAATGAGAGGTGACCTTAATAACGTGTAGATCATCAGAGGCATAGATAGAAAGAACGCACACACGTCTTCCCAGGAAGGGGAATTGAAAGCTAGGGGCATAGGTTTAAAGTGAGAGGGGAAAGGTTTAAAAAGGACCTGAGAGACAATTTCTTAACACAGAGGGTGGTGTGTATGGGGAATGAGCTGCCAGAGTAAGCAGTTGGGGCAGGTTCAATAACAACATTTAAAAACACATTTGGATGAGTACATGAATGGGAAAGGATTAGTGGGATATGGGTCAAAACAGGCAATGGGAACTGCAAGGGCAACATGGTTGGCATGGATAAGCTGGGCTGTCTGTCCTGATTCTGTGTAAATGGCTTTGACTCTTGCTCTCTGTCTTTCTCTCACACTTGGTACACCCTCGCTGTTAACAATGGAGATCTCGGGTTGGTACACACACACTGTTAACAACGGAGATCTCGGATTGGTACACACACACTGTTAACAGCGGAGATTTTGGGTTGGTACACACACACTGTTAATAACGGAGATCTCGGATTGGTACACACACACTGTTAACAGTGGAGATCTCGGGTTGGTACACACACATTGTTAATAACGGAGATCTCGGATTGGTACAGACACACTGTTAACGGAGATCTCGGGTTGGTACACACTGTTAACAACGGAGATCTTGGGTTGGTACACACTGTTAACAACGGAGATCTCGGGTTGGTACACACAACAACGGAGATCTCGGGTTGGTACACACACTGTGGTCAATAGGGAACTCAGGTTGGTACACACTCGCTGTGATCAATGGGGAACTCAGGTTGGTACACACTCGCTGTGATCAATGGGGAACTCAGGTTGGTACACACTCGCTGTGATCAATGGGGAACTCAGGTTGGTACACACTCGCTGTGATCAATGGGGAACTCAGGTTGGTACACACACGCTGTGGTCAATGGGGAACTCAGGTTGGTACACACTCGCTGTGATCAATGGGGAACTCAGGTTGGTACACACACGCTGTGGTCAATGGGGAACTCAGGTTGGTACACACACGCTGTGATCAATGGGGAAGTCTGACAACACCAGGTTTAAGTCCAACTGATATATTTGATAGTAAACTCACAAGCTTTCAAGGTTCCCCTCTTTGTCAGGTGATTCTCTTCTTACTGCTTTTACCCCAGTCCAATAATGGCATCTCCACATCAACAATGGGGAACTCAGGTTGGTACACACTCACTGGTCAATGGGGAACTCAGGTTGGTACACATTCACTAATCAATCGAGATCTCGAGTTGGTACACACTCACTAATCAATGGAGATCTCGAGTTGGTACACACTCGCTGTGATCAATGGGGAAGTCAAGTTGGTACACACTCGCTGTGAACAATGGGGACCCAGGTAGGTACAAACTCATTGTGACCAATGGGGAAGATGTGTTGGTACACACTCGGTATGATCAATGGGAGTCTCAGTGATCAATAGGGATCTCAGGTTAGTACACAATGGCTGTGATCAATGGGGAGCTTGGCCTGGTACGTACTTGCTGTAATCAACAGGCAACTTGGATTGGTACATACTGGCTGTGATTAATGAGGAACTCAGGTTGGTACATACTCGCTGTGATCAATGGGGAACTTGAATTTGTACACGGTGATCATTTGGGAATTAGGGTTGGTACACACTGGCTGTGATCATTTGGGAATTAGGATTGGTACACATTTGCTGTGATCAATGGGGAATATGCTGTAATTTATGGGGAACTTGGGTTGGTACACATTGTGATTAACAGGGAATGTGGGTTGGTTGATAACTGATCAAGGGAGAATTCGCGTTAGTACATACTCACTGACCAGTGGGGAGCTTGGGTTGGTACATAATTGGTGCGATCGATGGGAACTCAGGTTGGTACACACACTGATCAATGGGGAAGGCGGGTTGCTACATGCTAGCTGTGTTCAGTGGGGATCTTGGCTTGGTATACCCTGATCAATGGGGAACTTAGTATGCACTCTGTGACTAGTGCAGTTCCCTTGGTGCACACTGTCTGGGATCAGTGGGGAACTCAGATTGGTACATGGTCACTGTCATCAGTGGGAATCCCTGATTGGTACTGACTCGGTGTCACTTGGTGATCTGGGGTTGGTACATAATTGCTGTGATAATGGAGAGCTCAGGGTGATACACATTCACTGTCATCAACAGGAAACTTGGCCTAGTATACACTGGTAATGAGGAACTTGGATCGATAACACACACTGGCTGTGCTCAATGGGGAAGTCAGATTAGAACATTACGTTAATACAGGCCCTTCGGCCCTCGATGTTGCACCGACCTGTGAAACCAATCTAAAGTCTATCTATGCTATTCCAATATCGTCCGTGGTACATATTGGTACACACACGCTGTGATCAATGGGGAGCCCGGGCTGGTACAAAATCACTGCCGATAGGGAACATGAGGTGGTACACGCTGTGATCAATGGGGAAGTCCAGTTGGTACACACTGGGATGGTATATGTGCCGTAATCAGTGGGGATCTTGAGTTGGTACACACTGATCATTGGGGAAATCAGGTTGGTACATGCTGTGATCAATGGGGATCTTGGGTTGGTACACATTTGCAGTGATCAATTGGGAACTCGGATTAGTACACACTCGCTGTAATCAATGGGGCACTTGGATTGGTATGTACTTGCTGTGATCAGCAGGGAACTTGGGCTGGTACACATTTGCTGTGATCAATGCTGAAGTTGTGTTGGTACACTGTGATCAATGGGGAACTTGGATTGGTACGCACTGATCAACAGGAGCTCAGGTTGGTATGCACTCACTGCACAATGAGGATCTTGGTTTGGTATACACTGATCAATGAGGATGTTGGGTTGGTACACACTTGCTGTAATCAAAGGTGAACTTGGGTTGGTACATGCTTGCTGTTATCAGTGAGGAACTCGGGTTGGTACACACTGTGATAAATGGGGATCACTGGTTGGTACTAACTCGCTGTGATCAATAGGGAAGTCAGATTGATACACATGCACCATAATCAATGGAGAAGTCAAATTGGTACACATTCGCTATGATCAATAGGGAACTCGGGTAAGTATACACTCCCTGTAATCTATGGGTTTGTACACACTGATCAATAGAACATGATTGGTCGACACTGTGATGAAGGGAGAATTCAGATTGGTCAGTGTGTACCAATGTGGAATTTGGCTTGGTACATAATCACTGGGGAACTCGGAGTAGTACACACTCGCTGTGATCGGTGGGGAATGTGGGATGGTACACAATGGCAGTGAGCAATAGGGATTTCAGTTTGTACATAGTTATCTTTGAATGTCTCCTGGCTGACGTGCACAGCCATCCTGTTAATGCATTATGTTGATTTTTGTGACTGGATTATTGTAGCCCATTGCTGATGATTCCTGTGAATGACCGGATTCTCTATACCACACAGGAAGTGGACTTTCATTTGCGCAATTAATATCACCTCATTTATCCTGCACCACCCTCCTTCCCAACACACCCCACATCTGATCCAAACTGAATGGTAAAGGAAGGCCTAATAAGAGCAGAGCCCTGCAAATGCTGGATTCTGAACCAGCATTATGTGGCATAAACTCAGCACTTCAGCAGCCCTTTCCAGAGACAGAGAAACATCAATATATCAATTTCTGATAGGATTCTTCACACGCGTTGGTACAGTCTCAATGATAATGGAGAGCCACAGCCGGAAGTCCCTGGGAATAAGTGAGTAAAAAGCCAGAAATGCAATGACGAAAGCAGAATAGAAGCTGGAAGCCTGCCAGCCTCCACTGGTTTCATTCTGCAGTTCCGCTTCGAGGATCCGTGGCAGAATGCTCTCAAACTGAAAAGTTGCACTGCTTCCTGCTGGGAGACATCAGCAGTGCAGAAACTGGAACAGCAAACTGGCCTGGGTCAGAGCACAGGCCAATATCCAGCTGTGCTGAGTACTGTACCACCCACTCTATCTTTCACATCTTTCCTTGTTGATTAGAGAACAGACTGCTCAAGTTGCTTTTATATTTTTGGCTGCTCTATCATTCTGACAGCATACAGTACACGCCGTTGTTCTGGAAACAAGTCATGTTCCTCTTGTAACTCAGTATCCCCACTGCTGTGTTTGAACAACAATAGACAGGTGCCTGCGGCCTCAGGGATTACAGGCACATGTCTATGGTCATGTGTAACTGCACACTTGGATGGCCTCAACCAGGGACTTGGGTTCATGTCGCACTATTTATAACCCCCCCATAACTTGCCTGGATTTGCAAAATCTCACTTATTGCGTTGAGTCACATCCCTTTAACCTGTGCTTAACCCTCTCTCCACACACACAGTCTGTACCTTTAAGACTTGATTACTTGTAAAGATTTGCATTCCAACCATTATTTTGTAAATTCACTTTGTACTTACATATACCTTGTTTGTGAACACAACTCCCACTCACCTGATAAAGGAGCTGCACTCTGAAAGCTAGTGGCTTTTGCTACCAAATAATCCTGTTGGATTTTAACCTAGTGTTGTGAGACTTCTTACTGTATCCTCGGTGATGTCAGAATGCTCGTGTAAATATTCATAGAATTTCTACAGTGCAGAAGAAAGTCATTCAACCCATCAAGTCTTCACTGACCACAATTCCACCCAGGCCCTAGCCCCATAACCCTGCATATTTACCCACCTAATCCCCTTATAACTAATTTAGCATCACCAATCCATCTACTCTGTACATGTTTGGACTGTGGGAGAAAACCAGAGAAAATCCATACAGATATGGGGAGACTGTACAAACTGCACATGGATAGTGACCCAAGCTGGGAATCAAATCCAGATCCCTGGTGTGGTGACGCAGCAGTGCTAACCACTGTGGCACTACGCATGTATATAAGAATGTGCATATGTAGAGGCAAGCTTGTTTTGCTGAGGACATATGTGTGTACGTGCATGTGTTATGTATGTATTTACATACGAGTTTACATTCTTTGTTGAGATGTGGGTTTTGTTTGTGAGGCCAGTCTTTTATTACCCATCAAGGCAGGGCAATGAGGATGAACCTTCCTCGACTATTCTTTACACTAAATTCACATTCTCAAACTGACAGTATGACTGCACCCTCCTATGTGGCTCATAAGCGTGGGATTGTCTAACTTTGCTTTCTTCTCTACCTGCATGTGTGAATGTCACAATTTTTACAATGCCAAAGGAGGCCATCAACCCCAGGAGTCTGCACTGGCTCTCTGAAAAAGCATTCTATCCACTCACCCAGATTTAATCTCATAACCTGGCACATTCTCACTTTTCAAATAGCAATCCAATCCCCTTCTGATTTCCTTGATCAAATCTGCCTCCACTACCCTCTCAAGAAGTTTATTCCAGACTCCAGTCTTCCTCTGGGTATGAAACATTTCCATCTCCTCACTTTTGCTGCTTTTGCAAATTATTGTCAATCTGTGCCTTCAAGTTCTTGGTGCTCTGTTGAGTGGGAACAATTTCTCCCAATTTATCCTGTCCACACCCTCAGGATGCTGAATAGTGTGTGTGACTGTGTACGTATGTGAGCCTGAGTGTGTCGTGTGTGCATATGGGTGTGTGTGTGTGTCGTTTATGTATGTGTGTGGGTGTGAGTTGAGTGAGGGGTGAGTGAGATTTTCTGTATTGGAGACAGAGGTGGACAGCAGCATAAACAAACAATTCTTTATTAATGTGTTTTACAAGTCGACCGCCAAGATCATGACAAATTGAGGCCCCAACCTGCACAGTAACCAGCCCCTGGGGTTATGACAGACCAGCACTGACACCCTTGGGGCCACGACAGACTAAGACTGACCCAACCACCCCTAGGCAGCCCCCTCCGCCCCCCCCCCCCAAAGTCGTAACAAACCCACTCCTACAAGGTCAGGACACAATGAGCCTAAACAGACAGGTTTGGCCAATGGTGCATGTGTGTCCCCCACCCCCGAGAGGTCAGGGGCAGACAGCCCAGGCAGATAGTTAGCCGCGATGTTGGGTGCTGGACAGACAGCGACGCTGGGTCTGGCAGACACAGACAGTTGGCAAAGGAGAGGTTTCCAGAAGCCCCCAACAGCATTAGACCGACAGAGCCCATCTGTACAACGTGCAAAATTGGGGTGAGCGAGCTGGGTTGCCATGGGGATGGTTACAAATCCCTAACTTAATCAGGGTGAATTTATTTACATTTGGCACAATTCCTCTGATACATAATCGAGGGATTAATCACAGAGTAAAAACCTTCAGGTAGTCCGTCCAGGGATCTCGACAGGGAACTGTCAGGATGAAAGATCACCTCACCATCCCAGCCCTTACACTGAACTCAGTGCAGGAGTGCAAACTAACACCGGTTAGTTGGAAGAATGAGGAAAAATATAAAGGATACTACAGCTTAATGAGACGCAGGAACTAATAGATCAGAGACGGCATAAATCTCCCTCTACACTGTCCCCCATCAAACACTCCCAGGACAGGTACAGCATGGGGTTAGATACAGAGTAAAGCTCCCTCTACGCTGTCCCCATCAAACACTCCCAGGACAGGTACAGCACGGGGTTAGATACAGAGTAAAGCTCCCTCTACGCTGTCCCCATCTAACACTCCCAGGACAGGTACAGCACGGGGTTAGATACAGAGTAAAGCTCCTCTATACTGTCCCCATCAGACAAAGAACAAAGAGAATGAAGAATACAGCATAGCAAAAAGCTTTTCAGCCCACCAAGCCTGCGCTGATATGTGGTTTCAATCGCTCTGTTCACTTCCTGTTCATGTTCCATCAAGATATACCTTGCAAATGTATTTGCTTCCACCAACTCCACTGGCAGTGTTCCAGGCATCCATCACCCTGTGTGAAAAACCTTCCCTGCCAGTCTCCCCTAAATTTACCACCTCTCACCTTAAGCCTGGACCCTCTTGTAATTGAAACCTCCACACTAGGAAGAAGCCTCTGACTATCCACCCTGCCTATGCCTCTCAATTTTGTAGACTTCCATCCAGTCATCCCTCATCCTCCGCCTTTCCAGTGTAAACAATCCGAGTTTATCCAACATCTCCTCAAACCAAACAAACCTCCAAGCCAGGCAGCATTCTAGTAAACATTCTTTGCACCCTCTCCAAACACTCCCAGGACATGCACAGCACAGGGTTCGATACAAAGTAAAGCTCCCTCTACACTGTCCCCATCAAACACACCCAGGACAGGTACAGCACGGGGTTAGATACAGAGTAAAGCTCCCACTACACTGTCCCCATCAAACACTCCCAGAATAGATACATACAGGGTTAGTTACAGAGTAAAGCTCCCACTACACTCTCCCCATCAAACACTCCCAGGACAGGTACAGCACGGGGTTAGATACAGAGTAAACCCCCTACACTGTTACAGCACGGGGTTAGATACAGAGTAAAGCTCCCACTACACTGTCCCCATCAAACACTCCCAGGACAGGTACAGCACGGGGTTAGATACAGAGTAAAGCTCCCACTACACTGTCCCCATCAAACACTCCCAGGACAGGTACAACACAGGGTTAGATACAGAATAAAGCTCCCTCTTCATGACACTGCTGTCAATTTGGTGCACTGGGATCGGGGAGGTGATCTCGGATTCCTGTGTGTGTTCCATGCTTTCCCCATCATTCACCTGTCCCCGGACTCTGGTCTTTAATGACACGGTGTATGATGGATGCCCGGAGCCTGGGTGCCGAGGTATTCTCCAAAGCCGTTGTAGTGAGGTGGCAGGGGGTCAGTCAGGGGCCCTAGAGGCACTGCAGGTCTCAGGGGAGGGAGTCCGGGCGAGGTCTGCTTCCAGGGCTGCTCCATCTCACGGCTCGCTTTGCCATTCTGCAACGATGGATGAAAGGAGATGTCAGTTGACCTTGGACCTTCACCTCTACCCTGGTAAACACGCTCCCTCCCCCCCAGTGCCACAGCTCCAATTCATTCTGATTCTCAGTGACGGTGTTGTGTGCTGTGAGCTGTTCTCACCCCAGCAACACTGTTTATCCGCGATGGGGACACAGCGTACACAGTGGCCCCAGGTCACAAGTGAGAATTCCCCAGTATTCCTTCCAATAGAGTTCGGGCATTTGAGACCACCTCAGAGGGCAGAATGTGCTTCAGGGTAAGATCCAGAAATTGGCAAGTAGGATCTCAACAGCGCGGCGCTCCCTCAGCACCAACCCTCTGACAGCGCGGCGCTCCCTCAGCACCGACCCTCTGACAGCGCGGCGCTCCCTCAGCACCGACCCTCTGACAATGCAGCTCAGATCCCTGAATGTCTGGCGTGTTGTCTGAGCAGCTGAAGCTTTGTTGGCCGCAGGCTTGTGTGTCACTAAGTTAAGGATCCCCTGGTCTATCTCAGCGAGGTATCAGTGTGGGACTCACCGTGGTGCTGGTCCCGTTGGCCGTGGCGATGGAGAACAGCTCGGTGAAGTTTGGTACCGAGTCCCCGGTGAAGCTGCTGTTTCCGTAGATGTGGTGTGGGTACTTGTCAAAGCTGGTGTCCACAATGCCAATCTGGGAGGTGCGGACGTGGTAGGGGAAGTTCTTGTTGGCTGCCGACGGCCGAGTGATCACCTGACAAGGCAGGGTGGGGGGAATGTTTAGACCCAGGCAGTGGTTGGGAAAGAGCCAGGCTTCATCTCTGGCCTAGGCTCTCTTTGTTGCTCTCTGTGTGGCAGGGTGCATCCTGCCCACAGTACCAAGTGGTGAAATAGTGGTGTATAGAAACATGGAAAACAGGAGCAGGAGGCGCACCTCGAGCCTGCTCCGCCATTCATTACAATCATGGTTAACCATCCACACCATCCACCTTCCCTCCAATATCCACTGATCCCTTTCACCCCTACATCGAACGCCTTCTTGAAAACATTCAATGTTTTGGCCTCAACTGCTTCCTGTGGTAATGAATTTCAAACGCTGACCACTCTCCGAGTGAAGAAATTTCTCCTCATCTCTGTCCTTAATAGTTTGTCTCATGCCCTCGGACTGTGACCCCCTGGTTCTGGATTCCCCCATTATCAAAAATATGCTTTTTGCACCTACCCTGTCTCATTCTATTTGAATTTTATAGGTTTCTCTGAGAACCTCCCTCATTTTTCAGAACTCCAGCGAATATAACCCTAAGTCCTTGTGTATCAGTCCCGCCATGCCCAGAATCAGCCTGGTAAATCTTTGTTGCAATCCCCCTAGAGCAAAAACATCCTTCCTCAGATAAGGAGACCAAAAGTGCACACAATACTCCAGGTGTGGCCTCAACAAAGTGTTCCTCAGAAGGAACTCTTCAAATGCAGATGATAAAAATATAACAAAACTTACTCCAACTTATAAATCAAAGGAAGGTTTTAATAAAGAAACCTCATTCCTCCAAACTTGGGACCTTGACCCAGGCCACTCCAAGCTCCCCACGAGTTCCTTATTTATGGTCAGTCAGCTGACCATCATATCATTCTGTATTTGGTTCCATGGGCGGCACGGTAGCACAGTGGTTAGCACTGCTGCTTCCCAGCTCCAGGGATGTGGGTTCAATTCCTAGCTCCAGTCACTGTCTGTGTGGAGTTTGCACATTCTCCTCGTGTCTGTGTGGGGTTTCCTCCCACAATCCAAAGATGTGCAGGTTAGGTTGACCGGCCATGCTAAATTGCCCCTTAGTGTCCTGAAATGCGTAGGTTAGAAGGGATGAGTGGGTAAAATATGTATAGATATGGAGGTAGGGCCTGGGTGGGATTGTGCTCAGTGCAGACTCGATGGGCTGAAGGGTCTCTTTCTGCACTGTCAGAATTCTATGATTCTGACCCTTGTATCTCGTTACCATTGGTCACATTACATCCAATACAACATTGTCACCAGTTACATTCCAACACTGCAAAACCGCAGCAAGACATCCCTATCCCTGTACTCGAATCCTCTCGCTGGGAAAGACCAACACTCCATTTACCGTACAGCAGTAACGTGGCTGGGCCAGTCACCCAACTGACTCGATTAATCCCCTCCCATCTGCTGTGATAAGACTGGGCAGCAGAGCAAGCTCAGTGGGCCAAATGGCCTAGTTTTGCCCTCATTTCCCATGGTCACGGGCATCTCAGTTCTTGCCCGGGGCTTTATATATAAAAAAAAAAGTGCCACTCTTCATTCTGTGAAACCCATTCGGGTCTGGAACGCTCAGATCAACTCTCTTTGTTAACCCATACCCCCTACCCACCACCACCCCACCTCCTTCCCAAATCAAAAGCAAGTTCCTGGGAATATAGTAGAGAGGGGAATGGAGTTAACATCATGGGATGAGGGCCTTCCATATAGAAGTGGAAAAGGTTTGCCACTGGGGCACGTCTGAAGCAAAAGGGTGGAGGGAAAAGATAACTCGAGATCTGTGGTGGGGCAGGCGGGAGAGATCAGTGAGGGGTGGTCACGGCTCAAGGTCTTTCCTCCATTCCCAGCATCTCCAGCCCCTTCCCACTGAGCAAAGCCCACCAACACCTCGACTTTCTCAGGAGGCTGTGAAAATTTGGGCACGCTGACTTTCACAGATGCACCGTAGGAAGTACCGTTTCCTGAAGTATCACAGCTTGGGACGGCCCCTGCTCTGCCCGAGACTGCAAGAAACTACAACGGTTCGTGGGTGTAGCCCAATCCATCACGCAAACCGGCCTCCCATCCGTGGGCACTGTCTACACCTCCCGCTGCCTCGGCAAAGCAGCCAGCAGAATCAAGGACCCCACACACTCCGGACATTCTCTTTTCCACCTTTTCTCCCATTGGGAAGAAGAAAGAGGAGTTTGAGGTCAGGTACCAACCAACTCCAGAACAGCTTCTTCCCTCCCGCTGTCCAAACGGACCCTACCTTGTATTAAGTCGATCTTTCTCTACACCCTCGCTGTGATTGTAACACTACATTCTGCACTCTTTCCTTTCCTTCTCCATGAACAGTATGCTTTGTATAGCATGCAAGAAACAATAATTTTCGCTGCATACTGATACATATGACAATAATAAATCAAGAAATCCCTCCCAGTACCCAGAATCACTGAGAAATCTCTCTCTCTCTCTCTCCCCCCTGCAATGTCCTTGCTGACATGCAGAAGGGGGACAGTGAATAAGACACAATACTCCAGCTGGCGCCTAACTTCCTTCACTTCTGTCCTTGATGCCTCTATTAATAAAAACCAAGGAAGGACCTCCCCACGTCATTAACAAGCTTCCTCCAGCACCATCCAAGTATTGTGCACACTCGCTCACGTGGTTACTGACGTCACACCCCCCGCGTCTTCCCCCCCCCACTCCCCCATCTGATTAAACATCGTATCGTTCCATCCGCCCAGCTGCTCCTCTGCCCGAGATAGATCATAGAACAAGTTAGTGCCCGAGCAGGGCCGCCCCCCCCACCCCCTAACTCCCCAGCGCCAGAACAGCTCCCCCCCCCCCACCCCCCTCCACCCCCTCCAACGACTGCCCAGCACCAGACAGGCCCCCCACCCACCAGCGCCAAAAACAGGGTCCCCCCTAACGCTTGATGTTGTGCTGAACAGAATGCAAATTAAACTAATCCTGCCCTTGCTCCATATCCCTCTATTCCTCGCAGGTTTGTGTGTTTATCTGAAAGCCACTTACCCCCCGCCCCCTCCCATCCCTATCTGCCTCCACCACCGGCCCTGGCAGCGCATCCTATCACTCTGCGTAAAAATATCCACCTCTCCTCTGAACTTTCCCCTCTCACCTTAGGTGCACGAATTCTAGTATTAGACATATAATCTTTGTCCCCGAGCTGCTGACTGTTAACCCTATCTACGTCCCTCATAATTTTATAGACTTCTATCAGCTCTCCCTTCAGCCTCTGCTGCTCTAGAGAAAACAACCCGAGTTTATCCAGCCTTTCCTTATAGCTCATCCCCTCTAATCCAGGCGGCATCCTGGAAAACCTCTTCCGCACCTTAGAACATTACAGCGCAGTGCAGGCCCTTCGGCCCTCAATGTTGCACCGACCAATGGAATCAATTTTATGACCCTCTAACCTAATCTATTCCAATGTTATCCATATGCCTCTCCACTAACCATTTGAACGCCCATAAACTTGGCAAGTCCACAACTGCTGCAGGCAGGGCATTCCAGCCTTTACTACCCTCTGAGTAAAGAGCCCACTTCTAACATCCGTCCTATAACTACCATCCCTTAATTTAAAGCTATGTCCCCTCGTGTTATCCATCTCCATCTGAGGAAAAAGGCTCTCACTATCCACTCTATCTAACCCTCTGATCATCTTATATGTCTCAATTAAGTCACCTCTTAGCCTTCTTCTCTCTAATGAGAATAACCTCAAGTCCCTCAGCCTTTCCTCATAAGACCTACCCATCATACCAGGCAACATCCTGGTAAACCTCCTCTGCGCCCTTTCCAATGCCTCCACATCTTTCTTATAATGTGGCGACCAAAGCTATACACAATACTCCAAGTGCGGCCGCACCAGAGTTTTGTACAGTTGCAACATGACATCTCGGCTCCGAAATTCAATCCCTCTACCAATAAATGCTAACACACTATACGCCTTCTTAACAACCTTATCAACTTGAGTACCAACTTTCAAAGATCTATGCACCTGTACACCGAGATCTCTCTGCTCATCTACACTACTAAGAGTCCTACCATTAGCCCTATATTCTGCACACATATTACTCTTACCAAAGTGAATCACCTCACACTTCTTCACATTAAACTCCAATTGCCACCTCTCGGCCCAGCTCTGCAACTTATCTATATCCCTTTGCAAACTGTAACATTCATCATCACTATCTACAACTCCTCCAACTTTGGTGTCGTCAGCAAATTTACTAACCCATCCCTCTACACCCTCATCCAGGTCATTTATAAAAATAACAAACAGCAGTGGCCCCAAAACAGATCCCTGAGGTACACCACTTGTAACTAAACTCCAGGTTGAATATTTCCTATCAACCACCACCCTGCGTCTTCTATCAGCTAGCCAATTCCTAAACCAAATTGCTAAATCTCCCTCAATCCCATGCATCTGTATTTTCTGCAGTAGTCTACCATGGGGAACCTTATTTAGCTTTGCTAAAATCCATATACACTACATCAACTGCCTTACCCTTATCTACCTCTTTGGTCACCTTTTCAAAAAACTCAATAAGGATTGTGAGGCTCGACCTTCCCTTCACAAATCCGTGCTGACTATCCCTAATCAATTCATTTCTCTCTAAATGATTATAAATCCTTTCCCTTATAATTCTTTCCAAAACTTTCCCCACAACACAAGTAAGGTTCACAGGTCTGTAATTTGCAGGATGGTCCCTACTCCCCTTCTTGAACAAGGGGACAACATTTGCCATCCTCCAGTCTTCCGGCACTATACCTGTAGCCAACGATGACATGAAGATCAAAGCCAAAGGCTCTGCAATCTCCTCTCTAGCCTCCCAGAGTAACCTGGGATAAATCCTATCCAGCCCAGGGGATTTATCTATTTTCATACCCTCAAGAATAGCGAACACCTCCTCCTTATGTACCTCTATCCTGTCTAGTCTACAACCCTGTGTCCCAGTAATCTCCTCAACTCCACTGACATTTTCCTGCATGAAGACTGACGAAAAATATTCATTCAGTGCCTCTCCAATCTCCACAGACTCCACACACAACTTCCCACGACTGTCTGTGACTGGCCCTAATCCTGCCTTCTCCAAAGTCTCCACATCCTTTCTATCTGCCGCCTCCCTGCCCATTTAGCCAGCCTTGCCTGTGTACTCCTGCAGTGTGTCACTGTACTACCAACTGCAGCTCACTGAGATGGAGCAGTGATCTCTCAATAACATTCACCATGCCCCCCCCCTCTCCCCCCACCAGGGGAAGTATTATGTCTACTTCCCTCTAACCGCCTCAGGCATCGTTTTTTCACAACCACTCTCTGTTCCCTCCATCATTTTATACCCATTGGCTCTCCATTAGCTGCATTTGGTGTGATATCACCACCGCTGTCCCCACACTCTCAATTTCCTCTCCCTAATCACTTGTTAAAGTTAGCATTATGATTCCTGTTCGATCAGTCCAAAGGTATCTTCTCTCAACTTTTTTGCAAAGTCGATTTTTAAAGGTTCATTTATAGGGATCACTAATGGGGGGGGGGGGTATTAATTGCCCCTTCCTAATCGCTCCTTGAGAAGCTGATGGTGAGCTGCCTTCTTGAATCACTGCACTCCAAGGTGTAGGTACGCCCACAGTGCAGTTAGGGAGGGAGTTCCAGGATTTTGACCCCGTGACAGGGGCAGTACAGTGGCACAGTGGTTAGCACTGCTGCCTCACAGCGCCAGGGAATTAGATTCTATACATGGCTTGGGTCACTCTGTGTGCAGTCTGCATGTCCTCCCTGTGCCTGCGTGGGTTTCCTCCGGTGCTCCGGTTTCCCCTCTCAGTCCAAAAGTCATGTTAGTTGGGTGCATTGGCCGCGCTAAATTCTCCCTCAGTTTAATCAAACATGCACCCAAGTGAGGCGACTAAGGGATGTTCACAGTAACTTCATTATATTATTATTGTCATATGTATTAGCATACAGCAAAAATTATCGTTTCTTGCATGCTAAGCATCCTGCCCATGGAGAAGGAAAGGAAAGAGTGCAGAATGTAAGCCTACTTGTGACACTAATAAGTAAACTTAAAAGTGTTAAAATAAAAATTCCAAGTCAGGATTGAGAGTGACTTGCAGGGCAATCTCCAGGCGGTAGTGTTTCCAGGTATCCGCTGCCCTTGTCCTTCTAGATGGTCGCGGTTATAGATTTGGAAGGTGTTCCTTGAGGAATCTTGGTGCAGTGTGTTTTGTAGATCGTGCACATGGCTGCCAGTGTGTGTGTCAGTGGTGGAGTGTTTGTGGATGGTGTAGCAATCCAGCGGGGCTGCTTTGTCTTGGTTGGTGTCGAGCTTCCCGAGTGTGATTGGAAGGGGAGAGCATCAGGCAAGGGGAGAGCATCCCATCACACTCCTGATTTAGATGAGCGAACTCAATGTAAAATCTCCGACTTTACAGAGCTGGGTGGGAGGGTGAGCTGTGAGGAGCATGCAGAGATGCTTCAGTATGATTTGGAACAGACCGGAGAGAGTGGGCAAATGAATGGCAGATGCAGTATAATTTGGATAAATGTGATGTTACTCACTTTGATAGCAAAAATTCCGGCAGATTGTGGTGTAAATTGGAGAGGGGAGTGTGCAGCGGGACCTGGGTGTCCTACTGCACCAGTCACTGAAGGTAAGTGTGCAAGCGGTAAATGGTACGTTGGCCTTCATTGTGAGAGGTTTCGAATATAGGAGCGGGGACGTCTTGCAGAATTATACAGGACCTTGGAGGGCAGGCAGGAGGAGAGATTTCTTCACCCAGAGACTGGTCAGCCTGTGGAATTCGTACCACAGAAAGTAGCTGAGGCCAAAACGTTGAATATTTCGAAGCAGGAGTTAGATAATAGCACTTGGAGTGAGTTGGATGATCAGAATGAATGGCGGGAACAGGCTCAAAGGCTCTACTCATGCTTCTAATTTCTATGTTTCCACGTAGCTCCCTCCCACAAGAAGCAGCAAGCTCAATTAATAACTTCAAAACCAGACAGCTGTACAATTCTGTTCACCAAGGGTATGAAGAGATACAGAGGGAAAGATCTAACTGAACAGTGGGACAGGCAGGAGGGATCTTCTCCTCTTCCTGTGTAAGATGCTAAAGCAGGGCTGAACAGGCCTGTGTAACAGGCCGGAGAAGGGGCTGAATGGCTCCTCCTGTCCCTGTGTCACAGACTCGAGGGGCTGAGCGGCCTCCTCCTGTTCCCATGCCCTGTCTTTGTGACGAACATCCTGTGGTTCTTTAATTGGATTGGTTCAGAGAGGCCTCACCATTTCCAGGACGGATTCTGGGAATGCGAAGCCCCAGTCCCGAGACAATATTAACCATTTACCAGGAGTCTGGCTTCCTCTTCCCAACGTGGCAAAACTCACCAGGAAGACCGCGTGAGCGTAGAGGCAAATCCCCAACTGGATCCCGTTCACAATCTTCTCCCGCACCCACTTGGGAATGCCAAAATTAGCGATCAGAGCAGTGACCGGCACAGCAAAGAACCTGGAGGGACAGAGCAAAGGGGGTGAGGCTTCATCTCTCTCTACACAGGGAGGCCATTCAGCTCCTTGCACCCATACTAGTTCTTCATCAGCTCAGTAATCGATCCCCGGCTCTCTTACCCCCACCCCACGCAGCCCCCGCAGATTTCCCCACTGACTGACCGTGGGGATTCATTTGGATTCATCTGCAGCACCCCCCTCCCTCTCTCCTCACCAGACACCCAGCCATGACCGAGCTGGGACCCAGATGGTTAAGGCCACCGCACCCTCACTGCTCGCCAGGTTTTACACTCCCTACCCCCACTCCCACCGCAGGGGCACTGCCAGGTTATTGTTGGTTAACCCAAACACTCAGATCACAGATCAACAACAGATCGTGCTCAACACATTCAGTGTCTGGGAGGCCAGTGGGATAGGTGCGAGTGCGGCAGCGTCAGGGGGATAGGTGCGAGTGTGGCAGCGTCAGGGGGATAGGTGCGAGTGTGGCAGCGTCAGGGGGATAGGTGAGAGTGTGATAGTGTCAGGGGGATAGGTGAGAGTGTGATAGTGTCTGAGGGATAGGCGTGAGTGTGATAGTGTCTGAGGGATAGGCGTGAGTGTGATAGTGTCAGGGGGATAGGTGCGAGTGTGATAGTGTCAGGGGGATAGGTGCGAGTGTGGCAGCGTCAGGGGGATAGGTGCGAGTGTGGCAGCGTCAGGGGGATAGGTGCGAGTGTGGCAGCGTCAGGGGGATAGGCGCGAGTGTGATAGTGTCAGAGGGATAGGCGTGAGTGTGATAGTGTCAGAGGGATAGGCGTGAGTGTGTTAGTGTCAGGGGGATAGGTGTGAGTGTGATAGTGTCAGGGGGATAGGTGTGAGTGTGATAGTGTCAGGGGGATAGGTGTGAGTGTGGTAGTGTCAGAGGGATAGGTGAGAGTGTGATAGTGTCAGAGGGATAGGTGTGAGTGTGATAGTGTCAGAGGGATAGGTGCGAGTGTGATAGTGTCAGAGGGATAGGTGCGAGTGTGATAGTGTCAGAGGGATAGGTGCGAGTGTGATAGTGTCAGAGGGATAGGTGCGAGTGTGATAGTGTCAGAGGGATAGGTGCGAGTGTGATAGTGTCAGAGGGATAGGTGCGAGTGTGATAGTGTCGAGGGATAGGTGTGAGTGTGATAGTGTCAGAGGGATAGGTGCGAGTGTGATAGTGTCAGAGGGATAGGTGCGAGTGTGATAGTGTCAGAGGGATAGGTGCGAGTGTGATAGTGTCAGAGGGATAGGTGCGAGTGTGATAGTGTCAGAGGGATAGGTGCGAGTGTGATAGTGTCAGAGGGATAGGTGTGAGTGTGATAGTGTCGAGGGATAGGTGCGAGTGGGATAGTGTCAGGGGGATAGGTGAGAGTGTGATAGTGTCGAGGGATAGGTGTGAGTGTGACGTTACTTACCAGAGTGTGTAAGCAGCGAAGAACGGGATGTAAAATGTCTGTTTCTCGGGATAGTGCTTCAGTGTGGTGTAAACAGCGTAGCAGAACCAGACATAGGCTACAAACTGCAGCACAATCAGACTGTATCCCACCGGAGACTCATAAGTGTACAACACCTTACCTGGATCAAAAAACTGAGACAAAGATACAGTGAATTAGAACGTGGAGATAGACGGGCGGAGGGGGAGAGGAGATAGACGGGCGGAGGGGGAGAGGAGATAGACGGGCGGAGGGGGAGGGGAGATAGACGGGCGGAGGGGAGGGAGATAGACGGGCGGAGGGGGAGGGGAATAGACGGAGGGCGGAGGGGGAGGGGAGATAGACGGGCGGAGGGGGAGGGAGATAGACGGGCGGAGGGGGAGGGGAGATAGACGGGGCGGAGGGGGCGAGGAGATAGACGGGCGGAGGGGGAGGGGCTGGGGGGAGAGGGAAGAGGACGGGGGGGGGGGGGGAGAGAGAGAGGGAGGAGTAGGAGATAGGGATAGAGAGAGTGTGAGAGTGTGTTAGAGGAATGGAGGAGATGGGGAAATCATGGCCAGAAGGTGTGTTGCAGTGAGGCGACATGAGGGAAACAAAGAGTGTGGGAGAAACGGGGGAGGCATTGAGAGAGAGAAGATTGTGCGAAATGGAGGGAAAGAGGAGAAAATTCTGTCCATCTGTAATATAATTCTCATCCCTGTCGCTCCCAGCCCGACAGATAAAGAATTTCAGTTTTCTCTTTAATTTCCTTTTTGTCCTTTAGTGAGTTTACAGAGTCTGCTCAGGAATGCCAAATCCCGTAAACAGTCCCAGCTCACATCAACTGTGTCCGTGACCTGATCAGTGAGCAGGAACACTGACTGAATCTCCCACTCTCTCTAACCCAGGGATCAGTGAGCAGGAACACTGACTAATTCTCCCTCTCTAACCCAGGGATCAGTGAGCAGGAACACTGACTAATTCTCCCTCTCTAACCCAGGGATCAGTGAGCAGGAACCCGGGCTGATTTATCCTCACTAACACAGGGATCAGTGAGCAGGAACCCTGGCTGATTTACCCTCTCTAACCCAGGGATCAGTGAGCAGGAACCCTGGCTGATTTACCCTCTCTAACCCAGGGATCAGTGAGCAGGAACCCTGGCTGATTTACCCTCTCTAACCCAGGGATCAGTGAGCAGGAACCCTGGCTGATTTACCCTCTCTAACCCAGGGATCAGTGAGCAGGAACCCTGGCTGATTTACCCTCTCTAACCCAGGGATCAGTGAGCAGGAACCGGGCTGATTTACCCTCTCTAACCAGGGATCGTGAGCAGGAACCCGGGCTGATTTATCCTCTCTAACCCAGGGATCAGTGAGCAGGAACCCTGGCTGATTTACCTCTCTAACCCAGGGTCAGTGAGCAGGAACCCTGGCTGATTTACCCTCTCTAACCCAGGGATCAGTGGCAGGAACCCTGGCTGATTTACCCTCTCTAACCCAGGTCATGAGCAGAACCTGGCTGATTTACCCTCTCTAACCCAGGGATCAGTGAGCAGGAACCCTGGCTGATTTACCCTCTCTAACCAGGGATCAGTGAGCAGGAAACCCTGCTGATTTCCCTCTCTAACCCAGGGATCAGTGAGCAGGAACCCTGGCTGATTTACCCTCTCTAACCCAGGGATCAGTGAGCAGGAACCCGGGCTGATTTACCCTCTCTAACCCAGGGATCAGTGAGCAGGAACCCTGGCTGATTTACCCTCTCTAACCCAGGGATCAGTGAGCAGGAACCCTGGCTGATTTACCCTCTGCTCTCTCTTTCTCTCTATGCCTCTCTAACCCAGGGGATCAGTGAGCAGGAACCGGGTGATTACCCTCTCTAACCCTAGGGATCAGTGAGCAGGAACCTGGGTGATTTTACCCTGTCTAAAACCCAGGGATCAGTGAGCAGGAACCCTGGTGATCTTACCCTCTCTACCCAGGGATCAGGAACAGGAACCCTGGGACTGATTTTACCCTCTATAACCCAGGGATCATTGACCAGGAACCCTGCACTGATTTTCCCTCTCTAACCCAGGATCAGTGAGGCAGGAAACCCTGGCTGATTTACCCCTCTAACCCAGGGATCCAGTTGAGCAGGAACTGGGCTGATTTACCCTCTCTAACCCAGGGATCAGTGAGCAGGAACCCTGGCTGATTTACCCTCTCTAACCCAGGGATCAGTGAACAGGAACCCTGGCTGATTTACCCTCTCTAACCCAGGGATCAGTGAACAGGAACCCTGACTGATTTACCCTCTCTAACCCAGGGATCAGTGAGCAGGAACCCTGGCTGATTTACCCTCTCTAACCCAGGGATCAGTGAACAGGAACCCTGACTGATTTACCCTCGCTCTCTCTTTCTCTCTCTCCTCTCTAACCCAGGGATTATAAGATTAATTCGAACTCGGAGCAGGAGTTGGCTGTTCAAGCCCATTGAGATCCCTGCTCTGCCATTCAGTCCAATTGCGGCCAATCTCATCTCAGCCTCAACTCCATTTTCCGCCTGTTCACCAAACTCTTACATTTTAAAAATCTGACCACTTCTTCCTTAGATTTGCTCAATGCCCCGTTATCCCTCATGCTGTGAATTTCACAGTTTTCAACTCTTTGCTTAGGTGCATTGGCTGCGTTAAATTCTCTCTCGGCGAATCCGAACAGTCGCTGGAATGTGGGATTTCACAGCGACTTCATTGCTCTGCTAACATACACCTACTTGCAACACTAATAAATAAACTTTAAACTTTAGGGAAGTAATTTCTCCTTAACTCTGTTGTCAATCTGCCATCCCTATGACCCTTGATCAGGATTGCCCCTCAGGAGGAAATACTCTCTCCACATCCGCTTTGTCAATCCCCTGATCTTGTTCACCGTAATTCAATCTCCCCTCAACAGCCCAGTTTAAGCATTAAGTTTATTCATTAGTGTCACAAGTAGGCTGACATTAACACTGCAATGAAGTTACTGTGAAAATCCCCTAGTTGTCAGACCCCGGCACCGGTTCAGGGCCACGCTGAGGGAGAATTTAGCACGGCCAATGCATCCTAACCAGTACGTCTTTCCGACTGTGGAAGGAAACCAGAGGAAACCCATGCAGAGACGGGGAGAAGGTGCAGACTCCACACAGATAGTGACCCAAGCTGGGAATGGAACCTGGTTTCCTGGCGCTGAGAGGCAGCAGTGCTAACCAAAGTGCCACATCATCTCTCTTAGTAAAGAAAACCCCTCAGCTCTGGAATCGATCTAATCGACCTGCTCTGAACACCTCTGCACGGTATAACTGCATGACTCAGCTCCCCTGCCTGCACACACCCTGATGTGCGGGGCTCAGTACGGACTGCGTGCTTGCCCTTGCTATGGGTGTAGGGATTGGTCTGCAGCTCAGTCACTGCAGTGGTGATCTGAGGAGGAATTTGGGCTTTTACAAGTGACCTGTTGCTATGTGCGCATTCTGTATTCCGCTTAGCCCAAACTCAGGAGTGGGGGGGCAGTCACAGCCAGCAGACTCACCTCTGCCTCATAGATGAACAGGATGACGTGTGCGATGGTGTAGAGGGTCATATAAACCGTTAGCTTCACCGACCCACTGTGACTGATCCGACCTCTAAATGGACAGAAAGAGGAAGGAGATCATTGGACAAGGGCCTGTTTATACTGATCACCTTATTAATCATTCACACAGACCACAGGAGGCCATTCAGCCCCCTTCACAGGAACAGAAGGAGGCCATTCAGCCCACATCCTCCCCACCTTGTTTCAGCCCAATTGTCCCACCTTTCACCCCCCAGCAGGGCTCGCAATCACGCACAGTAGTCAAAATACAAACCCCAACGCCAGTGCCGAGGGAGCGCCGCACTGTCAGAGGGTCAGTGCCGAGGGAGCGCCGCACTGTCAGAGGGTCAGTGCCGAGGGAGCGCCGCACTGTCAGAGGGTCAGTGCCGAGGGAGCGCCGCACTGTCAGAGGGTCAGTGCCGACGGAGCGCCGCACTGTCAGAGGGTCAGTGCTGAGGGGGAGCGCCGCACTGTCAGAGGGTCAGTGCCGAGGGAGCGCCGCACTGTCAGAGGGTCATTGCCGAGAGAGCGCCGCACTGTCAGAGGGTCATTGCCGAGGGAGTGCCGCACTGTCAGAGGGTCAGTGCCGAGGGAGCGCCGCACTGTCAGAGGGTCAGTGCCGAGGGAGCGCCGCACTGTCAGAGGGTCAGTGCCGAGGGAGCGCCGCACTGTCAGAGTGCAATATTATTCCCGAAACAAAGTAATCAAATCCAGTGATGTTAAGATGTGGAGTTGATGGTGCTGGACTGGGGTGGGCACAGGAAGGACCTGAGGACTCCAGGTTAAAATCCAAAAGGTTTGTTTGGAATTGTGAGCTTTCGAAGCGCTGCTCCCTCATCAGGGGAGTGACGATGGGCTGCTCCGCTCTGAAAGCTCACGATTCTAAATACATCTGTTGAACTTTAACGTGATTATTTTAAGGTTGCTGTTTAGGATTTCACACTGAGCGTGATTCGACTGGTGAATAATCAGACGTAAACAATCTACTTTTCGTTGGCTGTGTGTGGGACTTTGGGCACTGAGATCCCCTCTCTTCACTTCCACAGACTGCTGGGGGTGGAGGGGTATTATGGATGAACGGGGGCTGTGGGAAGCGGGTTACGTACCTGGTGACAGTGAACCCTTTCCCGAGGAGGATCAGCATCAACAGGAAGATGAGGAAGCTGAGTGAGGAAAGGAGCTTCGCTGTGGGAGAAAACAGGACTATTAGAATGTGTGGAGAGAGTCAGAATCCATCTGCAATTTACAAACACTCCCCACAGGCCTGGCACTCCCTGTGAACCCTCCCCCGGTAAACCCGCTCTCTTCCCATCACACTCGAGTCACCCCCCCACCCCACACACCCCCAACTCATTTGCTCACACACCCCTCCCAGCTTGGGATGCCTGTCCAACACCTGCCCTCCTCCCACTCCCTCTACCCTCACGCTCACTGCCCCTCACTGGGTTCACTCACCACCAACTCCACAACTGATCGCTGGCAGCCCCCCCCACCCCCCGTTCTCACTCCCTTCGCTCCACACCATCCCCTCCTCACCTATCGCCAGCCTCCTTCCGCTGTTCCACCCACCCGCACCTGCCCCCTGCCAAGTCTCCCCCCTCAACCTGCAGCTCCCCCCCACCCCCCCCCCCCCCCCCACCCCCCCACGTCTCTCCCCTGTCCCTCGGCCCTCCCCAACTCACCCCCCTGTCCCTGAGTCCCCCAACTCTCTCCCCACCCACCCCACGGTCCCCCAATCTCTCCCCCCCCCCGCAGTCCCCAAATCTCTCCCCACATCCCCCCCGCAGTCCCCCAAACCTCTCCCCACATCCCCCCCGCAGTCCCCCAAATCTCTCCCCACAGTCCCCCAAATCTCTCCCCACCCCCCCGCAGTCCCCCAAATCTCTCCCACCACCCCCCCGAGTTCCCCATATCTCTCCCACCACCCCCCTCAGTTCCCCATATCTCTCCCCACCACCCCCCCGCAGTTCCCCAACTCTCTGCCTCCCCACTGCAGTCCCCCAAATCTCTCCCCACCACCACCGCAGTCCCCCAAATCTCTCCCCACCTCCTTGCAGTCCCCCAACTCTCTCCCACCTCCCCGCAGTCCCCCAAATCTCACTCCACCCCACCATGGTCCCCCAAATCGCTCCTCCCCCCACCACCTCTGTGGCCCCGCCCCCAAGTCTCCCCCGGCGACCGTGGCACTCGCTCACCAAGGACCCTGACTCCATCGTTGCCGACTCCATCCGTGGCGTACTGACCCCAGTAAAGGCAGAAAAACATGAGACTGAGAACTGAAAGAGAGAGAGAGAGATCAGAAAAGCCTGACATGCTCACTCCACCCGAAATGGACTCCCCCTTAGAACGCAGCAGCACACCGAGGACAGGCTTCACCCTCATTTCCAACACACAAAAACACAGAGTTAAAAACTCCCGCTAGACTGTTCCCATCAAACACTCCCAGCTCAGAAACTGGGCAGAGATGTTACCGATACATAGAACATTACAGCACAGAACAGGCCCTTCGGCCTTCGATGTTGCGCCGACCAATATAAAAAGCAAAGCCCCTCCAAACTAAACCATTCCCTTCTCTTCCATATACTTATCAACTAACTCTTAAACGCCACCAAACTTGGCGCATCTACAACTGCTGCAGGCAGGGCATTCCACTCCCGAACCACCCTTTGGGTAAAGAACCTACCTCTGATATCCGTCCTATAACTATCACCCCTTAATTTAAAGCTGTGTCCCCTCGTGCTAGCTTTCTTCATCCTAGGAAAAAGGCTATCACTGTCCACCCTATCTAAATCTCTAATCATCTTATATGTTTCGATTAGGTCCCCTCTTAGCCGCCTCCTTTCGAACGAAAACAACCTCAAATCCCTCAGCCTCTCTTCGTAAGACCTGCCCTCCATACCAGGCAACATCCTGGTAAACCTCCTCTGTACCCTCTCCAATGCCTCCACATCTTTCTTATAATGCGGGGACCAGACTGCACACAATACTCCAAGTGCGGCCGCACTAGAGTTTTGTACAGTTGCAACATGACATTGCGGCTCCGAAATTCAATCCCTCTACCAATAAAAGCCAAGACTCCATATGCCTTTCTAACAACCTTCTCGACCTGACTGCCTACTTTCAGGGATCTATGCACATACACACCAAGATCCCTCTGTTCATCTAGACTACTAAGAATCCTACCATTTGCCCTATACTCTACACATTTATTATTTCTGCCATAGTGCATTACCTCACACTTTTCTACATTAAACTCCATTTGCCACCTCTCGGCCCAGCTCTGCAACTTGTCTAAGTCCCTCTGCAAACTATAACACCCCTCTTCACTATCTACCACTCCACCGACTTTAGTGTCATCTGCATACCTGGACCAGTATCTGGATACCTGGAGATACCTGGACCAGTATCTCCCCAGAGCGGCCTCCCTCCCTCCCTCCCCGGAGCGGCCTGCCTCTCTGCCTCCCTCCCTCCCCGGAGCAGGCTCTGTAGTCCCCCGGTCATTGGCCCAGGTTGATTCCGATCACTCACCTTCCGTGCCTGCTGATGCCATGAACATTTTGTACGTGGTGTGTAGGAGCAGTCGAGATTTCAGCAAGTCTTCAAAAGAAGAAAGGATCAGACACTCAAACACCCATCAAGGCCTGTACCACCCCTGAACAATCCTCCCAGCACCCCATATCCCCCAATCCGGGGGTCCAATATCCCTCATTTTTGGATCTGATATCCCCCTCACCGCCCCACTAGTCCCAGGATTTGATATTACTGCACCCCCCCAGCATTCTGAGAATCTTATATTCCACTCTTCCATTTCCTTGGATTTGATATTCCTCCCATTCCCAGGATCTGATATTCCCCTTCCTTCATTCCCAGGATAAGATATTCCGTCCCATCCAACCACCGCTTCTCCATTCCCAGGATCTGATATTCCACTCTCCCCATTCCCCCAGAATTTCATACCACTCCTATTCCGGGATCTGATATTCCATTTCCCCCAATTCCCAGGATTTGACATCCTTCCCTATTCCCAGGATGTGATATTCCATTCGCCGCTTCCCCCTGCCCTGCTCCCACCATTCCCAGGATCTGATATCCCTCTTGAAATTTTTGAAATTCTCAAATCTGATATCGCCATATTCCTAGTATTGGGAAAACCATTGGGAACTGAACTTTTCATTCACAATGTGGAAGGACATTGCATTATTTAGGCACTTGGACTTTTTTTTATTTTACCAAAAATCACAAGTTTACCTTTGGACTGGAGGCAACAATGCCTTTTCCAAGAAATCACCTGACCAGCCTGGTCCTCGATAGGGGAAGGGCTGTTTGCTTATAAAGAACAAAACAGCACGGGAAACAGGCCCTTCGAGCCCGTGCCGCCACCTCGATGTTCCCACCTCTACCCATGATCCCTGTCCATGTTTATAGATCTATAGATTAAAAACCAAATTTGAGACAACTTAGGGAGAATTTGTTTTGCCAATTAGCCTAAGAGCACATCTTTGGGATGTGGGAGGAAACCGGAGCACTGGGAGAAAACCCACGCAAGCACAGGGAGAATGCGCAAACTCCCACAGACACAGGCCCAAATCCATGTATCTGCACAGCACAGCGATAGTCACTGAGTTGTCGTGTTGCCCATCAAATGGTCCAGGTCAAGCAAAAACTAACAACGCGAAGCACTAGGACGCTCTCGAAAAAAAATCCAAGAGCAGCCGTCTCACGGCCCATCACGTGTATGCCCCATTGAGGAAATCCACGCAGACACTGGCTGTAATCATTTTAATTGACGGGGGAAGTGGGGAGGATGGGGGTGGGGGGCGAGATAGGAAAACTAACTTAAAGACAAATCCCCGGTGATATACAGGGAACCATGTGATAAGGTTGAGCTTTAAGCTTTGAACTCGCCATTTTGCATTCAGACGGAACTGAACCCAGAAAGTGAAAAGCTGCCCAGCCCGCACTCTTGTGGCCTTGCCCAAAAACCACGGGATTGTCGGTATCCAGCCGGCAATCCTCACCTCCTTGCAACAAGTCTGTGTTTGGAAAGCTGGCAGGCTGAGATGTGGGGGGATTGATCCGGCTATATATTCCTTCACACCGAAGCTCCGTTGGTGAATACCTCCAAGGCTTCTACTGGAACTAAAGATCTGTCCTCACGTGTGGGTACGCCAGATCGACAGCAGCCAAACCCTGCACACTTTATCTCTTTTCCACCCAATATCCATTCTTCAACTGCCCACCGCAGCACAGGCCCACATCTGTTTGGTCTTTGCGTGCACGAGTGCATGCTGGAGAACTTTAAAATGGGGTAGATCGTTACATTGCCACATTGCAATCACGTGTTAACTCGTTTGTTTTAAAAAGGTTTTGTTTTATAGTAAATCAGTCATTGAGTTTATTGAAAAAAGCCTGGATAAAGTCTCTTTCACTCTGGGTCTAAGGTGAAGGTAAATAACTGGCCAATTAAATGTTTTAACTAATGCAATAACCTGTCGATTGCTGGATTGGATAAACTACACACTCCTAGCATCCCGGTTGGAATGCTAGGATCAGATGTCCCCACCCCCCCATTCCCAGAATTGGATTACCCCCTTCCCAGGAGCAGATATTCCCCATTCCCAGGATCTGATACTCTCTCATTCCCATGATCTGATCTTCCCCAAACCCAAGATCTGATATCTCCTCACCATTCCTAGCATCTGATATTCCCCCATTCCTATGATACGGAGATACTGGTGTTGAACTGGGGTAAACGCAGTAAGAAGGTTCAAGTCCAACAGGTTAATTTGGTATCACGAGCTTTTGGAGCACTGCTCCTTCATCAGGAGAGTCCCCCATTCCTAGGATCCGATATTTGCCATTCCCACAATCTGGTGTTCCCCCATGCCCCGATATTCCCGTTTTCCCACACAAAGGCTTCAATACTCACAGGCAAAAAAGCAGGAGATGAGGAAAACGAGGATGAATATCATCAGGAAGGTGATGTCTGTCTCCAGGATCCCTGCGGAGAGGTTAAAAACAAGGAGGGAATTTCTGGATGAATCACGGGACGGAGGAATTGGGATTCCTGTCCCATGCAGACGGAAGGTCACTAACACTGTCTGTAACCTTATTGCACAACCCTGACCCACAGCCAGCCCCTCACTGACTCTCTCAACACTGCAGGCAGTTTAATCCCCCCATCGAACCCCTACTGCCTTCTGAATGGACTTTGACCCTTTCCCAATTATCCTGTAATTGTATTTGTTAGTATTTCTCCAATTCTCCCCCTTGTGAAAGTTCCTTTTGAATCTGCCTCCATCACCCACTCAGCACCTTCCAGATCTTAACAACTCACTGCAGGTAAAAAAAAATTAATTCACCTCATCTCCCCGCTTTGAACGCCAGGATGTAGACTATCACATGTGTTGGATGTTTAACACCTTTTAATTTCTTCAGAAACTTTTCTCTGCTAGTATTAACTTTAATTTCCTCATTCACTTTACCCCCATGGTTACTCTCTACTTCTCTTCCTCTGTGAAGACGGACACAAAATCCGTTTAATATCTCTGCCATTTACTCATTCCCCACGATAGTTTCTCCTGTTTCTGCTTCTAATGGAACATTATTTACTTGAGCTACTCTCCTTTTTGTATACTTGAAAAAAGCTTTTAGAAGCCGTGTTTATATTCCTGGCTAGTTTCTCTCCTATTTTCATTTCCTTTAGAATCATTTTTTTGCTGGTTTCTAACACATTCCCGATCCTCAGTCTTGTTACTGTATTTTGCAGGATTTCAAGCTCCTTCTTTTAACCTAATACTGTTCTCAACACACTTAGTGAGCCTCAAATGGATCTGTCAGAGTTTATTTCCCACAATTATTACATTGCCTTCATTATACACTTCAATAATTCCTTGTTTAACGCTCTGCTCACCATGTTAGCAGGAGGCTGCAGCCCACTCTCACTAGCATGTTTTTGACTAATTCTACTTCGCGATGTTCTGAGACCGGATTCTTTCTCACCAATGGCTGTATGACACCCTTCATTATCAGGGCTATCCCTCCTCTTTCCCACTCTGCCTGTCTTTTTGAAATGTCACGCACTCTGGAATATTTACTTCCACTTTAGTCACCTTTTAACTTTGTCCCTGTAACAGTGATAAGATCTACATCATTTATCTATCCATGCCACCAGCTCATCCCTCTTGTCGGGAGTGCTTCACACATTGAGCTAGAAAAAGCTGTTTTGGTTTTCCTCAATAACTGGAGCCCTTCAGCCCTGGTAGCACTCTGGGAAATCTCCTCTGCACCCTTTCCCTCTCCAAGGCCCTGAAATCTAGAATTGGACACAATTCTCTCCATCGTGTGCCTCAGGCTCGGAATTCACCCTCACGTCAAGCCCAGGCCCCGTCCTCTCATCTGGACAAGACGGAGAACCTGGTTAAGGCCGATAGCTTTCTGTCTTTCTCTACCTTTCGCTGCCATCTTGCTCCTCTGCTCTCTTTCTCTTGCTGCCCCTCCTCCACTTTTCGCTCCTTTTTCATCTCCCTCACTTTTTCCCTTCTTCACATTTATCTATCCACTTCCCTTCCTTCGCCCTGTTTTTCTCTCTCTCCCTTCCATCCCATTCTTTGGTGTCTCTCTCTCTCTCCATCCATCCATTCCTCAAAAAATCCTCTCCACCCTCCCCAGCTCCCCTTTCTCCCCTTCCTCTGTTAAGCCTCTCAGTTGCAGTCCAGTGATAAAAGATGATGCAAATCCAACTTCTTCACGAACACTTCATTCTCTTTTGCAACTCCACAGCCACACACACTTTTGCCCACAGCCACCTCTGACTCCTTTATATATCCTAGTGAGTACTATTAAACAATTAACATACAAATCAGATCTAAAGTGAAAGGTTGCAGTTAACCCATTGCTCTCCTTCTCTCCCACGCCCTCCTCCTCCCTCCACTCCCTCCTCCCTCTCTTGCTCACTCCTCCTTCCCATTCTCCTACTCTCCCTCCACCTCTCCCCCCAAATCCCCGCAGGTGGAGTCAGATTCCTCTCTCTTACCAAACTCATCGGCTGAGAATTGTTCTGTCCAAAAGGATCGTCCATTGGTCAGTCTCATCTCGTACTCGAGGTCCAGCCCACTGCCCTGCGTCCGAGAGAGAGAGAGAGGGGAGGGTCCTCTGTTAATCACCTCATCCTGCTACCGCTAACCAGAGGAGAGGGGACGGATTACAAAGAGTGCTAATCACATAGGGAGAAGGGGGGATAGCCCCCTCCCCACGCTCGGGAATGGGAGTGGATGGGGGTGAGTGCAAGCTGGGGGGAGAACCTGCTCCCCCCGGGGACACTGGGAGCCCGCTGTATGAAAATGGGGGTGCCCTCCATAAGAGAGGAGAGAATGGTTTCCCCCTGCTCTCCTTTCTTACTGCGTATCCAAACAGGAGTGTTCTGAACTCCTCATTCGCCTGACGAAGGCTACAAAGCCGAAAGCTTGCAAGTTTACTGTCAAATAAATTGGTTGGATTTAAAACTGGTGTTGCAGACTTCTTACTGTGTTTACCCCAGTCCAACGCCGGCATCTCTACATCATCCGAACAGGTGCCAGAGTGTGGCGACTTGGGGATTTGCACAGTAACTTCATTGCAGTGTTAATGTGAGCCCACTTGTGACACTAATAAATGAACTTTAACAAAGCGTGCTCTCAGAATTAGGTCAAATTTCACAAAAGGTCACAAGTAGGGCAGCTAATCAGAAACTCGGGCAGAGAAGTCAAACCTTCAGGAGGGTCTGTAATAAGGAAAGAGTTGGAGAGATTCTGGCGCTTCGGGCTAAGGCAGCTGAAGACGTGGACACTGGCAGTGGAGTGACTGAAATCACTAAAATTGCGATGTTTAAGATCTAAGATTGGAGAAGTGCAGAAATATTGGAGGGTTGTAGGGGCTGGAGGAGGTTACAGAGATAGGGAGGGTTGTAGGGGCTGGAGGAGGTTACAGAGATAGGGAGGGTTGTAGGGGCTGGAGGAGGTTACAGAGATAGGGAGGGTTGTAGGGGCTGGAGGAGGTTACAGAGATAGGGAGGGTTGTAGGGGCTGGAGGAGATTACAGAGATAGGGAGGGTTGTAGGGGCTGGAGAAGGTTACAGAGATAGGGAGGGTTGTAGGGACTGGAGGTGGTTACAGAGACAGGCAGTGTCGATGGTGGATACAGTGGGCAGTGTCCCGATATAGACAGACTGTGAAAGCGCTGACACACCCCACACTTGCTCAGAGCGATATACCACCATCGTTCTCGCACCGACCGGAAGCTTCTCCCCCCAAGGCAGCTGAGGTAACGACTCTGACCCTCCTCCACAACCTGTCAGGGTGAAAGAGCAAAGAGTAGTTACTTACCATCCCCATCAGCCCAGACAGCCAGAGGGCGGGGCAGCAAATTTTCCCCACACACAGTCTCCATCAAACACTCCCAGGACAGGTACAGCACGGGGATAGATACAGAGTAAAGCTCCCTCTACACTGTCCCCATCAAACACTCCCAGGACAGGGACAGCACAGGGTTAGATACAGAGTAAAGCTCCCTCTACACTGTCCCCCATCAAACACTCCCAGGACAGGTACAGCACGGGGTTAGATACAGAGTAAAGCTCCCTCTACACTGTCCCCATCAAACACTCCCAGGACAGGTACAGCACAGGGTTATATACAGAGTAAAGCTCCCTCTACACTGTCCCCCATCAAACACTCCCAGGACAGGTGCAGCACGGGGTTAGGTACAGAGTAAAGTTCATCTTGGAGTTCGGTGACAAGTGGCGTACCTCAGGGGTCTGTTTTGGGGCCCCTGCTGTTTGTAATTTTTATAAATGATCTGGATGAGGGTATTGAAAGATGGATTAGTAAATTTGCAGATGACATTAAAGTCGGTGGAGTGGTAGATAGTGAAGAGGGGTGTTATAGTTTGCAGAGGGACTTGGACAAGTTGCAGAGCTGGGCCGAGAGGTGGCAAATGGAGTTTAATGTGGAAAAGTGTGAGGTAATGCACTATGGCAGAAATAATAAATGTGTAGAGTATAGGGCAAATGGTAGGATTCTTAGTAGTCTAGATGAACAGAGGGATCTTGGTGTGTATGTGCATAGATCCCTGAAAGTAGGCAGTCAAGTCGAGAAGGTTGTTAAGAAGGCATATGGAGTCTTAGCTTTTATTGGTAGGGGGATTGAATTTCGGAGCCGCAACGTCATGTTGCAACTGTACAAAACTCTAGTGCGGCCGCACTTGGAGTATTGTGTGCAGTTCTGGTCCCCACATTATAAGAAAGATGTGGAGGCATTGGAGAGGGTACAGAGGAGGTTTACCAGGATGTTGCCTGGTATGGAGGGCAGGTCTTATGAAGAGAGGCTGAGGGATTTGAGGTTGTTTTCGTTAGAAAGGAGGCGGCTAAGAGGGGACCTTATCGAAACATATAAGATGATTAGAGGTTTAGATAGGGTGGACAGTGATAGCCTTTTTCCTAGGATGGAAAAAGCTAGCACGAGGGGACACAGCTTTAAATTAAGGGGTGATAGTTATAGGACGGATATCAGAGGTAGGTTCTTTACCCAAAGGGTGGTTCGGGAGTGGAATGCCCTGCCTGCAGCAGTTGTAGATGCGCCAAGTTTGGTGGCGTTTAAGAGGTTAGTTGATAAGTATATGGAAGAGAAGGGAATGGTTTAGTTTGGAGGGGCATTGCTTTTTATATTGGTCGGCGCAACATCGAAGGCCGAAGGGCCTGTTCTGTGCTGTAATGTTCTATGTTCTATGTTCTAAAGCTCCCTCTACACTGTCCCATCAAACACTCCCAGGACAGGTGCAGCACGGGGTTAGGTACAGAGTAAAGCTCCCTCTACACTGTCCCATCAAACACCCCCAGGACAGGTACAACACGGGATTAGATACAGAGTAAAGCTCCCTCTACACTGTCCCATCAAACACCCCCAGGACAGGTACAGCACGGGGTTAGATACAGAGTAATCTCTTACATTGCCCTCATCAAACACTCCCAGGGCATGACGTGAAGATGTTGGCAGTGGACTGGGGCAGGCACAGTATGAAGTCTCTGTACAGCAAAAAACCGCACTGACCTCCTCAGAAGACAACACGGGACACAGTACCCTTCGTCATCCAGGACTTCCTCGGAGCGGAGAAACTACTACATCTTTTCCAGAACCTTCAATATGTCATCGAAGATGAACATCTTGCCAAGACCAGGCCCACAGCCCCACTTTTTGTGTTCAAACAACCACGCAACCTCAAACAGACCATTGTCCACAATGAACTAATGGGCGTTTAGCCTCTGATCTTCAGGTAAACATTCTCCAAGGCAGCCTTTGTGACAGATCATGATGTAGAGATGCCAGCGTTGGACTGGGGTAGTAAGAACTCAGTAAGAATTTAGCAACACCAATTTTAAATCCAACCGATTTATTTGATAGTAAATTTGCGAGCTTTCGACACTCTTGTGCCTTCGTCAGGCAAATGCAGTGTTCTGGTCTGCAAAAGCACACATATCAACACAGACAGTCACAGATTGCCGATTAGAATGCGAATCCTTACATCTAACCTGCTATTCAAAAGTGGCTAACAATGTGTGTGAAGGGAATCCTGAGCATTGGTTAGAGAATTGTATATTTTCTCCAGACAGCACAGTAAGTGAGGTTTTTTGCTAACCCAGGCAAGTTACGGGGGTTACAGATAGCGTGTCATGAAGCCAAGATCCCTATTAAGACCATCCTCATGTGTGCGGAACTTGGCTATCAGTCTCTGCTCAGCGACTCTGTGCTGTTGCTTGTCACGAAGGCCCCCTTGAAGAACATTTACCCGCGGTCGGAGGCCGAATGCCCGTGACTGCTGAAGTGTTCACCCACAGGAAGGGAACTGTTTTGCCTGGTGATTGCTGAGCGATGCTCATTCATCCGCTGTCGTAGTGTCTGTATGGTCTCCCCAATTTACCATGCTTCGGGACATCCTTTCTTGCAACGTATTAGGTAGACAACGTTGGCCGAGTTGCAAGAGTATGTACCGTGTACCTGGTGAATGGTATCCTCACGTTTGATGATGTCGTCCATGTCTATGATCCGGCATGTCTTGCAGAGGTTGCTGTGGCAGGGTTGTGTGGTATTGTGGTCACTGTTCTCCTGAAGGTTGGGTAGTTTGCTGCGAACAATGATCTGTTTGAGGTTGTGTGGTTGTCTGAAAGCAAGAAGTGGGGGGGTGGGGATGGCCCTAGCGAGATGTTCATCATCATCAATGATACGTTGAAGACTTCGGAGAAGATGTCGTAGCTTCTCCGCTCCGGGGAAGTACTGAACAACAAAGGGTACTCTGTCCACCGTGTCCCGTGTTCATCTTCTGAGGAGGTCAGTGCGGTTTATCGCTGTGGCACGTCGGAACTGTCGATCGATGAGTCGAGCGCCATATCCTGTTCTCACGAGGGCATCCTTCAGCGTCTGGAGGTGTCTGTCACGATCCTCCTCATCTGAGCAAATTCTGTGTATACGGAGGGCTTGTCCAAAGGGAATGGCTTCTTTAACGTGTCTAGGGTGGAAGCTGGAGAAGTGGAGCATTGTGAGGTTGTCTGTCGGTTTGCGGTACAGTGAGGTGCTGAGGTGACCGTCCTTGATGGAGATGCGTGTGTCCAAGAATGCAACTGATTCTGGAGAATAGTCCATGGTGAGTCTGATGGTGGGATGGAACTTGTTGATATCATCATACAGTTGTTTCAATGATTGTTCACCATGAGTCCAAAGGAAAATGATGTCATTAATGTATCTAGTATATAGCCTCGGTTGAAGATCTCGCGTGGTGAAGAAGTCTTGTTCGAACTCAGCACACATGGAGCAGTTGAACCAGGGACACTCCTTGTCACAATGGATGTCTCGGCGCTCTACACCAACATCCCCCACGACAATGGTATTGCTGCAACTGCCTCAGTACTCAGTGCCAACAACTGCCAGTTTCCGGATGCAATTTTACAACTCATCCGCTTCATCTTGGACCACAATGTCTTCACCTTCAACAATCAGCTTTTCATCCAGACACATGGAACAGCCATGGGGACCAAATTCGCACCTCAGTATGCCAACATCTTCATGCACAGGTTTGAACAAGACTTCTTCACCACACAAGATCTTCAACCAAGGTTATATACTAGATACATTGATGACATCTTTTTCCTTTGGACTCATGGTGAACAATCATTGAAACAACTGTATGATGATATCAACAAGTTCCATCCCACCATCAGACTCACCATGGACTATTCTCCAGAATCAGTTGCATTCTTGGACACACGCATCTCCATCAAGTTCAGTCACCTCAGCACCTCACTGTACCGCAAACCGACAGACAACCTCACAATGCTCCACTTCTCCAGCTTCCACCCTAAACACGTTAAAGAAGCCATTCCCTACGGACAAGCCATCCGTATACACAGAATTTGCTCAGATGAGGAGGATTGTGACAGACACCTCCAGACACTGAAGGATGCCCTCGTGAGATCAGGTTATGGCGCTCAACTCATCGATCGACAGTTCCGACGTGCCACAGGGATAAACTGCACTGACCTCCTCAGAAGACGAACACGGGACACGGTGGACAGAGTACCCTTTGTTGTCCAGTACTTCCCCGGAGCGGAGAAGCTACGACATCTTCTCCGAAGTCTTCAACATATCATTGATGACGATGAACATCTCGCTAGGGCCATCCCCACCCCCCCACTTCTTGCTTTCAGACAACAGCAGAACCTCAAACAGATCATTGTTCGCAGCAAACTACCCAACCTTCAGGAGAACAGTGACGACAATACCACACAACCCTGCCACAGCAACCTCTGCAAGACATGCCAGATCATAGACATGGACGACATCATCAAACGCGAGGATACCATTCACCAGGTACACGGTACATACTCTTGCAACTCGGCCAACGTTGTCTACCTAATACGTTGCAAGAAAGGATGTCCCGAAGCATGGTACATTGGGGAGACCATGCAGACACTACGACAGCGGATGAATGAGCATCGCTCAACAATCACCAGGCAAAACAGTTCCCTTCCTGTGGGCGAACACTTCAGCAGTCATGGGCATTCGGCCTCCGACCTGTGGGTAAATGTTCTTCAAAGGGTCCTTCGGGACACATGACAGCGCAGAGTCGCTGAGTAGAGACTGATAGCCAAGTTCCGCACACATGAGGACGGTCTTAATAGGGATCTTGGCTTCATGACACACTATCTGTAACCCCCGTAACTTGCCTAGGTTAGCAAAAAAACCTCACTTACTGTGCTGTCTGGAGAAAATACACAATTCTCTAACCAATGCTCAGGATTCCCTTCGCACACATTGTTAGCCACTTTAACACTTGAATAGCAGGTTAGATGTAAGGATTCGCATTCTAATCGGCAATCTGTGACTGTCTGTGTTGATATGTGTGCTATTGCAGACCAGAACACTGCATTTGCCTGACGAAGGCACAAGAGTGTCGAAAGCTCGCAAATTTACTATCAAATAAATCGGTTGGATTTAAAATTGGTGTTGCTAAATTCTTTGTGACAGATGACAGCGCAGAGTCGCTGAGCAGATAGCAAGTTCTGCACACGAGGACGGCCTCAACTGGGATCTTGGGTTCACGTCACACTATCTGTAACCCCCACGACTTGCAAAATCTCACTAACTATCCTGGCTTAAGACGATTTATACCTCTTTAACCTGTGCTTACCTCTCTTCACTTGCATTACCTATACCTGTAAAGAGCTGATTACCTGTTAAGACTCGCATTCCAATCATTATCTTGTACATTGAGTCTGTGCCAATATGTGCCCTGTTTGTGGACACAACTCCCACTCAGCTGATGAAACAGCAGCACTTCGAAATCTTGTGCTATCAAATAAACCTGTTGAACCTGGTTTTGTGAGACTTTTTACTGTGACTCCCAGGACAAGCGAGCACTGAGATAGATACAGAGTAAAGTTCCTTCTACATTGTCCCCCATCAAACACTCCCAGGACAGGGACAGCATGGGGCTAGATACAGAGTAAAGCTCCCTCTACACAGGCCACATCAAACACTCCCAGGACAGGTACAGTACAGGGTTAGATACGGAGTAAAGCTCCCTCTACACTGTCCCCCATCAAATACTCCCAGGACAGGTACAGTACAGGGTTAGATACAGAGTAAAGCTCCCTCTACACTGTCCCCCATCAAATACTCCCAGGACAGGTACAGCACGAGGTTAGATACAGAGTAAAGCTCCCTCTACACTGTCCCCCATCAAACACTCCCAAGACAGGTACAGCACAGGGTTAGATACACAGTAAAGTTCCCTCTACACTGTCCCCATCAAACATTTGCAGGATAGGTACAAAATGCAGTTAAATATGCTGGTACCTTATGTCTCTCACTCCCTCTTACCTCACAGCCAGACCAGGTATAGCGAGTTGTCAAGTTAATGACCTGATTATTGTCCGGTCGAAGGACTGATTCTTTCTCGTAACAGTCCTGGAACAGACAGAGAGACAGTGTACAAATCAGAAATATACACAGAGAATGGGGAAAGGGGAAGAAGTGTGGGGCAGGGCTGGATGGGCTGCAGTATTGGAAAAGGCAATAAGAGGCAGAGAGAGAAGGGGGGAGGAAAGAAGAGAGGGAAGGAAGAAGGGAGGAAGGAAGAGAGGAAGAAGGAAGAGGGGGAAGGACGGAAGGTCAGGAATGAGGAAGGGGATGGGGCCAGAGGGAAGAGGGGGAAGGATGGAAGGTCAGGAATGAGGAAGGGGATGGGGCCAGAGGGAAGTGTGAGAGAGAGATGGAAGAGAGAAAAGAGAGAGATGGGAGGGGTGAGAGATAAAGGCGGGGGGGGGGGTGAGAGATGAGGGGGAAATAAGGATGGGGTGACAAATAGGGTGGGCAGGGACAAACCAGGTGGGGGTGTAATGAGTTCAATGAAACCATTGAGGTTGGCCTCTTAGAATATGAGCTCCCTGATTGAACTTTTCCTTCCGTACCCGCTGGGCACCGTAGGGACGGGGATGTATTACTGACTCCTTCAATCACACTTTAATTTGATGTTTTAAGTTTCCTTTCTGATCTATCTTTTGTTTCGGGCAGTTTCCCTCTTTTTAAGGAGCTAATTGTTTTGAGTCGTCCCTTTTTGAGTTTGTTTGATAAATATCTGTCCCTGATTGAGTTCTTCATTGCTTGTGCAGTCAGAGAACCTTTGTTCTTTTCTATAACTCGGTCCGGTCTCCTGGCACGTTGACTCAGAGCTCGAAACACCTCATGAACTTAAACAGAGTTTGTGCTGCACTTTTCTCTGTTTTTTGTTCTAAACAGAAGGGAATCCGGTGCAGGGAATACCCCCCCCCCCCCCCCCCGTTTTCCACTGGCGATGAGAGAAAAGAATGACCTTGCTTGCTCACAACTGTGACACCTTGGTGGTAAGGCACTGTCACACCACAAGGAAGGGGTTTCTAGTACGGGCTGCTGCTGCTGTACAACTCCTACCTCTGATGGGAAATGGACTTTTTTTGACCCAAAAAAATGCCAGCTGGAGGAGGCCTAATTGGACTGCAAACAAACACCACAACTGGCTTTGTTGTGAGAAAAATCGGGCACGAGTTACAAGGATTCCTGACAGAAGTAAACACCCACTGAATTAGGGGACCGCCGCTTGGGGACAGGAACCATTCTGAGAAAGGATTCAGAAACTAGTAAACCCAGATCTGCCCGAGGACCACTCCTAAAAAAAACAAAGCCAAGTTTGGAGAACACACCCTGTAGAATCCTGCCGGGCAAGACATTTAGAATAGAATCCTTACAGTGCAAGGAGAGGCCATTCGGCCCATTGAGTTTGCGTCAACAACAATTGCACCCAGGCCCTATCTCTGTAACCCCCAAGTGTCTACGCTGCTAATCCTCCTGACGCAAAGAGGCAATTTAGCACCGCCAATCAACCAAACCTGCACATTTTTGGACTGAAGGGAATGGAGCACCTCGAGGAAACCCACGCAGACACGGGGAGAACATGCCAACTTGACATCGACAGTGACCCGAGGCCGGAATTGAACCTGTGGCCCCTGCCACCGTGAGACAGCAGTGCTAACCAGTGTGCCGCCCCTGTTGTCAGTATTCAGAATCGGAGCAGCAAAAGAACGTCTCAAAATCTAGATTTAGGAGAGTGACACTGATGACCAGGAGAATGCACACTCTGGAAGTCTCACCTACATTCGACAAAGATCAATGAAGCTGCACAACGACCAAATCTGAACCTATTAAAATAAACTTAAGACTAAATAGATGGCCAGTATTAAGGGAGATTGACACAGACATCGCCATATCTGTGTTCATCAACATTCGCAAAATGGGCTCCAACCCTTATCCTTAATAATGATTTCGGCAAGACTTGTACCACAGACTGGTGGACACAACTTTTGTTCCTGTTTTTTTACGAAAAGCATCGGATTTGGTTCCCGTTAATGGGAGCAGAGGGCTCGGGACTGAGCACAGTGGGGTGAAACTGGACTGAGAGAAATCCAGCTGGATAGGGTGACCATTTTCCAGCTGGAGAACGGTCGTCTGAATGAAATTCCTGGAGATTTTTCGAGAAGGAACAATAGAAGGGACACTACATGTCGATCCGGATGCAGTTCCGTGATTTTGCAAGGTCTGCCCAGTTCCATTTGCTTTAAGGCAGAAAGTAGAAAGCGTCATTAAAAGACTGGAACGAGAAGGTATAATAAAACCTGTCCAGGTTGCAGAGTGGGCAGCATGTGGTGCCTGTTACAAAACCTGACGGTTCAGTCGGGCTTTGTGGGAACTTCAAACAAACAATAAACCCCTATTCACAACTGGACAAATACCTGACTTCCCCGGAGAGCAGATTTGTAAGCAAGGCTGGCAGGGGGACAACACTTTTCAAAATTAAATCTGACTCATGCTTATTTATAATTGCAGCTGGATGAGGATTTGCAGGAACGCTCCACCAGTGCCTCTAGCGATGCACAACATTACCTTTTTTGGGCTATCCTCCGCCTGCACGACTTTCCAGAGAATAATGGAAATCACCTTGCGCAGTTTAGCACGGGCTTGGCATTTACCGGGACAACATGCTCAATGCAGTTAAAACAAAGGCAGAACACCTACAGAACCTGAAGGAAGTCCTCAGACAGTTGTCAAAGGCCACTGTGCTAACCTGGGATGCATCTCCATATGGCACCAGGGCAGTTTTAGCACATAGATGGCACAATGCAGAGGAACTCCCAATAGCCCATGTTGCCAGGACTTTAGCCATAAGTATGCCAATATTGAAAAGGATGCTCTGGCAGTAATATTTAGAGTGGAGAAATTTCACCAATATCTAACTGGGCGGAAATAAGTAATCGTCAGTGATCACAAACCATTGCTGGGACCACAAAGAAGAAAAAGCATTGCCATCGGCTCAGATCCAGCAGTGGGCATTGCTCTTGGCAGCTTACACCAACTGGGAAGTCAAGTAGCAAATGCAGATGCCTTAAGTAGACTAACTTCAGCAGACATCCCTCTGACGGTGGCCA
Organism: Sphyrna mokarran; assembly: GCA_024679065.1. NCBI lineage: Eukaryota > Metazoa > Chordata > Chondrichthyes > Carcharhiniformes > Carcharhinidae > Sphyrna > Sphyrna mokarran. Next base: position 7,353,764 of record JAGIQG010000016.1, on the reverse strand, counting down.
AAGTAGAAGGGGCGGTAATGATTTTGAGCTTCATGAATATCCTTTCTACGGCCAGACAAACAATACATCTCTGGATGCAAAAGGACCCGGTACTGGCAAAACACTTGGGTGCTGACGTGGGGAAAACAGAGACCAGTCCAATCCCAATTCTACCTGTATTGGCATCGAGGGGAGCAGCTCACGGAGACGATGGAACGCTGCTGTGAGGGACACGAGTAGTAGCTTGGAGTCAGGGCTCTGTCTGTATTACATCCAGGAGTGTCCCAAAACGAAGATGCTGGCAGGAGCTACACTTGGTGTCCCGGGATGGGCACAGACACAGCAGCGCTCATGGGTTTTGCCAGGAGTGCCAGCAAGGACAAACGTTGCCATCTCAGCACCCCTAAACCAGCGGGAATGGCCAGGCAGCCGTGGACGTGGAATTATGCAGGGCCCACTCACGGGCTCAATGTTCTCAGTCCCACTGGACGATGGATATCCATAAAGTGAATTCTGCAAACGCTTCACGGCAGAGAGAGACGTGGCACCTCGTCTTGCAACACATAGCATCCCAGAAGTGTTCATGTCTGGCAACGGAGAGGCTCTCGCCAGCCAGGAGTTCACCCAGCTCATTAAGTCAAATGGGATTCGGCGTCTCAGGGACGGCACCGTACTATACGCCGTCGAACCAATTCACCAAAAGTGTGAGGCCAGCAGCCTCAATAGATACCAAGCTCTCCTGGTGGTTATTCAACTACAGGACAACCACCTCACCTGTGCCACAGTGGGTAGCACCACTGCCCTCACAGTGCCAGGGGCCTGGGTTCGATTCCCAGCCTTGGGACACATTCTCCCCGTGTCCGCGTGGGTTTCCTCTGGGTGCTCCGGTTTCCTCCCATAGTCCAAAGACGTGCGATTGACTGTGCTCAATTGCCCCTTAGTGTCAGGGGGGAGTAATGGGGTAAATATGTGGGGTTCTGGGGATAGGACCTGAATGGGATTCATTTTGGTGAAGCCTCAATGGGCTGAGTGGCCTTCTTCTGCACTGTAGGATTCTATGATTCCACGGCACGCACAAAATTACCCATGGATAGGCCACACTGCACTCTGTATCTTACACAATACAGATGGGAGAGGTCACGCTAGAAAAATACCACCTTGATCAGGTACGGGTCTTAAAACTGCCATCTGTGCCAGGGCCGAGAATTGGGGCTGGGACTCCCAGACCAGTCAGATATACCTTCCAACATCGGACGTTGAGTTGGAAGCTCTGGACTCCTGCATCAAAAGAGGTCCATGAAGTTCTCAGCTGCGTCCATAACTGGGAGTGTCAGGCCAGCACTCTGAATACTGACTCACAGCCTGGGTAACACTCTGTGAACTTGGAGCTGGTAAATAAGAGGGAACCTGGTGAAGGGGTACCGGCCTCTGCTGATTTATTTCAGAGGGGAGATGAGGGTGGGGGAGATGAGGGAAAGGGGGAATGGAGGAGGCAGTGTGTGGGGCTGCACGGGGTCAGTGTCCAAGGACAGTGTGCTGACCAATTCCATACTGACCATCTCATTCTTCTGGTAAACCGCCGGCCATTGAGACACGTCATCAAAATACAGCAAAATGTTCTGGCAACAATCTTCCTGCAAGACAGAGAGATAGAGACAGAGTTAGTGAAAAATGGTGGAGGAGGGGTGGAAAAGAGAGAAGAGAGAGTTATTGAGAAATAGTGGGGGGGGGGGGGGGGGGGGGGGGGGGGGGGGGGGGGGGGGGGGGGGGGGGGAGAGAGAGTGGTGAAGGGGGGAGAGAGAAGTGAAGTGGGAAATGAAGAGGTGTGTGTGGGGGACAGCAGGGGAGAGCGTGAGAGAAAGTGTGCGGGAGGGGGAGAGAGAGAGAGTGAGAGAGAGGGGTAGGGTGGAGAGCGAGAGAGACAGCAGAGGGAGAGTGATGGGAGAGGGAGAGAAATGGTAGGGGAAGGGAGAGAGTGCTATCTGCCTTCCCAGCTCTGGTCAGAGGTGGCATGGACATTCATGTCCTCTGCTAATTGGTGAACTGGCAGTGACCATGCAGGTGGTCTGTCCCATTGTGACACAAGTGCCCATCCTCCCTACCAACAGGGAGACTGCCCGCTCTCACCAGCCCAGGAACTGACTCACCTCGGGGTATTTGAAATGGAACTGCAGTCTCCCATAGTCCGAGAGGAAACAGAATCTCGTCAGGAACACCCAGTCCTGGGATGGGAATGGGAAAAGGACAGAGGTTAGAGGTCAGGTATTAGGCACCTTATATATATTTCTCCCACCCCAATCCTCCGCCCTACAAAACCATCCTCCAACTAGCGCCCTTCAGTCCCACTACCTGTCACACAGGAGGAGACCACTCAGCCCCTCCAGCCTGTCACACAGGAGGAGGCCACTCAGCCCCTCCAGCCTGTCACACAGGAACAGGAGGAGGCCATTCAGCCCCTTTGCAGCCCGTTACAGAGGAACAGGAGGCTATTCAGCCCCTTTATGTTCTTTCATTACGATTACAGTTGATTTGCAGGCAAATTGTCCAATATCACCAAGGGTCGTCGCTAACGGAGCATGCCCTGTCTTGTTAGAGGGTTAGCGTTGCCATGCTGTCTCGTGGCTGAGGTGTTAGATTTTGGTTCCTCTCCGTCCTCAGTTACAGCAGCCACCAAACGGAGCCCCTTTCTCGGCCAATATTTACTCTTGGCCTTCAGCAGTGGAACAGATGATCGGCCATTAATTAGTGGGATCTTGCTGTGTGCCAGTTGGCTACTGGTCTTCCAAATTACAACAGTGACTAGGCCACAGAAGTGGTCACTGGCTGAGAAGTGCGTGATCCAATGACTATTACGAAATAAAGTTTCTTTTTCCCTCTCATTGCAGCGAGGATATCGATAGCGCTGCTCTGGTATGACATTGTCATCCTGGGATCTTCGCTCCTCCTGGTCCCAGTGGGAGAATCAATTTCCGACAAACCCTCTCGGGTTCATCTCTCCTCCGTCAACGGGAGACCTGAGAAGGCTTTAAACTATTAAACAGGCCTCGGAAAGGGCTAATGAGGGAGAATAGGTGAGAGATCCGGTGACACTCGGCGATGGAGAGAAAGGGACGGGCTCTCAACCAGAGACCAGCCACATTCAACAAACACAATCTGAGCCCTGGCCACCCACCCACACACACACACACACACACAGATGCAAGGGCAGGACGGGTCTGAAAGATCAGCTTCCAGGAGTAACACAACAGCAGAGAGAGAGGTCGAGAGGGGGCTCATGTCACTAACAAGGAACCTGCAAGACTCATAGAATCACCGAATCCTTACGACATTCGGTCCATCGAGTTCTGCACCACCCACAATCACACCCAGGCCGCCCCCCACAACCAAACGCACGTACCCTAGTTCCCCCGACACTAAGGAGCAATTTAGCACAGCCAATCCACCAAATCTGCGCATCTCTGGAGTGTGTCAGGAAATGGAATACCCAATTGAAACCCACGCAGGCATGGGGAGAATGTGCCAACTCTACACACGGATCACTGGGGGAGTGCAGAGTTGTACAGGCTGAAGGATATTACAGAGATAGGGAGGGATGGTGTAGAGAAAGTTCTACTCTGTGTCTAACTCCATGCTGTACCAGTCCTGGGAGTGTTTCATGGGGACAATGTAGAGGGAGATTTTACTCTGTATCTAACCCTGTGTTGCACCTGTCCTGGGAGTGTTTGATGGGTACAGTGTACAGGGATATTTACTCTGTATCCAACCCCGTGCAGTGCCTGTCCCGGGAGTGTTTGATGGGGACAGTGTAGAGGGAGCTTTACTCTGTATCTAACCCTGTGTTGTACTTGTCCTGGGAGTGTTTGATGGGTACAGTATAAGGGATATTTACTCTGTATCTAACCGCGTGCTGTCTCTACCCTGGAAGTGTTTGATGGGTAAGTGTAAAAGAAGCTTTACTCTGTATCTAACCCTGTGCTGTACCTGTCCTGGGAGTGTTTGATGGGGACAGTGTAGAAGGAGCTTTACCCTGTATCTAACCTGTGCTGTACCTATCCTGGGAGTGTTTGATGGGGACAGTGTAGAGGGAGCTTTACCTGTATCTAACCCGTGCTGTACCTGTCCCTGGGAGTGTTTGATGGGGGGACAGTGTAGAGGGAGCTTTACTCTGTATCTAACCCTGTGCTGTACCTGTCCTGGAGTGTTTGATTGGGGACAGTGTAGAAGGAGCTTTACCCTGTATCTAACCCTGTGCTGTACCTATCCTGGGAGTGTTTGATGGACAGTGTAGAGGGAGCTTTACTCTGTATCTAACCCCATGCTGTCCCTGTCCTGGGAGTGTTTGATGGGGACAGTGTAGAGGGAGCTTTACCCTGTATCTAACCCCGTGCTGTACCTGTCCTGGGTGTGTTTGATGGGGACAGTGTAGAGGGAGCTTTACCCTGTATCTAACCCCGTGCTGTACCTGTCCTGGGAGTGTTTGATGGGGACAGTGTAGAGGGAGCTTTACCCTGTATCTAACCCCGTGCTGTACCTGTCCTGGGAGTGTTTGATGGGATATAATCCATTAATTATGGTGAATTTCCTCTTCACTAATTGCAGAGTATCATTTGTACAACTTCCACCTTTTGATCTAATCCTTTTCTCTAACCCCTTCCACCCCGCAAGTCACCATGGAGACTAGGTCTTGGTCACCATAGAGACTGAGTTTAGGAGAGAACAAGGCCTTAGGTTTCCAGGGGCAAGATGAAAGTGTTCCTGTCACAACAACACAAAAACAAAGGGACTCCTGCCGTTACCATGACACGGTATAATTCAGCTCGATCGTTGTGATAGCAACCCTCTGTCATCCCGTGGCCTACATTGTACAGTGCTGGGTATGCATTCCCCGGAATACAATCCTGGGGAGAGTCCATTATAGGAGCTTCAGAGGGAGTTGGAGTTGAGTTTGAGAGAGGGGAGATTAACAGTTCCTGAAAGAGGAGTGGAAAAGCGAGACGGGAAGAAGTGAGGGGCACAGGAGGGCCTGAGCAGCAGTGCAAAATGTATTGAACTAAAGTAACCATACAAATAACATGGCTACCAGAGCAGGTCAGAGGCTGGGAATCCGGGGGCAAATAACTCCCTGGTATGGTGGCACAGTGGTTAGCACTACTGCCTCACAGTGTCAGGGATGCAGGTTCGATCCCCGGCCTGGAACAGCGCACATTCTCCCTGTGTCTTGCATGGGTTTCCTCCCGCATGCTGGTTAGGTGCATTGACCATGCTACATTCTCCCCCAGTTTACCCTGGAGTGCAGCGACTTGGGGATTTTCACAGTAACTTCAATGCAGTGTAAGCCTGCTTGCGATACTAATAAATAAACTTTAAACCAAAGTTTGTCCATCATCTATAAGGCACAAGTCAGGAGTGTGATGGAATACTCTCCACTTGCCTGGATGGGTGCAGCTCCATCATAACTTCAAGAAGCTCAACACCATCCAAGATAAAGCAGCCCACTTGATTGACACCACATTGACTTCCTCTACCACTGATGCACAGTGGCAGCCTTGTGTACCATCTACAATATGCATCGCAGCAACTATAAGGGGAGATTGGTTCGACTTAATCAGAACATTGATTACAGGAGTTAGGATATCTTGTTGAAGTTGTACAAGACATTAGTAAGGCCACACTTGGAACACTGTGTGCAGTTCTGATCACCCTATTACAGAAAGAACATTAAACTAGTAAGAGTGCAGAAAAGGTTTTCTAGGATGCTACTGGGACTACATAGTTTGAACTATAAGGAGAACTCAATAGAATGGGACTTTTCCCCCTGGAGCGTAGGAGGCTATGGGGTGATCTTATAGAGGTCTACAAAATCATGAGGAACATAGATAAGACAGATAGTCAACACCTTTTTCCCAAAGAAGGGGAATCTAAAACTAGACAGCATAGGTGAGAGATATAAAAATGTCCAGAGGTGCAATTTTTTTTTACGTTGGATGGTGAGTACCTGGAACAATCCGCCAGAGGTGTAGAAGAGGAGAGTACAATTTTGTCTTTTAAAAAGTATTTAGAGAGTTACATAGAGAAGATGGATATAGAGATATGGGCCAAACACAGACAACTGAGACTAGCCTCATGGTTAAAAACTGGCTTGCATGGACAAGTTGGGCTGAAGGGCTTGTTTCCATGCTGTAAACCTTATGACTGGGTGTGTATTCACTCGAGTTCAGAAAGATGAGAGATCTAATTGAAACATATAGAATTCTAACAGAGCTGGACAGACTGGATACAGGGAGGTTGGTTTGCTTGGCTGAGGAATCCAGAACCAGGGGTCACGGTCTCAGGATATGGAGTAGACCATTCAAGACTGAAAGGAGAAGAAGCTTTTTCTTTTGGAGGATGGTGAACCTGTGGAATTCTTTACCACAAAAGGCTGTGGAGGCCAAGTCATTGAATTCGCTCGAGAGACATAATTGTTTAATGGCATCAAAGGGTATTGGGACAAAGCAGGAACATGGCATTGAACCAGAAGATCGGCCCATGGTTGTATGGAGTGGCGGAGTAGGTTCTAAGGGATGATTGGTCTACTCCTCCAAGTTTCAGGATGTCATGTTGCAGGTTTATAAAACTTTGGGAAGGCTGCACTTAAAGAGTATTGCAACCAATTCTAGTTGTCACATTTCAGGAAGGATGTCGAGAGTGATTAGCACTGCTGCCTCAGTCTCATCAAACCAGGTTCAAATCCCGGCCTGGGTCACTGGCTGTCTGGAGTTTGCATTCTCCTTGCATCTGCATGTGTTTCCTTGCACAATCCAAAGATGTGTGGCTTAGATTAATTGGCCACGCTAAATTCTCCCTCAGTGCACCTGAACAGGCGCCGGAGTGTGGCGACTAGGAGATTTTCACAGTAACTTCATTGCAGTGTTAATGTAAGCTTCCTTGAGACTAATAAATAAATTTTAACTTTTACTTTGGAGAGAGTGCAGAAGAGGTTTACCAGGGCGCTACCTGCATTAGAGGGTCTGAGTTGTAAAGGGAGGCTGGACAAACTACGGTTGTTTTCTCGGGAGCAGCAGAGACTGAGGGGAGACCTGATAGATGTCTATAATATTATGAGGGGCATGGATGGAGCTGACAGTCAGAATCCTTCTCCCAGAGTTGAATTGTCTAATACTAGGAGGCACGCACTGAAGGTGAGAGGAAGAGAGTTCAAAGGAGATGAGAAGGGCAAATTTTGTTTTACAGGGTGGTAGGTGTTTGAAACATGCTGCCAGGGATCGTGTCGCAGGCACATATGATAGCGCTGTTTAAGGGGCTTTTAGATCAACATATGAATATACAAGGAATAGAGGATATGGACCAAGGTCAGGCAGAAGGGATTAGTTTAATTTGGCATCATGTTTGGCACAACATTGTGGGCCGAAGGGCCTGTTCCTGCGCTGTACTGTTCTGTGTCACACCAAAGCTCCTTGAGCTAAACCCACACCCACTTCCATCTAGAAGGACAAGTGCAGCAGATACTTGACCACCATCCAGTTCTCCTACAAGTCACTTAACCATTCTGATTTGCAAATATAATCAGCCGTTCCTTCACTTCTCTGGGTCAAAATCTTGGAACTCGCTCCCTAACAGCACTGTGGTGTACCTACACCTCAGAAACTGCAGCGACTCAAGAAAGCAGCTCACTGCCACCTTCTCAAAGGATGGACAATAAATGCTGGTTGAGCCAGCGATATTCACATCCCAAAAACATGAAAACAATTTTCACTGAGCAAATCATACAATCCCTTCCATGCAAGAGGCCATTCAGCCCATCGAGCCTGCACGGATAACAACCCATGGCCCTGTCCCTGTTAGTTGCATTGATACTAAGGGTCAATTTAGCATGGCCAATCCACCTAACCCACTATCGTTCAGACTGTGGGAGGAAACTGGAGCACCCGGAGGAAACCCAGGCAGACACGGGGAGAACATGCAGATTCCACACAGACAGTGACCCGAGGTTGGAATTGAACACAGGTCCCTGGCGCCACGTGGCAGGAATGCTAACCATTCATCCCTCTGCACTCACGCCCTACTCACCCTCGCCTCCTCATTCTCTCATCACTCCCATCTGTCACTTCTATTCCTCCATCATTACACCTCCCCTCACGCACACCCTCCTTTCCCTCTCCCTCACTGTGCTCCTCTCATCCATTCCCCTACACTCCTCCCCCCTTGCTAAGAGTCCTCACACCCCTCCTCCACATCCCTAGAACTCTCAAGGCCACTCTTTCCTCCACCTCACGCGGTCTCGAGATGCTTGCCCTTGTGCCTGCCTTCACATATTTACGCACTGTTAATGGTGCAGGGCGGGCAGCCGGCAGCGCCTGTAGTCAGCAGCGGGAAAAGTCTCCCCCCCATGCAATTTCCCGCTGCCTCTGCAGGCTGTCGGGTGTCACGGCCACTTCTGCCAAGCTGCGTCCAAGCCCGACCATGCGCGCTCCCGACTTTAAAGGGGACCCCCTTCCTGTGTCAAGCAAAGAGTCAGACCTGACCTCCCCCCAAGAGTCCAGAGCCTTCCTGAGACATGTAGAAATATCTCCATCTTCCCAAACTGTATCAGTAATGTCCCCGTAAAAATATTAAACATCTTCAGCTTTTTAATCTGTATTTATACTGTCCCTTATCAATATTAAACATGTTTATCTTTTCAATCTTGTCAATAATGTCCCTGTATCAAAATTAATGTATCTCCATCTTTTCTGTCTGTATCAACATGTCCGTGTCAATATTAATATGTCTCTATCTTACTATCTGTATCAATAACGTCCGTGTCAACATTAAATATCTCCATCTTTCTGTATGAATAATGTCCCTGTATAAATATTAAATATCTACATTTTTTCTATCTGTGTCAACAATGTCCCTGTTTCAATATTAAATATTCCATCTGTTCTGTCTGTGTCTCGTCACTAAATATCTCCATCTTTTCTATCTCTATCAACATTAAATACCTTCATCTTTTCAATCTATATCAACGTTTAATATCTTTTCTGTGTCAATAATGTATTAATATCAAATATCTCCACCTTTTCTCTCTGTATCAATATTAAGGCCGCGATTCTCCCATTGCGGCCCACATTCCTTCTGGTGTGTGTGCGGTGGGAGATGTGTGTCCGCGGCCTTGAACAGGGATTGAACAGGGAAAGCATGCGCATGTGCTGGAGCTGGCGAACAGTCACCAGTCAGACCACATTGGAAACTGATGGGAAGCAGGAAAGCCATTTAAATCTTTTCTGCATGTATTCTAAATATCTTTATTTGTTAATTATCCCAAATCTCCCACCCTTCCAGAAATACTTCATTCAGGAGGAGTTCAGGGTAGCTCCCCATGTTCGGAGAATTGATGGGAGATCTCTCCGGAATGAAGAGAGTGGCAATCGGGGTCTCCAAGGAGTTGGGTGGCTGGGTGGCGGGGTGGGGTGGGTGGTGCGGTGACTGAAACCTTCGCATGGGCACATTGGCAGTGCCAGCCTGTGCTCCCCCCAGCAGTGCCCAAGGGGCAAAGTGCGCATGCCCAGGGAACACTTTTGCACTCTCCAATAGGCATCGGTCTGTGCCAAGAGGGTGGAGCCTACTGTGGGCAGGGCCCAAGTACGATTGGTGGGAATGGGGGTGTGGGGGGGGGGGTCCCGCTGCCCTTTGCATTGAGATCAGTCTGGAATGGAGGAGGAGCATGATTGGGGTGGGCTGGATGACGGTGGTCTGCCAGGATGGGGGGGGGGGTGTAGCTACATCAGGGGCCTGACTGCGGGAGGGCCAGTGGGGCGGGGGGATCTGCCTGGGTGAGGGAGGTGGTGGGGGAGGAATCACTACTGATTGGGGATGGGGCCTGGGCATTGAGACACTCTGGGCCGGGGTGGGGGTCTGCGTGGTGGGGTCAGGGCTGGCCTGGGAATTGGGGTCGTGATCTGGATGGTGGGGGGGTGGGGATGGGGAATGGAGAGGCAGCACTGCGGAAGTCCTGGACTGACGAGGAATTCAGCTGGCCAGTAAATAGGAGGCTGACAGTTTGGGGTCACTGCGCATTCGCAGAGCTCCAGAACTATCAAGATTTGGTGCGAATAGGTTCTACCCCTCAGATTTTTAATGAAATTCACTATTGGGACCTTTGCATTGCAGAGTGCGGAGATTCAGGTGGAAGGTGAACTGTCAAAACAGTCAGGATTTAGACAGTTTTCCTGCTAATTAAGCACTTCTGAGAGGATCATTCTCTAAATATCTCCAACTTTTCCATCTGTATTTATACTGCCCCTCGTCAATATTAAGTATCTCCATGTTTTCCAGCTGTATTTATAAATTTTCTGTATAAATATTAAATATCTCCACCTTTTCTAACTGGGTCAGTAATGTCCAAGTATCAATATTAAATATCTCCATCTTTTCTATCTGTATCTATAATGTCCCTGTATCAATAATGAATATTTCTGTCTTTTTCTCTCTGAATCTATAATGTCCCTGTATCATTATTAAATATCTCCATCTTTTCTATCTGTATCTATAATGTCTCTGTATCAATACTGAACATTTCCGTCTTTTTCTCTCTGAATCTATAATGTCCCTGTATTATTATTAATTGTCTTTGTCTTTTCTTTCTAGATCAAGAATGTGCCTGTGTCAATATTGAATATCTCCATCTTTTCTGTCTGTGTCAATAAAGTCTCCGCATTAATATCAAATATCTTCATCTTTTCCATCTGTATTTATACTATCCTTATCAATATTAAATATCTCCATCCTTTCCAGCTATATCTATAAATTTTCTGTATGAATATTAAATATCTCCACCTTTTCTATCTGGATCAAAAATGTGCTTGTGTCAATATTAAATATCTCCACCTTTTCTGTCTGTGTCAATAACATCCCTAGTTCAACATTAAGTAAATATTTCTGCGTCAATATTACAAATCTCAATTTTTCAATCTGTATTTATTATGTCCTTGTATCAATATTAAATACCTCCACCTTTTCCAACTGGGTCAGTAATGTCCAAGTATCAATATTAAATATCTCCATCTTTTCTATCTGTATCTATAATGTCCCGGTATCAATAATGAATATTTCCATCTTTTTCTCTCTGTATCTATAATGTCCTCTGTATCATTATTAAATATCTCCATCTTTTCTATCTGGATCAAGAATGTGCTTGTGTCAATATTAAATATCTACCTTTTCTGTCTGTGTCACTAAAGTCCTTGGTTCAATGTTAAGTAAATATTTCTGTGTCAATATTAAATATCTCAATTTTTCAATCTGTATCTATTGTGTCCCTGTATCGATATTAAATATCTCCATCTTTTCCATCTGTATCGATAATTTCCTTCATTAATATTAAATATCTCCATCTTATCTATCTGTATTGAAACTGCTCCTCTCAAAATTAAATAGGTCTATCTTTTCTCTCCATGTCAATAATGTCTCTATATCAATATTAAGTATCTCCATCTTTTCTGTTTCATTAATGTCCTGCCATCAATATTAAATATCTACAACTTTTCTATCTATATCAATAATGTCTCCACATCATTAATAAATATCTCCATCTTTTCTATCTGTGTCTTATAATGTCCCTCTATCAACTTTAAATATCTCTATCTTTTCTATCTATTTCAATAATTTCCCTGTGTCAATATTAAATAATCATCTGTTCTGTGTCTATGATATCATTGCATCAAAATTAAATAGCTCCAATTTTTCTATCTATATTAATATTAAATATCTACATTTTTTTATCTGTACCAATAATATCTCTGTATCAGTATTAAATAGCTACAAGTCTTCTATCTGTACCAATAATATCTTTGTATCAATATTAAATATCTACATCTTTTCTGTCTGTCAATAATGTTCCTATATCAATATTAAATATCTCCATTCTTTCTGTCTGTATCAATGGTGTCCCAGTTTCAATATTAAGCATCTCCATCCTTTCTATCAGTTTCAATAATGACCCAGCATCAAGATTAAATAGCTCCAAATTTTATATCTCAATCACTCATATCACTCCATCAAAAAGATCTACCTCCACCTTTTTTATCTGTATTAATAATGTCCCTGTATCAATATTAAATAGTTCAATATTTTCTGTGTCAATAATGTCTTTGTATTAAAATTAAATATATCCTTTTTTCCGTATTAATAATGACCATATCAAAATTAAATATCTCTGCCTTTTCTATCTCTTCTCCCTATGTCAATAATTTCCCAGTATTAATATTAAATATTTCCATTTTTGCAATCTGTATCTATGATGTCCCTAAATCAATACTAAATCTTTCCATCCTTTCTATCTGTATCTACAATGTCCCTGTATCAGTATGAAAAATATTTATCTTTTCTGAGTCATTAATGTCCCCGTATCAATATTAAAAATCTCCATCTTTTCTATCTGTATTAATATTATATATTTCTATCTTTTATACCTGTATCTATAATGTCCCTATATCAAACTAAATATATCCATCCTTATGATCATGTAGGTAGTTCATCCAGGATGAGGTTAGCCCATTGCATTTGGGTGTGCTGACACCTGCGATGTCCTCAAATGCGGATACTCGACTGCAAAACTTGTGGTATGGGGGACTGGGTTCAAGTCTCTCCTGGTTTCCAAATCAAAAATAGAGGTTTGTTCTATCTGTATCAATATTAAATATTTCAATATTTCTATCTGTCAATAATACATGCGTCAATATTAAATATCTACATATTTCCTACTTGTATCAATAATGTCCCTGTATCAATAATAAATATCTACATCTTTACTATATATATTTATAATGTTCCTATATCAATACTAAATACCTGCATCCTTTCTGTTTCTATAATGTCCCTGTATCAATATTAAATATCTCAATTTTTTCTATCTGCATCAATGTTAAATATCTCCATTTTTCTACCTGTCAATAATGTATCTGTGTCAATATTAAGTATCTACATCTTTTCTATCTGTATCTTTAATGTTTCTGTATCAATATTAAATATCTTCTCCCTCTCCTCCTGCACCACCGCCCGCAGCAGAGAGCAATCTGGCCTCCTCCTCCTTGCCTCCAGCATAGAAGGATTTGGCCTCCCTCCTCCTTATCCCCCAGCATAGAAGGATTTGGCTTCCCTCCTCCTTGCTGTCCACCACAGAACTATCTGGCCTTCCTCCCTCTCGCCCCGCCTGAGAATGATCAGGCCTCCCTTCTCTCCCACTCCCCCCATCCCTTCAGAAATATATCTGACCTGCCTCCTCCTCCCATTCCCCCCACCAGAGAATGATCTGGCCTGCCTCCCTCCATCATCACTGCCCCTCTACAACCGATCTGCCTGGACATGGGTTCAGATCACGCTATTCACCTCATGCCCAACTTTATCAAGTTTTTGCACCCAAACATGGGTGCAATGCAATGGCAAAATTGGATTTTCTATGTCAGTGTGAATGATCTCCATCTTTTCTCTCTGTATCAATAATGTCCCTGTATTAATAATAAATATCAGCATCTTTTCTATCTGTGTCAATATTAAATATCACTGACTTTTTGATCTGTCAGTAATGTCTCTGTATTAAAATTAAATAGCTCCATCTTTTGTATCTGCCTCAATAATCTCCCTGTATCAATACTAATATTTCCACCTTTTCTATATGTGTCAATATTCAATTTCTCCATTTTTTTTGATCTGTCAGTAACATCCCTATATTAAAATTAAATATCTCCAACTTTTCCACCTGTATATATAATGTCCCGGTATCAACATTAAATATCTCTATCTTTTCTACTGGTATCAATATTAAATATCTTCCATAATTTCCATCTGTATCTATAATGTCAGTGTATCAATATTAAATATCTCCATCTTTTCAATCTATCAGAAATATCCCTGTATTAAAATTAAATATCTCCATCTTTCCTATTGGTACCTATATTAAATACCTCCATTTTTTCCATCTGTATCCATAATGTCCCTGTATCAATATTAAATATCTCCATCATTTCTCTCTCTATATTAAATATCTATTCTATCTTTATCAATAATATCCATATCATTTCAATACAGCTATCTTTTCTAACTGTCAATAATGTTCTTGTCTTAAAATTAAATATCTGCATTTTATCTATCTATGTAAATATTAAATATCTCCATCTTTTTTATCTGTATCTATAATGTCCCTGTAAAAAAAAACTCCATCTTTTTTATCTGTATCAAAATTAAATATGTGCATATTTTCTGTTTCATTTATGTCCCTGTATCAATATTAAATATCTCCATCTTTTCTTTCTGTATCTATAATGTCCCTGTATCAGTATTAAATATTCCATATTTCCTATCTACATCAATAGTGTCATTTCATTATTAAATATCTCATTTTTTTCCAACTGTTAATAACATCCCTGCATTAAAATTAAATATCTCCATCTTTTCTATCTGTATCTATAATGCCCCTATATCAATCTTAAATATCCCCATATTTCCTATCTGCGTCAATAGTGTCATATCATTATTAAATATCTCCATTTTTTCCACCTGTTAATAATGTCCCTGTATTAAAATAGCTTCATCCTTTTTATCTGTAGCTATAATGTCCCCTATCAATATTAAATATATAAAGAAATATTTCTTTTCTATTTGTATCAATAATGTCAATGTGTCAATATTAAACTATCTCCATCTTTTCTACCTGTATCCATATTAAATATCTCCACTACCTGTATCAGTAATATCCCTGGATCAATATGACATATCTTTCCATCTGTCTCAATAATAAATATCATATTAAATATCTCCATCTTTTCTATCTGGATCTATATTAAATATTTCCACCTATTCCATCTTTAGCAATAATGTCTATATCATTCTGTCAATAATGTCCCTGTATTAAGATTAAATATCTCCATCTCTTGTGTCAATAATGTCCCTGTATCAATATTATATATCTCCATCTTTTCTATCTTTATCTATACTGTTAATGTATCAATATTAAATATATTAACTATTCTGTATTTATGTTATGATTATATCTATGCCACTTTCATTACAGAGTAAGAGAGTAACGTGATTATTTTACCAAGTTGTTATATATATGGACACAAAGACAGTGGCTGCAATTCTCCCATCCCAACCTGTAACTTTCTGGTGGGTTGGGATGGAAGATACTGGTCTTCAGTCTTTTTCCACGATTTGTATCCACGATATGCATGGCTATCTCCCAGAGCCTGCTAACAGTCGCAGCCAGACCATGCTGGAAACCAGTGGGAAGGCAGGTAAGTAATTTGAATCTTTTTGTAATATGTTTTAAATGTATTTAAAATGTAATTGCTGGGAACTTGCTGGTCCCAATTGAATCTCCCACTCTGCCAGGAGTACTTCATTCCAGCAAGGTTTAAGTAGTTCCCCATCTTCAGAGAACTAGCAGGAGACCTTGCAGAATGAAGGGTGAGAGGGAATTAAGGCCCCCCAGAGGTTGGGCTGCAGAGGAGTGATGCCCCTTGGACATGGGCATCCTGGCATTGCCCTAGGGGCAAAGTGCATGTGCCCAGAGGGCACCTGGACATTGCCTTTTGGGCATTGGGCAGTGCCAAGGGGCCAGAGCCTTTTGTGAGCGGGGCCTAGGAATGGTGAGTGGGGGTCCCTCTGCTACACTGTGTAGCCATTGGCCTGGGATGGAAGAAGGGCAGCGATTGGGGCAAGTTGTGAAGGGGTGGTCTGCAGGTGTGGATCTGCCTCCCAGGGTTCTAAACCCGAGGGACTGGTGTCTGCCAGGGTGAGGGGATTGCCTCTGCTGGGGCAATGGGCTGGAAATCGGGAATTGTTGTGGGGGCTGTGATTGGGCCGTTGGGGAAGGGGGGTTGCTGGACGTCAGGGTCCCGGTCTGACCAGTGATCAAGCTGGTCAGCAAATGGTGAGTCTGATAGATCAGGGCCACTGCGCATGTGCAGAATCCCAGAACTAGAACTATCAAACTCCAGCGTGAATAAGTCCTGCTCCCCTGGGTTTTTAATGATATTCATGATTGGGACCTCTGCAGTGCACAGAGTGTAGAGATTTAAGTGAGAACCTGGACTGACAATATAAGTTGGGATCTAAAACAGTTTTCCCATCAATTCAGCACTTTTGGGAGAATCACGGGCAGGAGTTTGAATGTCTCCTCAGCTATTTCATTTAAATCCTGGAATGAACATTGAGAAGAAAGCAACCCACTGACAGAAGGAAATTTGTCATCCTTTCTCAAGAGCCACGGCAAAGAGGATGACTTTTGAGTTAACTGCACCCCTTCCCTGACAAGGTTCTAGCAGGTCAATTGGTTCCCAGGGATTGGGTGATCAGTGCTGCCTACTGTGGCATGATGTGGTCACAAGTTTGCAAGGAAAAGATTGGGAATTTAGTAATGTATTCTGGATAATGCAGATTAACACAGAGAACAGGGTCTATGCAGCCATAGAATTCCTGCAATGTAGGAGGAGGCCATTTGGCCCATTGAGTTTGCACCGACTCTCCGAAACAGCATCATACCCAGGCTCCACCCTATCCCCGTATCCCACACACTTCCCATGGTTTACCCATGTTGAACACAAAACTGACCATCTTCTCCCCCACTCCTCTTCCCCTCCTTGGCTCATCCAAGGATGAAATCAAGTAAACCGAAGGACTTCAGTGGGAAGAGGAAGACAGACGACTTTCTCATCCTCAGGAACTCATGTGAATGAATGAAGCCGCTTTTGCTTTTTGAATTGTGGTAACCTTTTGTGGAAAATGCACAGTAGAATCTCACCACCTGCATCATGAAGGTGCCTGGACCATCCATTTGGGTGCTGTGAGCTGATGGAGTACTTACTGGCACAGGTGGCAAAGCAGGTGGCGCAACCTTAGGTGTGGGATCTTTTAGCCCGCCTCATCTGACAGGCAGCCCCTCCACCAAAGCTTCACTACACTGGAAGGCTCCTGGTTACCTTGGCACTTTCATCCTGGATAAGCCTGAATGTGGGTGAGCAGGGGGAAGGTGGTCTTAAATGTAGCAGGATAGGTACTTGGCCAAACAAGTGGGGAAAAAAAACTACTGATTTCTTTTCCTCATGACACTCCAGAGAGCCATGCGGCCTCATATGGACACAGATGTCAGTCAGTCATAGACAATCACAGAGCAACTGACATCAGTCAGACTAATCATACAGCCGCTGACATCAGCTGGTCAGACCTATAGACAATCACACAGCGCCTGACGTCAGTCAGACCGATGGACAATCACACAGCGCCTGACGTCATTCAGACTGATGGACAATCACACAGCGCCTGACACCAGTCAGTCTGCCTCATAGACTGTCACACAGTGGCTGACACTAATCAGTCAAGTTTTACACTACTAGTCAGTCAGTCATTCACCACACACAAACTCTCTTTCATGGCAGCTACTCAGTCAAATACAGACATTCACTCA
Organism: Sphyrna mokarran; assembly: GCA_024679065.1. NCBI lineage: Eukaryota > Metazoa > Chordata > Chondrichthyes > Carcharhiniformes > Carcharhinidae > Sphyrna > Sphyrna mokarran. The sequence continues at coordinate 7,336,342 of JAGIQG010000016.1, read as the reverse complement.
GTCACACACACACTCAGCTATTCAGTCACATTGACAGTCAGTCATTCATCTGGAATCAAGTACACTCAACTACTCAGTCACTCTCTCAAAGAAACCCACACTCACAGTCAGGGACACGTCACAGTGATTTAAAAATTCTTACAAACACACATTGATAAGTCTAGGATACAGTTTGAATTTAAACATTTTTATTTAAGGTGAGGTAGCCTCAAATCGCCCCGCCATCTGCCTCCTGGCCAGGCTGCTGGTGCATAGATAGATCTTCTCTTGGTCAGTCTGCCACCCAACAACAGGTCACTTAACAGCTTCTACAAAATACACATCCACCAATGGGATAGAAAAACACAATGGAGTCCAATAAATATTTATTTATATGAAATGGGTCAGTTTGAGAAAGAGAGAAACGAGCCAGAGGGGGAGAGAAATGGGTCAGTTAGAGAGAGAGAGAGAGAATGGGCCAGTGAGAGAGAGAGGGAGAGAGAGAAAAATGGGTCAGTTTCAGAGACAGAGAAATGGGTCAGTTAGAGAGAGAGAAAGAAATAGGGCAGTTCCAGAGGGAGAAATGGGGCAGTTAGAGAGAGACAAGAGAGAGAAATGATCACTTAGACAAAGGGAAATGATTGAGAGAGACAGAATGGGCCAGTGAGAGGACCAGAGAGAGGGGAGAGAGAAATGCGTTAGAGAGAGAGAGAAATGGGGCAGTTAGAGAAAGAGAGAAATGGGCCTGAGAGGGGGAGAGAAAGATAGGTCAGAGTGAGGGAGGGAGAAAAATGGGTCAATTAGAGAGAGAGAGAATGGACCAGAGGGCAGTGGGGTGGGAGGGGGGGGGTTAGAGAAATGGGTCAGTTCCAGAGAGAGAAATGGGGCATTAGAGAGAGAGAGAAATGGGCAGTTAGAGAAAGAGAGAAATAGGCCAGAGGGAGAAAAATAGGTCAAAGTGAGGCGGGGGGTTGGGGGGGGGGGAATGGGTCAATGAGAGAGGAGAGAATGGGCCAAAGAGAGGAGGGAGAGAAATGGGTCAGTTAGAGAGAGAGAAATGGGACAGTTAGAGAGAGAGAAATGGGACAGTTAGAGAGAGAGAGCGAGGAATGGGTGAGTGAGAGAAATGATTTATTTGGAGAGTAGGATGATAGATCGTGTAGTTTAATTGTTTGATATCTTATGAGTGGTAACCAGATGAACTTGTGTGGCTCTCTCTCCATGCTGTGTTCACTTCCTGTTCAGGATGGTTGTCTCAAATTATCTTCAGTGACAGAATTATTCTGGACATTCAGAGCTGTGTCAGTGCAAGGAATGTAAGTAGCAGAAGGAGGAATGGGGGCTGGGGGGCGGGCAGGGAATGGGCAACAGACAGGATGGGGGAATAGGAGTGGAGTACAGGGTTGGGGCATTCCAGGGAGGGGAATAGTGGAGGAGGGGGTTTGAGTGAGGAGGGAATGAGGGGGTTAGGGATGCAGTGGAGGGGGAGGATGTTGGAGAAATACTGGAGGGGAACAGGCAGAGGAAAGGATTAAGAGGGGAAGTGAGTGGGACAATAAAGGATCTCAGGGAGTGAGGCAATGGAGGGCTCGAGGGCAGTGGAGGGGTCAAGAGTACAGCAGTGGAGGTATTGAGGGAAGTGGGACAGCAGGGGTTTTGAGGGGTTCGTGGCTTCAAAGAAGAGAGTAGGTGAAGGGAGTGAGGTGTTGTGGAGAGCAACAGTGGGAGCTAGTGGATAAGCTGCTGGGATCTTCCAGCAATGCCTCCCGATCCTCTGCGGAAGCAGTTTGACAGATTACTGAGTGTGAACTTTTGTCTTTTCCTATCATTCCCTCATTGTGAGATCAAGCTAACCCTTCCCCCGTAATATAAAAGCACAGCCAAAGGGTGATCCAGTACGAAATGTTGGCTCTATTCACTCTCCACGGTTGCTGTCAGATCTGCTGACATTTTCCAGCATTTTCTGGTTTTGTTTCACTTTCCCTCGTAATCCTACCCTTTTCCTTGTGCTCGATCTGCTTCGCTTTCCTCCACGTACCTTCCTGCTGCTCCCTCTCCTTCTCTCCCAGCATTCCCACACTCTTTCCATCCCTCCATCCCCTCTAACCGGATAAGTCGTCTCACGTGGTGTCACCATTCAATAAACAAACTCCCCCCCCCTCCCTCCACTGTCCACTTCCCCTTCTCTCTCCCTCCCCTCCTCAGCTCTCCCCCTGACCCCACTCTCCTCTCCTCTCCTCAGCTATCCCCCTCTCTTTTCCCACATCCACTCCCCACTCCCCTCTGTTACCGCTTCCCTCCTCTCCTCACTCCCCTGCGCTGTTCCCCCTTTCCTCTCCCCCTCCTTTTCTCTGCTGTCTCCCTTTCCTCTGTTGTTCCCCCCCTCCTCTCTTCTCCCCCCTCTCCTCTCCCCCCACTCTCCTCCTGCTTCCTTTTTCTCCTCTGCTTCCTCTTTCTCCTCTCCCCAATTCTGCCGTTCCCACTTTCCTCTCCCTCTCCTTTCCCCACTCTCTTCTGCTATCCCCCTCTCTTCTCCCCCCTCTTCTCCTCCCCCCCAACCAGTTACACAAAATTCAGTGAAATAGTTTTCAACCATGCCTTACTGACCTTTCATGATGTAGAGATGCCAGTGTTGGACTGGGTTACTCACTGACCTTTCTCCAGACCCTTAGAGCCATCCAGTTTGCAACAGGTTTGCCTGTCAGATTGTACACTGGAATCTGGGTTATACCTGAGACATTGGTAATAACAGCACCAAACTTTGTTGCTCTCCTCCGTGTCTGACCTTCTGTGCAGTGGCAGCTTTTGTATGTGGAGTGCAGCTCCCATCGACCACAATTACAGATCCAGTCTCATACTCAGAGCACTCACAGAGCTCAGGGAGATGATGTAGGGTTAGGAGCTGTGACACTCACCACGCATGCTGTGGGATTGTCATTTATAAAGAGCAGAATGTCATTTATCAGCAGGGTTAATGCACCATGCAGTCAGCACTGGGCATCCAAGGTAATGGAGCAGGATGGGGGTAATAAATAAATACAACATCTCTGTCAGTAATGTAAATGACAGCAGAAATACATCAAAAATTATATAATATATACACACATACAGTACAAGATTTTAACACAAGTTAGAAACAGGTAGTTTCAAAGACATAGAAAAACACTTTCATATACATTTGTACACATATGCACTCTCCTATAGAGACACACATACACATATGCAGACACACAAACACATACACACACACACGTAGAAACATGCAGACAGACATGCACACACATAAAAACACAGATGCAGCACATAGACAGACACACACACACACACAAACACACATAAAGATAGAGACAGACACACCAAAAGATACAGACACACAGATAGATAGACACACACACAAAGATAGACATATACATACGTACAGATAGATAGACAGACATGCACAGACAGGCACAATGACACACACACACACACACACACACACCACTCAGACAGACAGTCTCACATAAAAAGGCAGCAGTCCGAACAATTCGGATGAAGTAAATTGCACCTTCCCTACTCTGGCTGAAAGGAGGAATTGTGCTTTGGTCTCCATCAGGCTCAGGTGTCAGAGTGCAGCCAGATCCTGTGCTCCTCAGGGCCCCTCACGCGCTGGGTTGCCCGCACTCAGTGTCGTTGTGCTGTGCGGGCTGTGTACTCTCACTTGGCAGCAAAAGGCATTGCGGAAGAGGGGGGGAGCGCAGGAGAGCGGTTGTGCCATTTGCCCGCCTTAAGGTGGATGGGTACAGTCCCCGGCAGCACGGTGATAGTGGGCAACTGGAGGAAGCTGAGCCCTTTGCAATCTGCCCACCCGCGGCTCCACCTCGCTGCAGCTCGGCAGGCTCAGTGTGTTCCAGGCACCCCCTCTCCAACCCCGCTCACGTCCTGGGGCGGCTGGACCTGGGCGGCTTGCCCCCCGTCCTCTCCAGCTTACGGTGCTTGCGGGTGTGGGTGGCGGGCAGATGGCCGTGCAGGATCTCCCGGATCTTGTCCACGCAGATATTGGAGGCCTCCTTGGTCTCCCGGGAGAGCTGTGAGAGGCTGAGGAAGCCGTGCGGCAGATCCTCCACCACCTGCAGACTCACCGGCTGACCCACTGCCCGCAGTCGCTTGGCAAACATCACCGAGTCATCCAGCATGGGGTCCAGGGCACAGGCCTGAGAGGGAGGGGACAGGGGGAGGGAGAGGGGGGGTGGGAGAGCGGGAGGGGGCAGAGAGAGGGAGGGGAGAGGGGGCAGAGAGAGAGGAGGGGAGGACGCAGCAAAAGGAGGCAGACAGAGGGGAAGGGGGCAGGAAAGAGAGGGAAAAGGGGGGCAGAGAGAGGGAAAAGGGGGAGCAGGAGAGCAGAAAAACAAAAAGAGGTGTACGAGAGAGTGACAGGGATGGAGGAGATAAGAAGGAGAGTCAGAGGCAGACGAGAGGGCAGTGGAGGAAAGAGGAAAGAGGAGTGGTTGAGGAGAGAGGAATGGAGGAGAGAGAGTATTGTTAACATCTCACCCTACACCACACCATCATCCAAATCACCCAAATTCCCTCAACTACATTAATCCTAATTCAGAGATAAATGTGGGTTAGGATACTGGGGTATGGTTGGTTGGGGGAAATTTACATTCACTGTAGCAGCAAGATCCCACACATGGTATTGTGCGAAAAGACCAGATAATATGTTTTTGGATACTGCTTGAGGAATCAGAATTGATTGCCAGGACAACACGGAGAATTCCTCTATTATTTGCTGAAGAAGGAGGCAGCAAAAATCTTTTAGATCCATCCAAGGGGGGAGATGCAGCCTCCAATAAGTGCCTGAGCTGATAATTCAGTGATTCTCTCAGTATCGCAGTGAGTAAAGATCTCATCTGTATGTCCAGGTTTCAAAGAGCTTGGATCTGAACCCACGCCAGCATGAGAGAGCGTTGAACCCGCTTCCGACCCACAAGGATCGTCACAGTCAGTCCTGGTCAAATTCGAACCCAGCCAAGGTCACAGCCTATTTATGGGGAATCAATGCAGTGGGCGGCACAGTGGCAAGGACTGCTGCTTCACAGCACTGAGGACGCAGGTTCAATTCCCAGCTTAGGTCATTGTGTGTGTGTGTGTGTGTGTGGAATTTGCACATTGTCCCCGCATCTGCGTGGGTTTGCAATGATGCTCCAGTTTCCTCCCACAGTACAAAGAAGTGTGGGTTAGGTGGATTGGCCATGTTCAATCACCCCATGGTGTTGGAGGGATCAGCAGGGTAAATGTGTGGGATTATGGGGATAGCGCCTGGGTGGGATTATGGTCTGTGTAGACTCAATGGGCCGAATGGCCTCTTTCAGCACTGCAGGATTCAATGAAAACACTATGATCACTCAGCAATCGTCGGGGGAGCTCTCTAGGAGTGCGTCAATGTTTATAACTAACACAAGAAGACTGTGCATATATACAGTGCGTCCGGGGGAGAGTGTGAATATTTACAGGGAGTCCCAGTGATAGCGTGAATATTTACACTGTGTCCTGGGGAAAGCGTGAATATTTACAGGGAGTCTTGGGGAGAGTGTGAATAATTACAGGGAGTCCCGGGGAGAGTGTGAATATTTACAGTGTGTCCCGGGGAGAGTGTGAATATTTACAGAGTGTCCCGTGGAGAGTGTGAATATTTACAGAGTGTCCCGGGGAGAGCATGAATATTTACACGGTGTCCCAGAGAGAGCGTGAATATTTACACGGTGTCCCAGGGAGAGCGTGAATATTTACAGGGTGTCCCGGAGAGAGCGTGAATATTTACAGGGTGTCCCGGAGAGAGTGTGAATATTTACAGGGAGTCTCGGGGAGAGTGTGAATAATTACAGGGAGTCCCGGGGAGAGTGTGAATATTTACAGTGTGTCCCGGGGAGAGTGTGAATATTTACAGAGTGTCCCGTGGAGAGTGTGAATATTTACAGAGTGTCCTGTGGAGAGTGTGAATATTTACAGAGTGTCCCGGGGAGAGCATGAATATTTACACGGTGTCCCAGAGAGAGCGTGAATATTTACACGGTGTCCCAGGGAGAGCGTGAATATTTACAGGGTGTCCCGGAGAGAGCGTGAATATTTACAGGGTGTCCTGGAGAGAGCGTGAATATTTACAGGGTGTCCTGGAGAGAGTGTGAATATTTATAGGGTGTCCCGGGGAGAGTGTGAATAGAGTGTGATTATTTACAGGATGTTCCAGGGAGGGTGTGAATATTTACAGGGAGTCCCGGGGAGAGTGTGAATATTTACAGGATATCCAGGGGAGAGTGTGAATATTTACAGGGAGTCCCAGGGAGAGTGTGAATATTTACAGAGTGACCCGGAGAGAGCGTGAATATTTATAGCGTGTCCCGGGGAGAGTGTGAATATTTACAGAGTGTCCTGGGGAGAGTGTGAATATCTACAGAGTGTCCCGGGGAGAGTGTGAATATTTACAGGGTGTCCCGGAGAGAGCGTGAATATTTATAGTGTGTCCCGGGGAGAGTGTGAATATTTACAGAGTGTCCTGGAGAGAGCGTGAATACTTATAGTGTGTCCTGGGGAGAGTGTGAATATTTACAGGGTGTCCCGGGGAGAGCGTGAATAGAGTGTGATTATTTACAGGATGTCCCAGGGAGGGTGTGAATATTTACAGGGTGTCCCGGGGAGAGTGTGAATAGAGTGTGATTATTTACAGGATGTCCCAGGGAGGGTGTGAATATTTACAAGATGTCCTGAGGTAGAAATGTAGTGGTGATTTTATAGTTTAAATATCGAGACTGTTGACTAAAAAGGGGTGTTTGTTCTTCAGTCTCACCACGTAAACCTTTTGGAGAAATGTTTGTAAGCTTAATTTTCACTGTGTAAATGTAATTCTATGTGTTTAGGTTTTCTTTTTTTAATGAATCTTTGACTTTTAGATTTAAAATCTCTGGAAATGTTATTGGAATTTTGACTTCTGCCTGCCACACGTGTATCACCTCATAACAAAATACAAACGGAAAACTATTATGATAGCTTGCCAAGGTTCCACATCACCTGCCAGATCATTATAGAGAGAGAGCGATTGACTATTTACATTGACACACTCACTGCAACCTAATACCCACAACGAGGTCCCTGGGGTGGCTGTGTGTGTGTGTGTTCACAGTGGTTCCTGAGGAATGTGTCGGTATTCAAGGAGGATCCCAGTGTTGTGGCTGCATTACAAAGGGGTCCCTGTTGGGTATCTCAATACTCACAAAGAGATCTCTGGGAATGTGTTGTTTGTTATTCACAAGTGTATGACAGGAAATGTGTTAGTGATCATAATGGGGTCCCAGTGGATGTGTGGGGATTCACAATGGTGTCACCATCAAGATTTTAAATTTCTGCTGAGTGCCCGCAGTATCTGTTTCTCAGGGTGCTGGTGATGGGGGGAATGGAAGGCTGTGTGGGTAGGAGATAGAGGTTAGGATTTGACACTTACCACTAGGTGTATAGGCGGCAGCCCCCGGAGCATGTCATCTGGGGCCAGCAGTGGAGACATGAAGGGGTTTTTTACGATGGCTGTCGTCTGCACTTTAATGTTGGCTGCCGGTGAGCCGCTGCGGAGGGGCTGGAAGCCTCCAGGGAACTCAGACAGGCGTGGTTGCTGCTCCCCAGGCTGCCTCGTCCTCTCGTTGGACTGGCTCCTCTTCTTGTCGTCATCCACCTCCTCTTTGTCTTTCTCCTGGTAAAAGCCTGTTCTCAGCTTGTTGCCAGTTGGGGCCGGGGCCTTACCTTCCTCCTGTAAAAGGCTGTGCCTGCTGGTGGGCGGCGTGCTCTCACCCAGTAACTGGCAGGTCCGGCTCATCACAAAGTTCTGGTCCTGGTCCGAGGAGGAGTTTGTGGAGTTGCTGCTGAGGGCAGCTTCTGAGCAGCTCTTCCGCACTGCCTCTGTCAGTGGTTGTGGGGAAGGGGTTTTATAGTTGGGGAGGGAGGTGGGGTAGGCAAAAGGAAGAACAAAACATGGCTCATCTTAATCTTGGTCTCCAAACCCGTTCCCGTTCCAACCACCACACCAAAGGCTTAAAGTCTACAGCGCTGGTGAATAATCCCACCGCTTGACTCAGAACAGATAGATGGAACTGCATTTCACCACCTTAGGACTTGCTTCACATTCACCGAATACCTTCTTCATGTTAAAGTGCAGTTGTAATGAAGAAAAAAGGTCAGCCAGTTTGCACACAGCGAGATACCATTAACAACAATGTGACAAAGGCCAGATAATGCATTATATAGAGACACATTATGGGAAATTCTCATTCTCTGCTTCTCAGAACAAACACAAGAATGCCAAACTTCAAATGATCACCCGACCATCTTCTGCTGCCTCAATGACTTTACCCCATCATGTTCACTGATGATTGCACAATGCAACTCCTCAGATACTGAAGCAGTCCATCCCATTTGTTAGACTTGGGTTGACAACTGGCAAGTTATATTCAAGCCTAAAAATGCCATCCGATGATCATCTCCCACAAGAGAGGGTCTAACCATTACCCCTTGACGTTCAGTGACATTACCACTGCTGAATTTCTCACTATCAACATCCTGAGGGGGTTACCTATGATGTGGAGATGCCAGTGTTGGACTGGGGTAAGCGCAGTAAGAAGTCTCACAACACCAGGTTAAAGTCCAACAGGTTTATTTGGTAGCACAAGCCACAAACTTTCGGAGAACTGCCCTTCATCGGGTGAGTGGGAATTGTGTTCACAAACAGGGCACATATAGACACAAACTCAATTCACAAGATAATGGTTGGAATTTACAGGTAATCAAGTCTTCAAGGTACAGAGTGCAAAGAGAGTTAAGCACAGGTTAAAGATGTGTATTGTCTCCAGCCAGTGAGATTTTGCAAGTCCAGGCAAGTCGTGAGGGTTACAGAAGTTCTGCACACATGAAGATGGCCTCGACTGGAATCTTGGGTTCATGTCTCAGTATTTGTACCCCCACAACTTGCCTGTGCTTGCAAAATCTCACTAACTGTCCTGACTGGAGACAACACACGTCTCTTTAACCTGTGCTTGACCCTCTCTCCAATCACACTGTCTACACCTTTAAGACTTGATTACCTGTAAAGACTCGCATTTCAATATTATGTTGTAAATTGAGTTTGTATCTATTTATACTCTGTTTGTGAACACGACTCCCACTCACTTGATGCAGGAGCAATACTCAGAAAGTTTGTAGCTTGAGCTGCCAAATAAATTGTTGGACTTTAACCTGATGTTGTGAGGCTTCTTACTGGGGTTAACACTGATCAGAAACTAAACTGGACAAGCCATATAAATATTGTGGCTACCAGAGAAGTCAGAGGTTAGGAATCCTGCAGCAAGTAACTCACATCGTGACTCCCTAAAGTCTGTCCACCACCTAAAATGCACAAGTCAGGAGTGTGACTTGCCCAGGTAAATGCAACTCCAATAATACTCGAGGTGCTTGACACCATCCAAGACAAAGCTCAGTTGGCACCCTATTCATGAACAATTACTCCCTCCAATACAATGACAACAGTGTGTACCATCTTCAAGATACACTGCAGGAACTCACGAAGGCTCCTTCATTTTACAAACCCAGTTAGAAAGTCAAGGACAGCAGATACCTGGGAACACTGCTATCTGGAGGTTCCCCTCCACGTTACTCACCATCCTGACTTGGAAACCTATCGGCCGTTCCTTCACTATCACTGGGTCAAAATCCCCGACAGCTCTGTGAGTGTACCTGCATTTCATAGACTGCAGCTGTTCAAGGTGCCGGGTGGCTCACACCACCTTCTCAAGAGGCAATTAGCGATGGGCAATAAGTGTCAGCCCAGCAAGCAATATCCACATCCAGTAAAACGAATAAACATTTTTTAAAAAACACTTCATACCCACAGGGGATTAATTGACAAGTCAACTTTGATTGACTGGGAAGTTACCATGGAGAAAACAATGGGGGGGTGGTACAGATTCCCCATGTTTCAGGCTAATTCACAAAAGGTGGAAGGCTGGGACATGTTATTTCTGTTTACAAGAATGGGTCCCTGTGTATGAATGTATTTCACTACGAGCATGGATAAATGGGCCACATTATGGGCTCCAATGGTTATCTTGGTTGTTTGTGGTATTTTCTTGTTGTGATGGATGCGGCACACATTGATACCCAGGAATCTCTTATCAAATAATAGATACATGTTCCAGCCTTGCACCTTTTTGTCAATTACCCAGCAGCCTGGGAGCCTATAGTTTCCTGTTGCTTTTGCCATGGTAACATCTCAGCCAATCAGCATTCTTTTCCCCTGTGGGCATAAAGCGCTTTTTACAAATATTTATTCATGTTACGCTGCCGCAGAAAAGCAGCCAGCATAATCAAGGACCCCACCCACACCGAAGATTCCCTCTTCCACCTTCTTCCATTGGGGAAAAGATACAAAAGTCTAAGTTTGCATCCCAGCTGACTTAAGAACAGCTTCCTCCCTGTTGTCATCAAGCTTTTGAACCTTGCATTAAGTTGACTTTTCTCTACACCCTAGCTTTACTGTAATGCTACATTCTGCAGCATCTCCTTATGTACTCTATGAATGGTTATGTTTTGTATAGCGCACAAGAAACAATACTTTTCACTGTATATTAATAATCAAATGAAATCCATGTTCCTATTGTATAAATTGTTGTGACCCTTTGAAATTTGGCACTCTTGTGTTTGTCAGCTCAGTGCAAGATTCTGCCCTTGCAATGATATTCAAGCTCTGGGCTAACAAATGGCTAATAATTGGTTTCTGTGATATTGGTTAAGGGCTAAGTACACTGAGGATTAAGAATGCCCGGGCACTTCCTGCAATAATGGTGGTATCTGTGCGAGTGTGCAAAGCTAGGTAGGGTGTGAAGCAAGCAATGAGAGGACAAAAAGTTAAAGAACCAGGCAATAAGGCACAGGATATATAGCAAGGCAAGCAAGGATGCCAAAAGAAAGTAACGAGACACACACATCAGAAGAGACCAAAAACCAAAAGGCACCAGGCCAATGCGGGTTACTGGTTATGGTAAGGGTTACTTGCAGCAGAAGCCGATGGGTTGTGAGGCAGTTGTGAGTGATGCTTCCTACCAGAGACAAGATAGTTAGAAAGGACCGGCTTCTCGAGTCGCAGCAGATGAACCAGCAGGGCGAGTGGACGCCTGAGAAAGGCCCAGAGCTGCGATCCTACTGCAGAGACAAGACAGAGCTCAGGGTCCAGAGGTAGCAGGGAGGCAACAGGGAAGCAGGCAACATCTCACAATAAAGACAACTCCCACTCCCCAACCATGACTCCCCCCAACCCCACTTCCCACAGAGCCGTGATTACACAGCAGGAGTGTGGGACAAACGTCCAATCACAAACTCGGGACAGTGCGAGTCCAGAAAGTGAAACTAATTCCCCCTCCCAATCCTGCGACAGTGTCAGTTCAGAGTGAAACTAATTCCCATTCACAAACAATGTGAGTTCAGACAGTGAAACTAACACCCTTTCCAATCCTGGGACAATGTGAGTTCAGAAAGTGAAATAATTCCTGTTCCCAAATCCAGGACAGTGCTAATTCAGAGTGAAACTATCTCCCATTTCTAATCCTGGGACAATGAGTGTTCAGAGACTGAAATGAATTGCCATCCCCAATTTCCAATACAGTGTGAGTTCAAAGAGTGAAACTCACTCCCATTCCCAAATCCCGGACAGTGTGAGTTCAGAGAGTGAAACTCACTCCCATTCCCTAACCCGGGACAATGCGAGTACAGGGAATGAAAATAACTCCATTCCCAAATGCAGATAGCATGAATTTAGAAAGTGAAATAACTCTCATGCCCAATCCTG
>JAGIQG010000016.1:6515992-6724403 GCA_024679065.1 Sphyrna mokarran | reverse complement strand
CTCCCTTAGCAGCCTGAGGTAAATGCCATCAGGCCCCGGAGCTTTATATGTCTTTAAGCTGCCTAACAACCCGAACACCTCTTTCCTCGTAATCTTTATTTCCCTCAACCGATCCTCAACTTTGTCAACATCAGCAACAGACATCTGGCCCCTCTCCCGCGTGAATACCGATGCAAAGTATTCATTCAGGATCTCCCCCATTCCCTCAGGCTCTAAGCATAGATCCCCTCCTCTGTCCCTGAGAGGTCCAATCTTGCCTCTAACCATCCTTTTGCTCCTTACATAGGAGTAAAATGCCTTAGGATTTTCCTTAATCTGACCTGCCAGAGCCACTTCGTGGCCCCTTTTTGCCTTTCTAACACCCCTTTTAAGATCCCGTCTACACTCTCTATATTCTTCCAGCGCTGTCTCAGTCCCCAGTTGCCCAGATCTAATGTAAGCCTCTCGCTTCTTCCTGATCAAGTCCTCAATCTCCCTGGTAAGCCACGGTTCTCTAATCCTACCTTTCCCATCCTTCCTCCTTGCCGGCACGTATCTTTCCTGCAGAGAATTTAGTTTTCCCTTGAAAGACTCCCACATGTACCTCGTCGACCTACCCTCAAAAAGCTTATCCCAGTCGGTATCTTTAAGATCTCGCCTAATCTGGCTGTATCTAGCCCTCCCCCAGTTAAATACCTTCCCTTTTGGGCCGGTCTCGTCCTTTTCCATTAATATCCTAAAGCAGATAGAGTTGTGATCACTATTTGACACATGCTCTCCTACCTCGATGTCAACCACCTGCCCTGGCTCATTCCCCAGAACCAAATCCATTATAGCCCCCTCTCTAGTCGGGCCATCCACATACTGCTCCAAGGACCCTTCCAAAACACACTGTACAAATTCCTCCCCGTCCACTCCTACAGCTCTGGGCCCTCTCCAATCTACTCCAGGAAAATTGAAATCTCTCACTACTACTACCCTATTTTTCCTACACTTATCTAAAATGTCCCTGCATATCCTTTCTTCCACGGCCCGCGGGCTGTTGGGCGATCCCTCTTGAATAGATCACCCTCCCTCCTGAAGACTTCCCAATGATCAATGAATATGAAGACTTCTGACCTACACCAATCCCTCATCCATGCATTTAGTTGTAGTGTCTCATTTGTTTTTACCCAATCGCCCCCGGGCACAGGCAGCAGCCCAGAGAACGCCACCCTAGAGGCCCTACCTTTCAGTTGAGCCCCCAACTCCCTAAAATGCCTATGTATGTCCCCCCTGCGCTTTCTTCCTACATCTTTCTGTCCTATGTGAACTATTACATTTGCCTTAGACCCTTCTCCCTTCAAAATTCCCTCTACCCTCTCTGAAACATCCTGGACCCCTGCTCCAGGGAGGCAGACTACCATCCTGGAGTCTCTCTTTTGCCCACAGAAACGCCTATCGATCCCTTTAACCATCCCATCCCCCCCAATATCTCACTTCCTGCTTTCCTGCTGTTCTCTGTGGCATTCTGTTCCCCTTCACTTGCCCTCTCCATCACAGCTTTTACCCCTTCCTTGGTTTTCTGGGAATCCTCCTTTGAGATGGCCTTTGTGCCTTGATTTTTATTCTTGTTCCTCGTATCTATAACCAGCCCGTCCCTACTACTAGATCCTGGGGTCCCCGCAGGACTACCTTCCCTATTCATCGTAACTTCATTTTCCCTCACTAGACACATGTCCTCCAAGCGCAGCTCCAGCTTCCTCACCCTAGCTCTTAAACGTTGCAATTCTAAACATTTTGCGCATATGTGGGCCTTCGGGAGACGTGATGCTTCCAAGAAGGTCCACATATGGCAGCGTACACAGTGGACGCGTTTGGCCAAGTATCGTGGCATTTTGTATACCCCCTTTAAAGGTGTTGGGAAAAGAGTGTTGATTAGGTAGGAATCAAGTTACTCTCCGTGCCCAAGCCTGCACTTGCCCAAGCCCAGTGAGCTTAAGCCCTTGTTGCTCTCACTCTAATCCCCGTCTCACTCCACTGCCTGCTCCTGACGCTGCCCGCTGTCTACCTTGGCCTTCCTTATATACTCCCGCGCTTCCTTCCCTGCAGCCCCCCGCGCCTATCTCCCGCTACGGAGCGCCGAAATAAACACTCTAACAACTAAAGTGAAAGACAGAAATTGCAAATCAGGAGACTCACCAGCCACTCTCCAAAAAATCTCTGCTCCGGAGAACAGTAATTCTATTACAGTTGTGGTAGTGGAAGTGAATGAGCAGTAACTCCCTTATAATATTCAATGGATTAAAACATGTACCTTCGGTGTGGAGCTGGTATTTGCCAATGGAATCACCATGTTTGTTCACTGCTCTACATGAAATCAGGTTTTTAGTTCCCATTGGTAGATCCAGTCTCACGTAGCTCTCCATCAGGAACATATTCACCATCCAGGAGGTGATTTCCACATTGGACTTGATCCCAGGGAGGATATTTCCATTGAGTTCCCATGTCACGTTTGCAGACGGATTGGCTCTGACCTTACATGTACAATTGATCCCATTTTCAGAGGTCTTGCAGATCGGGCCCGAGATTATTCTGGGCTTATCTAGAAACAATTATCAGAAGTTATCATATTTAACAATTCTAAATATAATTATTTTAACTGTGATAGCTATGGTAGATTATTTTAAAAATACATTAAAGGTAAAATAAAGAAAGTAATGTGATAATAAGTTATAAAACTCCCAAATCTGTTTCATTTGCCTGTTTGGAAAAAAAGATCCAATAATTTCAGTATTTTGCTAATTTTGCTCTTTTTAACATATTCCCCAATAAAGGATTATCCTAGCTTGAAATGTTGGCTTAATTCTCTCTCCACAGATGTTGTCAGACCCGCTGGGATTTTCCAGAATTTTCTGTTTTGGTTTCTTCAGATGTCAATCTAACAATTTCAAAGAGTCAAATCTCTAAATATTCCACTGCCAATTCCACATTAATACTTATCTTGGAATGGTTTAAGTTAATTAACGTCAATGAACAAAGAAAGAAAATTACAGCACAGAAACAGGCCCTTCGGCCCTCTAAGCCTGTACCGACCATGCTGCCCGACTTAACCGAAGCCTCCCAATCCTTCTGGAGACCATATCCCTCTATCCCTATCATATTCATGTATTTGTCAAGATGCCCCTTAAAAGTCACTATCATATCTGCTACCAATACCTCTCCCGGCAACGAGTTCCAGGCACCCACTACTTTGTAAAAAATCTGCCTCGTACATCCCCTTTAAACCTTGCCCCTTGCACCTTAAACCTGTGCCTCCTAGTAATTGACTCTTCCAACCTGGGAAAAAGCTTCTGACTATCCACTCTGTCCATGCCCCTCAGAATCTTGTAGACTTCCATCAGGTCTCCCCGCAACCTCCGAGAACACACCAAGTTTCTCCAATCTCTCTTTATAACTAATGCACCAAGTTCCTCCAATCTCTCCTCATAGCTAATGCATCATCCAGTTCATGTATGTAAAACAAATAGATTGTGATTGTGTACCCTAATTAATTATGTTTCTAACAAAGTAACAGAGAATGTTATTGAGAGAAGTGCAATAGATGTACAGATTCTAAGAAAGAGTTTGACATTGTATCACTGACATGTCTGGTTAATTTTCAGGGAGCAGAAAGTCTGTCAGCTGGCTTTAGAAAATGGACTAAAGGAACAGCAAGCTCTGTTTTAAAACTGAAGGCTTGTTGACATTGAAAAGTAAGAGGTTTATTTATTATTCACAAATAGGCTTACATTAACACTGCAATGAAGTTACTGTGAAAATCCCCTAATCACCACACTGTGGCACTTACTTGATTACAGTGAGGGAGAATTTACATAGAACATAGAACACTACAGCACAGAACAGGCCCTTCGGCCTTCGATGTTGCGCCGACCAATATAAAAAGCAATGCCCCTCCAAACTAAACCATTCCCTTCTCTTCCATATACTTATCAACTAACCTCTTAAACGCCACCAAACTTGGCGCATCTACAACTGCTGCAGTCAGGGCATTCCACTCCCGAACCACCCTTTGGGTAAAGAACCTACCTCTGATATCCGTCCTATAACTATCACCCCTTAATTTAAAGCTGTGTCCCCTCGTGCTAGCTTTCTCCATCCTACGAAAAAGGCTATCACTGTCCACCCTAACTAAACCTCTAATCATCTTATATGTTTCGATTAGGTCCCCTCTTAGCCGCCTCCTTTCTAACGAAAACAACCTCAAATCCCTCAGCCTCCCTCCATAAGACCTGCCCTCCATACCAGGCAACATCCTGGTAAACCTCCTCTGTACCCTCTCCAATGCCTCCACATCTTTCTTATAATGTGGGGACCAGAACTGCACACAATACTCCAAGTGCGGCCGCACTAGAGTTTTTGTACAGTTGCAACATGACGTTGCGGCTCCGAAATTCAATCCCTCTACCAATAAAAGCCAAGACTCCATATGCCTTCCTAACAACCTTCTCGACCTGACTGCCTTTAGCATGACCAATGCACCTGTGGCATTGCACATAGGGTAACTATGTGGGGTTCCAGTGATAGGGCCTCAGTAAGATGCTCGCTCAGAGACTCAGTGCAGAGTCGATGAGCTAAATGGCCTCTTTTCGCACTGTAAGGGTTATTTTCTTCCATGTTGTATTGATTTGATTTGGCTCGGGAGACATCAATATCTGAGTTGCATTATTGAAAGGAGGACCAGTTTTGAGATGGCTCCAGATGACCTTCTGGAGGTACATCCTGCCAGCCTTGTGTTGTTCATGGATCAGAAATCAAGCAATTTCTTGTATAGTGCATTAGAAACAATACTTTTCACTGTATGCAAATACGTGTGACAATAATAATAAATCAAATCACTTAATCTATCATTTGAACTAATTCCCCCAATGTGTATTTGGACTGAGGTTATCATCATGGGCAAACACGTTACAACAGTGATTTAATATGGAGAAGTGTAAGATGATGCATATTGGCAGAAGGGATATGGAAAAGAAATATCGACTCTAACCCATGGGCTAGGCACATAATTCAATTTAGCTTTAATAAGTATAGTAATCTGCTCACATGAGACTGAGCACGATAGAATTACACACAAGGCAGGATAGAATACAGGTGCTATCAGATTGTGGAAGGGAATCTTATTTTCTGAAATGTTTATTTTAATTGAGAATGGAAGGTCATTCTCTATATAGTCAATTGAGTTAGCTATGTCTTTCATATGTGCAGAAGGTTTCAGATAGTGTCCATGACACCGTTCATTCGCCATTGATGGCAAGTGAAGTTCGTGCTGCTGAAAGATGGATTCAGTATTGAGCTGTTGAACAGAGCTGGCTTTTGCTGACTCTATTACAATTGCGATAATGACACAACATTATAGCGTTTAATGGATTAAACGTGTACCTTCAGTGTGCAGCTGGTATTTACTGATAGAATCACCGTGTTTGTTCACTGCTCTACACGAAATCAGGTTTTCAGTTCCCACTGGTAGATACAACCTCACGAAGCTCTGCACTAGAGACCTATTCATCGCCCAGGAGGTGATTTCCACATCTGACCTGATCCCAGGGAGGATTTTCGCATTGAGTTCCCATGAAACATTTGCAGATGGATTGGCTCTGACCCTGCAGGTACAATTCGTCCCATTCTCAGCGGTGGTGCAGGTCGGACCCCTGATTATTCTGGGTTTATCTAGAGAAGGGAGGGTGGAACCAGAAATTATTATATTTATCTTCCGCCGTTTCTAAATAAAAGTAATTGAGTCTTTGAAGTAAAAACAATAGTTTTGGTGAAGGCAAAAACTAGAGGTGCTGGAATCTGAACAAAAAAAAAACAAACGGCTGGAAAACCTCTGCAGCTCTGACAGCAATTGTGGAGGGATAGCCAACATTTCAAATCAGGATGGCAGTTTGTGTGGTTTGTTGTAAGTGTCAGGGAACAGTTGATTTTGCACCAGTTTAATGGCGCATTACTTTTTGAATAATTATCCATAATATTCCCAAAATTTGTTTCATCTGACAGTACTTGGGGGAAAAGGCCAAATAATTTCATTTATTATCCTTAGATTTGCTATTCAACGAAGTCGCTTACTTTTAACTGCAGCGTTTCTCCAGATGGTCAACTAACGGGACACGGATAAACTAGCAGAAGGACTGGTCTGGTGTTCAATGGAATCTGATGCAGTAAAATACAGCGTGATGCATTTGACAGAAGCAATGACAACAGGCATTATATAGTAAACACTGTAAGAGATTACAGGGCCAAAGAGATCCAGAGAAATGTGAGCACATCATTGAAAGTGACAGGTCACAGTGACAGGATAGGTGGCAAATAGTGTTGTGATTTTGGGATTAAGAAGCAAGAGGTACTGTGCACAAAGTAGCGAGGTTATACAGAATCCCGTCATGTCTCCAATCAGGCCACAATTACAGGATTGTATCTAACTCCGCTAACCACACCTTATGAATGAAGAGAGTGAGAGTCTTTGACAGTGTGCAGAGGAGATTTACCAGGGATCACAGCCACAATCAGAAGTGGCAGAAATTGGTAGTGATCTACCTAGAGCAAAACTGGGGATTTTTTTTTTCCCTTGGGATGTTCAGGAGTTTATCAGGGAGCAAAGAAGATGTGTTCCCATCAACTGATGGGACAAGGGGGTTAGGAATTCAGAACTTGAATGCGAACAAAGAACAAAACAGTACAGGAAACAGGCCCTTCGGCCCAACGAGCCCGTGCCATCGCCCCGATGTTTGCACCTCTACCCGTGATCCCTGTCCATGTTTATAGATCTATGGATTAAAAACCAAATTTGAGACAATTTAGGGAGAATTTGTTTTGCCAATTAGCCTAAGAGCACATCTTTGGGATGTGGGAGGAAACCGGAGCACCCGGAGAAAACCCACGCAAGCACGGGGAGAATGCGCAAACTCCCACAGACACAGGCCCAAACCCATGTATCTGCACAGCACAGCGATAGTCACTGAGCTGTCGTGTTGCCCATCAAATGGTCCAGGTCAAGTGTACACTAACGACGTGAAGCACTAGGATATTCTCGAAAAAAAGATCCAAGAGCAGCTCTCTCACGACCCATCGCATGTATGCCCCTCGTTAGACAACAATACAAACGTGCGGTGGGAATATGATGAGGAATTCATTGATTACCAAATGTTATCGACCTGAAACTCACTGCATACGAGATGGACGGAGTGGAGACAGTTAATAACTTCAAAAGGAAATGAAATGGATCTTTCCCGGCAGTGAATGCGCCGTTTAACAAGCACAGAACAAATGGCTGGGTCTACTTGAATTTCTTTTTCCCAAAGAGCATCGACTCGATGGTCGAATGGCCTTCTTCTTGCAATGGGAGTGAGTTTATTGCCGTGTGACCCACCAGAAACTGGATGTCACCATTCCTGAAATTGGTTTTGGCGAATTTATGCTCATCACAACAGGAAACGCTTATTCATTGGAACGGATGAATAACATTAGGCTGCCAGCTTCACATCACTTGTGAAAAATTTGATATAGAATAATGTTTGCAGTATATTTACTTGTGATCCAGACTCTTGAAGGTCCCATCCCAATGAATTAATGGCACAATGAACCACATCTCACTCCAGGTAGCTAACTTAATTTCCCATCATTCAGATCATGGAGTTGATGCTGAAATAAGGAAAAAAAACAGGAAATGCAGGAAAATCTCAGCAGATCTGACAGCATCTGTGCAGAGAGAAGCAGAGTTAACTTTTCCAGTCTATACGACTCATCTTAAGAGCTGGTTTTGCTGAGATGTATCTGTACAAAGTATCCCCGCTCTGCCTGTGTTCCCAGTCTCATTCACTTTGAAGCCTTTCAGCAAAAAAGTTCAATGAAACATTAGAATTTGCAGCAGAATCCGTGATCTGAAAGGGAAATGTTAATTTGAGAAATGAACCCTCACTTACATTGTACAGAAACCTGTGTGGAACTGTTCATGGTTCCCTGGTTGTATTGGGCCACACACCAATATTCGCCAGCATCTTCAGCAGTGATGTTGTGAAAGATCTGCTTTAGTTCCCGAGTGGAAGACTTGCTAATCTCTTCACCATTTTTCATCCATTTTAAAGTGACAGCTTGTTCTCCCCACACAGTGCAGTACAAGGATGAGGAGCTGCCTTCCACCGCTACTATAGAGGAATTGATTTTTGGTTTGACCATTTTACCTGAAATAGATATAAGTGCAAATTATGAATAGGTGTAAGCTTGATTCAACTCCAAGAGAAATCATTACATTGGATGAATTGATCCTGCCTCAAATTGGAACTCTCACGGAGACTGAAGTTGCGAAGAAGAAGATATTTATTTTGATCAGTCTCCCTTCTCTTCCCATTGTTCTTTGGTGTCTCTACGACAATTTCAAAGCCCAGCCAACGATGGGATCTGATGTTATTGAAGAGACCAGCTTTACCTGCCATTATTCATTCTCCTTCTTAATACCCCCCCCATACTAAACTCAGAACATCATTGGAATCACTGAGGAACACAAAGACCAACACTTGAATCCCCAACTCTGACATGGGTATTGGACGGTTACATGTTTCGGAGCATGGTGGCATAGTGTTTAGCACCGCTGCCACACAGTGCCAGGGACCCGGGTTCAATTTAGGCTTTGGGTGACTGTGTGGAGTTTACTTCTCCCAGTGCCTGAATGATTTTCCTCCAGGTGCTCTGGTTTCCTCCCGCAGTCCAATGATGTGTGGGGTTAGTTGGATTAGTCATGCTAGATTGTCCTTCATCTCCCAAGATTTTTTGATTTGATGGGTTAGCCATGGAAATGTATGGGGTATGGGAATGGAGGAATAAACTTGGATAAGATGCTCTATCAGAGAGACATGCAGACAGAATGAAATGAATGGCCCTTCCTATGCTGTATGGATTCTTTTCGAGATCATTCCTCAATTGAAGAATAAACTGCACCATGGCTGAATAGTTCCACTGGCAGGATTTCCAGAGACCTGTCTTTTGGACAGGAACCATTGAGTTTATTCACGATGCCTCTTCAATTCGCAGTTTCAACTACCCTGACTATTCCGCAGAAGAAAACCCTCCAGGTACATGTTCATTCATTCAAACTGGAGAAGTGGATTGATAATATGTAAAGGGCTAAGATAAACTCTTACCAGTAACAAAGAGACGGACTTCGGAACGCTCAGTGCTTGATTTGGAAACACTTCCAATGGAACTGATTTTTGCAATGAATTGATATGTCCCCTCATCACTCTCCCGAATGTCATTTATCAGTAGGGAGCATCCACCTTTTCCAAGGTTTCCTGTGAAGCGAACTCTCCCATGATAGTTAGTGTCTTGCTTGTCTGGATTTTCCGAATCATAGATAGTGGAACCAGCGGCGTTACTGGGGACCAGCTTCAGCCATCTCCCATGAAAACTGTGGATATTGTCGATAATGTGGAAGCAGCATGGGATCTCTGCAGCTGAACCCAGCAAGGCTGATATATTCATTGGCATCATCACCGGAAAGTGAGAAATACAAATAACTGAGAAAAAGAAATTTTAAAAAAAATTAAACCACATTTAGACATTTCATATCTAATAAAACATTTGCCTTTCGCCAAATATTCCCTCAATGCAATCCCGATTTGAATTTTTTAATCAAGGAAAATTAAATATCAAACATGGCTATTCATTTATCTTTTATCAACACATATGAGTCACACAAATTTAGATTTAAACTCCATCCAAAAAATGAATGCATATTCATGAAAAAGAAAGATTATCCAGTAATCTAAAATATACATTCAAATTACTTTTAATTAAAGTACGCATTAATCTCCCTTGAATTATCCAATATATCAGTTAATAGTATATAAATCTGCATTAAAACATTCAGTTTTAATATAATGGTACAATTAATATCCAATATTTATATATATACAATTATATTAATTGTATATATATAATTATATAAATACAATTATATTAATTGTATAAACAATTAATATAATTAAATAATATAATTAATATCCAATATTTAATACTAATCATATAAACAACTAATATAATTAAATAAAATAATTAATATCCAATATTTAAGACTAATTGTATAAACAATTAAACAGCCACATTTAAATCAGCATTATTCCGGTCACCATTTCCAAAATGAATACCAAAAATAATTTCATCGTGCATTTGCCTGATCATTTGCTACACAGTATACATCATTTGCTATAGAAATTAGCACAAGCATAAGGAAATATACCTTTCATCCATGACACCATGAAAATTAATAGGCAAATCCACATATGGGAAACAGATGCTGGCTTCAGTGTCAAAGGAATCTGTTTCGTCATTAGTTCAGTCTGCTGGTGAATGTATGATGGTATATCTCAGAGTTCCACTCTAATATTCAATAGAGAAACAATGTATATCTCTCCATCTCAGGCATAAATATCATATGTACCATTATTTATGAGCATAATAAATCAGAATCAATATCAGAATGGGGTAACTCACGCTTGCATCAGCTTCTAAGACACTATTCACGCATCTTCCTTTTCGGGTAACTCATACAATGTTGGCTAGATTTGCAGCTACAGTTAATTTATCGCAGTGGGCACATGTGTGGCTTTTAGAGTTCAGTTAATTTGTGCACTAAAACCCATTTCTGACGTCGGAGATAGGAGCTGTTTAACAGTTCTTGTGGTCAGCCGGTATTTTGTTGATGTTTTTGACCTCTGCACCCATCACTGAGCTTGTTAAATGATGGAACAAATCATTCCATTTCACACGGATGACGAGATGTCTATGTTTGTAGTAGTAATGGGAATGTCTCCTCTGTGTGACACTGTCTGCTTTTATAATGAGATAGAATTTGCAATATTGCACCAGGCCATTCTGCCCAACCCCAATTTACTAATGTTCATATTCCAACCAGCCTTGCCTCCACCCCCTATTCAGCTCACCCCATTAACATCTCTCTCACTTGGGGGGCTTATTTGGTTACCATTGATGCATTGCACATAATTAATCCCTGTGACAGCCAGTTACGCATTGACAGCGCTCTCTGAGCAAGAAGTGTTTACCCAGTGAAGATTTACTCTCAAGTTAACCTCTGACCTAACCATTTTTTTAGTTTGTTTTATAAAGCACTTACTTCTTCTGTACAACCTGACGTTGTTTGCTACCAAGCCAGCGTACATGTCATCTGACAAACGTTTCCAAAAGGAAATTGAAAGATACTTGAGAGGAGTAAACTCACACAGACGTGGTGGCAGGGCAGAGGGAAATTCGACTGATTGGACTGCTCCCTAGCTGCCCTCCAATTCAGTGGCATTTGAGAGTCGGTTACGTTGCTGTGGACCTGGAGTCACATGTAGGGTAAACCCGTTACGGACAACAGATTTCCTTCTCTAAAGGACATTGGTGAACCAGATGCTTTTTTAAACCTTGTTTCATGGTCATCATTGAATTGTTAATTTGTAATTTTATGGAATTCAAATTTCACCATCAGCTGGGGTGGGATTTGAATCAGGATTTTGTCCTGGATTTCTAGTCTAGTGGAAATATCACTAAATTGTAGAATAAAATACATTCAGCATTCAATAAGCACTCTTTTCATCACAAGCTTCTCAGCCTTTTGGCTCAAATCAAATGTCAGATGAAGCCCAAATTATGGTGTAATTCCTTAAATTATCAGATTGGGTCTTGTTTTTCTCTCTTATGGGGGTCATGAACTGGATTTAATTGGAATTTGAATTTGTTTTTTGGAGGAAGTAAGGAATGAGTTTGAGTCTGCCCAGTCCTTTCTGAGCATTGGCTTTGTAACTTTAAGGATGAAGTTTTTTTTTAATTTGGTTCTCGCCGTATTTCCTCACCCTGAATCTGTCTGGTTAGGAACAGTTAGGAACTGGATTTGAAATTGTGTTGAGATGAGATTTATCCAAAGGCCAATTGAACATGGTCCAAACACTGGCTCATTGATTCAATTCCTTTGTGTACAATCCCAGCAAATTCATTGACAGGTCTGATTCTAAACAATTGAAGTCATATCACAGAAACCCTACAGTGCAGAAAGAGACCATCTGGCCCATCGAGTCTGCACTGACTACAATCCCACCCAGACCCTACCCCCAAGTATTTCCCCACTAATCTCTATAACCTAAGCATCTTAAGACACTAAGGGGCAATTTTAGTATGGCTGATTAACCTAACCCGCACATCTTTGGACTGTGGGAAGAAACCCACGCAGACACAAGGAAATGTGCAAACTCCACACAGACAGTGACCCAAGCTGGGAATCAAATCCAGGCCTCCGGAACTGTAAAGCAGTGTTAACCACTGTACTACTGTGCCGGTAATCGTATGTTGTTTATTGACCTTTAAGATGACTTTTATTTGTGAAACCCACACGTTTGCGGGCAACAGCTACAGAAAGAACCATAATATAACATCTATATGGTTTTGACAGGCCTATAGATAAATATGTGAGACATATGGGGATGTGTGAGAGGTACGTTTGGCTTTGGAGTATAAAGTGTTTGTTCCTGCAGGATTGAAGTCAGTGTGAGTGTCATTTACTATTCTCTTACATAATTTTTGAAATATAAATATATCCAAGTTCAGTGAATCACATGTTACTGGATACTGCAGTTAGAAGTTGTATTCTACATGAAGGTATTGATGGGCACAACAAAATTCTAGGAGGGGATTCTTAGGTAGAATCACACATAGACCTCATATATCTCATAGGATATAGTTAGATAGCACTTTTCCAGACTTCAGGACATTCCATTGCTGCAGTAGTGATCCTGCTGTAATGGAAGCATTGATGTCTCAGGAGTGACAGTTGAACCCACTGACACAGCTCACAAGGTGCACTTGGATACTCTTTGCCGGCTATTAACCAGGTAACCTGGCCTAATCAAACTCCTCACACTGTGCACAGGTTAAATACTCTGCATAATTCAGTCTTCCAAAGTGACATTTCCAACGGTGATACACGTGGACTTGCTTGGAGGTTGATGGTGCACAGAATGGTCTTTATGTCATCATGTTATCTGTGGACTTGTTTGCTTCATCCAAACCCAGCCCTGACAGTAATGTATAGATTTTCCTCTCAGCAGCAGCATAATATATACCTGGAAATGTATGGGAAATGTATGTGCTTTTTTACTTTATCCTCCACCTTGAATATGCTCAGTAAACAGTCTCCAGAGCTTTGTGTGAAAGAGAATTTCACAGATTACCAACCGTTCTAACAGAAAACATTCATTCCCATCTCTGTTCTCAATGGGGAATAGTTGTATTTAATCTGTTGCAGATCTCTCCAAATGGAGAAGCATCTTTTCAGTATCTACCATGTCAAGTCCCCCTCAGAATCTAGAATGCTTGCATATGATCACCTCTCATTATTTTAAATGCCAATGAATATTGGCTAACAGACAAGCGGTGATATTTGAAATGTTATAAAGAAATTAATATCATAGAATAGAGAAACACGTTGAAAGTTTACATTGGCTACAGAATCACACTCCCTGCTGTATCTAAATGACAAGTTGTGATAGGAAGCTGAAAAAATTCTGTTAAATGTTCATTTTTAGTTCTAGTGCTTTGTATAATATACTGATGAGGCCACAACAGGATAATTGTGTGCAATTGTGTCAGTATATTACAGGAAGGACTTAATTGCTCTGCAGAGAGTGCAGAGGAGGTTTACAAGAACATCACAAGGATATAAAAGTGTAGCTATGAGGAGAGATTGGATAGATTGGGGTTATTATCGTTGGAGTAAAGAAAGCTGAGTTGTGACTTAATTGAGGTGTACAAAATTATGAAGGGAAAAGATAGATGGACAGGATAAAATTGTTTCCCTTGGTGGAGAATTCTAGAACCAGGGGATATAGATTCAAGGTAAGTGTAGGTGTAGAGGGCACATTAGGAAGAACTTTTTTATGCAGAGGGTGATGCGTGTCTGGAATTTACTGCTCCGAGTTGGTGGAGGAGATAGAGACTCTTCTAAAAGGTTCCTGGATCTGCATCTTAAGTGCTATTTGCTACAGGGCTATGGACCATGTGTAGGAAGGCAGAATGGGAAAGAAAATTTGAGTGTCCTCAGGCTGGCAGGGACATGATGGGCCGATTGGCCTCCTTCTATGTTGCAACTTTTCTTTCTATGGTTCGGTGAGTGTAAAGAAAACACTGGCATGTACCAAGGCCTAGGACTATGTTTTGAGGCAAACATTGCAGAGGCACAATTGGGAAAATTTACCACCTAAGACCTTTCTAAGATAGCACACCCAGAGGCTGGGGATGGTGAAAGAAACCCTGGTCTCTGTGCTTCATAGGTAGTCAGTGTGATGAACATCAACCGCTATTGGACATGCAGTATTGGAAGAAACTGATTTGGTTTGTACTTTATTCAATATCAACACTGAACTAAGATAACAGCAAAATATTACAGATCCTGTCATCTGAAACAAAATAAGAAAATGCTGGACAGTTTCAGCAGGTCTGATAGCATTTGTGGGGGGAGAATAGAGATGATCCTTTGTCAACACTGAACAATGGTGTGAAGTTCTTTTACAAATTAAAGGTTATTTTTGAAAAATACATTGTAATATGAAGCATCTATTATATTCATAAGATCAGGCCTATTAACATGCTGCCTATTTTGCAAATGTCATTCCAGTTAATGGCAGTTTGAGACACTCATGATTATTAAAAAACTACTCCACCCTGAGCTGCTTTTATCGAATTTGGGAGCAAATGTGGAGCTGGATACGATGTGAACGTGCTTCAGAGTAAAATGTTAGATCTTCATATCAGATAGATTTTCCAATGGCAATGGATGAGGCACTGTGGCATAGTAATTAGCATTGCTGCTTCATGGCACCAGGGACCTTGGTTCAATTCCCAGCTTGGGTCACTGTCTGGAGTTTGCTTATCTCCCCATGTCTGAGTGGACTTCCTCCGGGTGCTCTGGTTTCCTCCCACAGGCCAAAGATGTGTGAGTTAGGTGGATTTGCCATGCTAAATTGCTCCTTAGTGGGGGACCAGGTGTAGGGTAAATGTATGGCATTACAGGGTTAGAGCCAGTGCAGACTCAATGGGCCAAATGGGCTCCTTCTGCACTGTAGGGATTCTATGATAAACACTTTGAGCGGGGAAGGGAAGGAACAAATAACTGGCAAATAATGTTGATAAAATTGCGGTGACAGATGAAAGGGATTGCTCTTTCAAAGAGCTTGTGGAGGCTGAAATTCCCCATTTTGTATTGGAGAATTCTACACTTCTAAGGCGCTAAACAAACAATATTGAAGTGTCTTATAAATAGAAGTACATAGAACCCCAGAAGGACATAGGCAAGTTGGTGAAATAAGCGGATAGACGGCAGATGAATCTCAATGGTGGGGAATGTGCGAGTGTGAAAAGGCTAAGACTTTAAAGCGGGAACCAACGGACATGAGCTTACATGTGGACAAAATACTGAAGGTTGCAGCATGTGTTGAGAGAGCTGAAAATAAAAGACAATGGAGAGGAGTAACTTCTCTGCGACCTGCCTGAGAGTGCTGGAGGCCGTTTCAATCAAGCCATTGAAAGGGGAAGTAGACTGTTAGCTGAACAGGGAAAGATATGCAGGAGTGCACGGACAAGGCCAGAGTTCTGATTACTGATTCAGAAAGCAGGCACAGGTATGATAGCCTTCTGTCGCGTACCCATTCTGGGAGAGCGAAACGCATGTCAAAACCTGGAATCAGGATGAAGTTTTGGTAGGGTGTTGTGTCAGGGATATTAATGACACATTATCTTTTGATTAATTATTCATAATATTCCCAAAATATGTTTCATCTGGTGGTATTGGACATGGAAGGGGGTGAGGAGGAGGCCAAACAATTTCATTTTTTTTTTGTTTTGCTCTTTAACTAAGTCCCTTACTTTTGGCTGCCGTGTTTTTCCAGATGGTCAGCTGACGGGACCTGGATAACAGAAGGAACAGACTGGTGTCGAATGGAATCTGATACAATGAAGATGCATCTTGGCAGAAGACATCGCCAGAGGCAACATCAACAGCACGCTTCCGAAGAGAATATTGAGCCCAGAGTAGCTAAGGACACATGTGCACATCATTGCTAGCGGCACATTGACAGGTTAGGTGGCAAAACATTCGTGATTTTAGGATTAAGAAGCAAAGAGACTGTGCACAGAAGCTGAATCCCGCCACATCTCCAGTTAGACAGATACAAGAATATGTCCAGTTCCACTAACCAACACTTTCAGAGTGAGAGTCCTTGACAGAGTGCAGAGCAGATTCATCCAACGAGTAGGGATTACAGCCACAATCAGAAGCCCCAGAAACTGGCGGTGATCTACCTAAAGCAAAGCTGGTAAAAGTTTTACCAAATCTGGATTATCCCAGGGCGCAAAGAAAATACATTCCTATCAACCGATGCGCCACGGGGACGGGATTTCCGATTGTGATCAAGAGTTTAGTTATTCGTGGGTCTTCACATTTTGCACATGTCATTCCAGTTAACGGCTGGTTGTTAAATACATCCAACTCCACCCTGAGCTGCTCTTACCGAATTCGGGAGCAAATGTGGAACTGGACGCGATGTGAGCGTGCTTCAGAGTAAAATGTTAAAGCTTCATATTTGGCAAGTTTTCCAGTGAATGAGGGCATTACAGCATTTTGAGCGGATAATGTAAGGGATAAAGGATTGGAGAATAATGTTGACAAGGTGACAGGCTAAATGGGACTGATCTTTCAAACAACTTGTGGAGGCATGGGACAATGAAATTCCCCTCTGTGCTGTCGCATTTTGCAGTTCTAAGACGGCTAAACAAACATTATCGAAGGATACAGAATCCCGAAAGGACAGAGACAAGTCGGTGAAATAGGCGGAGAGGTGGCAGATAAAATCCAACACTTTAAAGTGGGAGCCGTGTACATGCGGACAAAGCATTGAAGTTTGCAGAATGTGTTGAGAGAGTTCAAAATAAAGCAGACTATTAAAGCTTAGATTAAATAGTAGAGGTGTAGAATATAGTGGCAAGGAGATTGTGGGCCCGATTTTACCCTCAAGTTGCCCCCGTTTTCTGTTGCCAAAATGTGGTCCAGTCAGGCGTGAGGCGAGTAACGGAGCCTCCGAGACAGTTTTCTCTTCATCAAGATCCAAAAAAATGGCCTTTGTATGCACTTAAATTGACTAAATGGGCTGCACGCCCCCAACCTTGCAGGCACTTCCCCCTTTAAAGTTTTGTACAGAGCACTGCAAAACTTGTTTTTGCACCTCTGTATGCTGGTTAATTTGTTTGTGTGAGCTTGTAGCCTTGTATGCTGACTAAACAAACCGCAAATGTCGAGATGCGATAATGCTAATCACACTAGAGGAACAGAACAGAGACAGCTATAATTACAACGGACTACACAGAGGATGAAACTGCTGAAGCGGCAATAACTACTTTGATGGATGGCGAGCCGGGATAAGGTGCCTCATAAAAAGTTGCTGCAAAAGGTTAGGGTGCAAGGAGTTGGGGGTAGGGTATTAGCGTGGATGGAGGATTGGTTGTCTAATAGGAAGCAGAGAGTAGTAATCAATGAGTGCTATTCTGGTTGGTAGCTGGTGACTAGTGGAGTGCCCCAGGGATCGGTGCTGGGACCTCAACTGTTTACCGTATACATAGATGATCTGGAGGAAGGGGCTGAGTGTAGGGTAATGAAATTTGCTGATGATACAAAGATGAGTGGAAAAGCAAATTGCGTGGAGGGTATGGAAAGTCTGCAGAGGGATCTGGACAGGTTGAGTGAGTGGGCGAGGATCTGGCAGATGGAGTATAATGTTAGCAAGTGTGAGATATGTACTTTGGTAGAAATAATAGTAGGAGGGATTATTATTTAAAAGGTGAAAAGCTGCAGCATGCAACGGTGCAGAGGGACCTGGGGGTCCTTGTGCACGAATCACAAAAACCCAGTCTGCAGGTGCAGCAGGTGATCAGAAAGGCGAAAGGGATGTTGGCCTTTATCGCGAGGGGGATAGAATATAAAGGCAGGGAGGTCTTGCTGCAACTGTACAGGGCACTGGTGAGGCCGCAACTGGAGTGCAGTTTTGGTCGCTGCATTTGCGGAAGAATATATTGGCTTTGGAGGGAGTGCAGAGAAGGTTCACTTGGCTAATACCGGAGATGAGGGGATTAGCCTATGAGGAGAGATTAAATAGACTGGGCCTGTGCTCGTTGGGGTTTAGAAGGCTGAGGGGGGATCTTATAGAGACATATAAGATAATAAAGGGAATGGATAGGGTAGAGATAGATTTTTCCTGCTTAGAAAGGATAGCAGGACTAGAGGGCACAGCTTCAAAATAAGGGGAGGGGGATGCAGTTTAGATCGGAGTTGCGGAGGGGTTTCTTCACTCAAAGGGTGGTGAATCTTTGGAATTCTTTGCCCATTGAGGTGGTGGAGGCTACCCTCGCTGAATTATATATAAGTCACGGGTAGATAGGTTTCTAATAGACAAGGGAATTAAGGGTTATGGGGAGAAAGTAGGAAAGTGGAACTGATTCACTTCAGATCTTATTGAATGGCAGGGCAAGCTCGAGGGGCTAGATGGCTTACTCCTGCTCCTATTTCTTATGTTCTTATGTGACACAACCATGACAGAGAACTGCGGGTGGGAGTAGGGGCAAGGACCGGGATGTATAAAAATTTTACTCTGACTCGTGTTCAGAGAGAAATCTGGTGAACCACTTTAGGAACCAACTTTCTCCCAAAAGCGTTTGCAATAAACCTACTGTTCTTTGACTCATAACTAGTCTCAGACGTATTATTTACTGACAAGAGGATCAAAATGGTAAAATAGGGCTCTGCGTTGAACTTATGTAAGACATCAGCCAGACCTCAGCTGAACTGGAGCAATGAATTCAGTGCACTAGACTTTAAGAATAATGTGAACATATTGGAGAAGGTGGAGCAAAGATTCTAGATTCAGTGGTTCCAGGAACTTCCCCTGG
Organism: Sphyrna mokarran; assembly: GCA_024679065.1. NCBI lineage: Eukaryota > Metazoa > Chordata > Chondrichthyes > Carcharhiniformes > Carcharhinidae > Sphyrna > Sphyrna mokarran. Next base: position 6,705,404 of record JAGIQG010000016.1, on the reverse strand, counting down.
GAGGATAAATTGGAGAAGTTGAGCACATTCCTTGCCGAATGTTGCAAGTCAATCTGATCAAGGTGTTCAAAGTCACGAGGGGTCTGGGTAGAGAAGACATGGAGAAACTGTTCCCATTGGTGGAGGGACCATTAAGGAGAGGGCACAGATTTAAAGCATGTGGCAAAAGAAAGAATGGAGAGGAAAAGAGAAACTTCTTCACATTGCTGGATCTGGGAAATACTGCCAGTTCAAACAAGGCATTAATAACAGAAATAGACTGTTATCTGAATAGGAAAGATGTGCATGGATTCAGGGAGAAGGCCAGAATTGGACACTAAGCGAATTACTAGGGATGCTCGTGAATATCATTGATAGCGGCAGCTCACCCTGAAAGGGAAGGTGGCAAAGCATTTTGTAATCTTGGGATTGAGGAGGAAAGACACTGGACACAAAAGCTGAACCCCACCACAGCTCCAGTTCCCCCACAATTACAAGATTACATCCAGATTTGCTAACCATACCATATGAGAGTGAGGGTCTTTGAGAGGGTGCAGAGGAAATTTATCACTGATTGGGGATTGCAGCTACAATCAGAAGCTTCAGAAACTGGGGATGATCTACCTAAAGCAAAACTGGGGAATATTTTTCTGGGAATGTTCAGAATTAAGCCAGGGAGCAAAGAAAATAACTTCCCATCAGCTGATGCATCAAGAAGACAGAGTTTCTGAATATGATCAAGAGATGTGGCGGGAATATGATGAATTCAGCGATGCACTGAATGTCATTGATCTGAAACTTACTGCATACAAGATTAATAGAGTGGAGACAATTAACAATTTCAAAAGAAGATGAAATGGGCAATTCCCAGCAACAAATGCGCTGTTTAACCAGGGTAGAGCAAAGGACTGGGATGACTTAAATTGCTGTTCAGAGAGATAGCAGGAATTTGACTGGCCGAATATTATCCTCCTACACTGGATGTGTCTTTATTGTATTGTGAACTACCAGAAGTTGGGTTGCCACTATTCATCCCAGTTGTTTTATGCTCGATGCAATGGGCAATGCATATTCATTGGAACAGGAAATTAATAAAATTAGGCTGCCAGCATTACTTGTGAAGAATTGGATACAGAATAATGCTTGCAGTATATTTGTTTGTAGTCTGGATTTGTGAAGGTCCCACTCAGTGAATTATTGGCACAGTGAGCCACAAACCACTCCAGGTAACCAGCTTAATTTCCATCTTTCAAACCATTGAAAAAACAGGGAAATCTCAGCAGGTTTGGCAGCATCTATGGACAGAGAAATAGATTTTGCATTCTATGGTTCTTCTTCAGAGCTGATTTTGCTGTACAAAGTCCTTCTCTGCCCGTGTCTCAGATCCATTCACTTTGAAGTCTTTCAGCAACAGGGTTTAATGAAAAGTTAGAAGTTGGTGCAGAGTCTGTGATCTGAAAGGGAAATATTAATAAGAAATGAACCCCCACTTACATTGCACAGAAACCTGTGTGGAACTATTCACGGTTCCCTGATTATATTGGGCCAAACACCAATATTCACCAGCATCTTCAGTAGTAATGTTATGACAGATCTGCTTGAGTTCCCGAATGGAAGACTTGCTGATCTTTTCACCATTTTTCAGCCATCTTAAACTGACAGCCATAGGCGCAGTGTACAAATGAGGAGCTGCCTTCCACCGCTACTACAGAGGAATTGAGTCTTGGTTTGATCATTCTACCTGAAACAAATATAAATGCAACTTCTGAATGAGGTGTAAGCTTGATTCAGCTCCAAGAGAAATCATTATATTGGGTGAATTGATCCTGCCTCAAACTGGAACTCCCCCAGAGGCTGAAATTGCAAAGAAGAAGATATTTCCTTTGATCAATCTTGCTCCTCTTCCCATTTTAGTTGCTCTTTGATGATTCTATGCCAATTCTGAAGCCCAGCCAGCGATAGGATCTGAGGTTATTGAAGAGACCAGCTTTAGACCTTGATCTTCATTCTCCTTTGTAACAACTCTCTCATTAATGACTGAACTCAGAACTTCACTGGGATCCCTGAGAAACACAAACGCAAACATTGACATGGGTATTGAACAGTCACATGTGTTTCAGAGCACAGTAGTTAATACTGTCTGTGTGGAGTTTGCATGTTCTCTCCATGTCTGTGTGGGTTTCCTCTCGACTTCAGTTTTCTCCCAAAGTCTAAAGACGTGCAGGTTTGGTGGCTTTGCTTTGCCATGCTAAATTGCCCTTAGTGGCTCAAGATTGTCGATTAAATAGGTTAGCTATGTTAAATGTGTGAGATTACAGGGATAGGCCATCGGAAAGGGCCTGAGTAAAGTACTCTGTCAGTCGGTGCTCACAATTGGGCAGAATGGCCTCTAAGGTGCTGTTGGGATTCTATTCTAGAGCATCCCTCAAATGGAGGATAAACTGCATCACAGATGGACAGTTTCACTGGCTTTCCAGAGATCTGTCTTTCAGATAGGAACTGTTGAATTTATTAACAATGTCTCTCTATCTGATGTTTAAACTACCCTGACCATTAACGGAGGAAATAACAGCATTAGCCCACACCAAGTACAAATTTGTTCATTCAGACTGGAGAACTGGATGGGCAATGTGTAAAGCATAAGTGCTTCCTGATGACAGAGAGAAGGACTTCAGAATACCCAATGCAATGTGAAGAAATATGGTGTTGATTTCCACAGTAAATTTATATTTCCCCTCTTCACTCTAACGAGTGTCCTTTATCAGAAGGAAGCATTGACCTTTTCTAAGGTTGCCTTTGAGCTGAACCCTCCTATGATATCTAGAATCCTGCATGCCTGTGTTTTCCAAATTATAGATAATGAAACCAGCAGCATTATCAGGGACCATTTTCAGCCATCTCCCATTCAAACTGTGGATGTTGGCTATATTATTAATGGAGCACAGGATCTCTTCATCTGAATCCAGCAAGGCTGATACATTCACTGGCATTACCACTAGACAGTGAAGAATACAAATAACTAAGAGAAAAAGAAATTAAAAACTAAGATTAGACCCCTTTAGACATTTCATATATATTAAAATGTTTGCCATTTGACAAATACTTCCCCAACACAATCTCAATTTTGGTATTATTTAAAAGATTTTTCAATTGAAAAAAAATTAAATGTCAAGCATACTTAGAACATAGAACATTACAGCACAGAACAGGCCCTTCGGCCTTCGATGTTGCGCCGACCATTATAAAAAAGCAATAACCCTCCAAACTAAACCATTCCCTTCTCTTCCATAAACTTATCAACTAACCTCTTAAACGCCACCAAACTTGGCGCATCTACAACTGCCGCAGGCAGGGCATTCCACTCCCTAACCACCCTCTGGGTAAAGAACCTACCTCTGATATCCGTCCTATAACTATCACCCCTTAATTTAAAGCTGTGTCCCCTCGTGCTAGCTTTCTCCATCCTAGGAAAAAGGCTATCACTGTCCACCCTATCTAAACCTCTAATCATCTTATATGTTTCGATAAGGTCTCCTCTTAGCCGCCTCCTTTCTAACGAAAACAACCTCAAATCCCTCAGCCTCGCTTCATAAGACCTGCCCTCCATACCAGGCAACATCCTGGTAAACCTCCTCTGTACCCTCTCCATTGCCTCCACATCTTTCTTATAATGTGGGGACCACACAATACTCCAAGTGCGGCCGCACTAGAGTTTTGTACAGTTGCAACATGACGTTGCGGTTCCGAAATTCAATCCCCCTACCAATAAAAGCTAAGACTCCGTATGCCTTCTTAACAACCTTATCGACTTGACTGCCTACTTTCGGGGATCTATGCACAAATACACCAAGATCCCTCTGTTCATCAACACTATTAAGAGCCCTACCATTAGCCCTATACTCTACACATTTATTATTCCTGCCAAAGTGCATTACCTCACACTTTTCCACATTAAACTCCATTTGCCACCTCTCGGCCCAGCTCTGCAACTTGTCCAAGTCACTCTGTAAACTAAAACACCCCTCTTCACTATCTACCACTCCACCGACTTTAGTGTCATCTGCAAATTTACTGATCCATCCCTCAATACCCTCATCCAGATCATTTATAAAAATTACAAACAGCAGGGCCCCAAAACAGACCCCTGAGGTACACCACTTGTCACCGAACTCCACGATGAATATCTCCCATCAACCACCACCCTCTGTCTTCTATCTGCTAGCCAATTCCTAACCCAATTAGCTAAATCACCTCTATCCCATACATCTGCATTTTCTGCAGAAGTCTTCCATGGGCCACCTTATCAAACGCCTTACTAAAGTCCATATATACCACATCAACCGCCTTACCCCCATCCACCTCTTTGGTCACTTTTTCAAAAAACTCAGTAAGGTTAGTAAGGCACGACCTACCCTTCACAAAACCATGCTGACTATCCCCAATCAATTCATTTCTCTCTAAATAACTATAAATCCTATCCCTAATAATTCTCTCCAATACTTTGCCCACAACAGAAGTAAGACTTACTGGCCTATAATTCCCTGGAAGGTCTCTCTTCCCCTTCTTGAACAATGTGACCACATTCGCTATCCTCCAGTCTTCCGGAACCATACCCGTAACTATTGTAATGTCTACTTTACTAGTGGATATGAGTCCTACAAATATATATTTCATCTTAATACAAAAAATGAACACATGTTTATTAAAAGAAAAGATTATCCAATAGAAATCCTCCAAAATGTGCATTAAAATTACTTTTAATCAAAATAAGCATTAAATATCCAATCTCGCTTGAATTATTGAATGCATATCAGTTAATAGTCAATAAATCTGCCTTAAAATTTTCAGTGTCAGTATAATTACAACTATCCAATATTTAATTAAACAACCATTTCTAAACCACGCATTAAACCCTCATGTTATTCCAGCTCACCATTTTCAAAATGAACTAACAGAAATTATTCTATTGTACATTTACCTGCTCATTTGCTACAAGATTAAAATCACTTGTTCTTGAAATTAGCACAAATATAAGGAAATATGCCTTCTTTCCACGACACCAGGAAAATAAATAGGCAAATCCATATCTGGGAAAGAGATGTTGATTTATTGTCAAAGGATCCCATTTCATCATTAGTTCAGTCTGCTTGTGAATATGATACGATAGCATATCTCTAAGTTAACTTCAACAGAGAAACAACTGGATATCTCTCCATCTCAGGCAAGTAATACCATATGTGCCATCATTTATGCGCACAGTAAATCGGAATCAGCATCACAATGGTGTTGCCCAAGTTCGCTGCTTCTTCTAAGTCACTATTCACACATCTTCTTCTTCAGGTAGCTCAAAAGATTTGGTCAGACTTGGAGTTAGACTTAATTTACCTCAGTGGTACATGTGTGATTTTGAGAGCTTGGTTAATTTGTGCATTAAAACCCATTTCTGACGTCAGATATAGGAGCTGTTGAATACAGAACTTTTGTTCTTGTGGTCAGAAGGTATTTTGTTAATGTATTTGACTTCTGTATGCATCACTCAGCTTGGTAAATGATGGATCATATCATTCCATTTCACATGGATTGAGGGATGTCCATCTTTCTACTGGTAATGTGAATATCCCCTCTGTGTGTCACTATCTGTTTTTATAATAAGATTGCATTTGCAATATTGCAACAGGCCATTCTGCCCAATCCAGCGTTACTCTGTTCATATTCCAACCAGCCTGGTCTCTGCCCCTATTCATTTGACCCTGTTAGCATCACTGTAAACCAATCTCTCTCTCCCTCTCTCTTTTACGTTTATTGAGGTTCCCATTAACTATATCGAAGCATTTTGCATCAATTAATTCTCATGATAGCCAGCTGCACTTTAACAGTGCTTTCAAAGAACAAAAGAACAACACAGCACAGGAAGCAGGCTTTTTGTCCCAACAAAGCCCGCGCTGCCATTTTAAGGTAAGAAAAGTTTTTTTTTTATTCATTCATGTTATGGTCATCACTGTTTGGCCATCCCTGGTTTATCCTTGATTTTCTAGCAATTGATGTAGTTGATCTTTCTCTATTTCTTAGCTATGACTGTAACACCCTCTCCTTTCCTTCTCTCCTATGTACTCTACGAACAGCATGTTATGACTGTATAGCCTGCAAGAAAGAATATCTTCCATGATACCCTATTACATACAATAATAAATCAAATCTGAGAGTCTTGCTAGGCCAGTTCAGATGGCAGTTAGGATTCAACTACATTGCTGAGGCTCTGAAGTCACATCTAGGTCAGATCGAGTAAGGACAGCAGATTTCCTTCCTGAAGGACATTAGTGAACCAGATGGATTTTTCTGATAATTGACAATAGTTTCATGATGATCAGTAGAGTCTTAACTCCAGATATTTTTAATGAATTCAAAGGCCACAAAGCCAGATGGGTTTTGAACTCAGGTCTCCAGAACATTTACTGAGTTTAATAGTCTAGTGTAACACCACTGGGCTATCGCCTGCCCATTTCCCCAGCGAAGATTTACTCTGAAGTTCACCTTTGATCTGATTTTTTCAGTTTGTGCACTGTTTACTTCTTGTGTACAATCTGAGATTGTTTAGCAACACCAATTTTTAATCCAACCGATTTATTTGATAGTAACATTGCGAGCTTTCGACACTGTGTCTTCCTCAGGCAAATGCAGTGTTCTGGTCTGCAATAGCACACATCAGCACAGACAGTCAGAGATTGCTGATTAGAATGCGAATCCTTACATCTAACCTGCTATTCAAGTGTTAAAGTGGCTAACAATGTGTGTGAGGGAATCCTGAGCATTGTTGGAGAATTGTGTATTTTCTCCAGACAGCACAGTAAGTGAGGTTTTTTGCTAACCCAGGCAAGTTACGGGGGTTACAGATAGTGTGTCATGAAGCCAAGATCCCTGTTAAGACCGTCCTCATGTGTGCGGAGCTTGTACACAAGAAGTAAACAGTGCACAAACTGAAAAAATCAGATCAAAGGTGAACTTCAGAGTAAATCTTCGCTGGGGAAATGGGCAGGCGATAGCCCAGTGGTGTTACACTAGACTATTAACCTCAGTATATCCTGTTCTCACGAGGGCACCCTTCAGTGTCTGGAGGTGTCTGTCATGATCCTCCTCATCTGAGCAAATTCTGTGTATACGGAGGGCTTGTCCATAGGGAATGGCTTCTTTAATGTGTCTAGGGTGGAAGCTGGAGAAGTGGAGCATTGTGAGGTTGTCTGTCGGTTTGCGGTACAGTGAGGTGCTGAGGTGACCGTCCTTGATGGAGATGCGTGTGTCCAAGAATGCAACTGATTCTGGAGAATAGTCCATGGTGAGTCTGATGGTAGGATGGAACTTGTTGATATCATCATACAGTTGTTTCAATGATTGTTCACCATGAGTCCAAAGGAAAAAGATGTCATCAATGTATCTAGTATATAACCTTGGTTGGAGATCTCCGTATACACAGAGTTTGCTCAGATGAGGAGGATCGTGACAGACACCTCCAGACACTGAAGGATGCCCTCGTGAGAACAGGATATGGCGCTTGACTCATCGATCGACAGTTCCAACGTGCCACAACGATAAACCGCACTGATCTTCTCAGAAGACGAACACGGGACACGGTGGACAGAGTACCCTTTGTTGTCCAGTACTTCCCCGGAGCGGAGAAGCTACGATATCTTCTCCGGAGTCTTCAACATATCATTGATGACGATGAACATCTCGCTAGGGCCATCCCCACCCCCCCACTTCTTGCTTTCAGACAACCGCACAACCTCAAACAGATCATTGTTCGCAGCAAACTACCCAACCTTCAGGAGAACAGTGACCACAATACCACACAACCCTGCCACAGCAACCTCTGCAAGACATGCCGGATCATAGACATGGACGACATCATCAAACGTGAGGATACCATTCACCAGGTACACGGTACATACACTTGCAACTCGGCCAACGTTGTCTACCTAATACGTTGCAAGAAAGGATGTCCCGAAGCATGGTAAATTGGGGAGACCATGCAGACACTACGACAGCGGATGAATGAGCATCGCTCAGCAATCACCAGGCAAAACAGTTCCCTTCCTGTGGGCGAACACTTCAGCAGTCATGGGCATTCGGCCTCCGACCTGCGGGTAAATGTTCTTCAAGGGGGCTTTCGTGATACACGACAGCGCAGAGTCGCTGAACAGAGACTGATAGCCAAGCTCCGCACACATGAGGACGGTCTTAACAGGGATCTCGGCTTCATGACACACTATCTGTAACCCCCGTAACTTGCCTGGGTTAGCAAAAAACCTCACTTACTGTGCTGTCTGGAGAAAATACACAATTCTCTAACCAATGCTCAGGATTCCCTTCACACACATTGTTAGCCACTTTAACACTTGAATAGCAGGTTAGATGTAAGGATTCGCATTCTAATCAGCAATCTCTGACTGTCTGTGCTGATGTGTGCTATTGCAGACCAGAACACTGCATTTGCCTGAGGAAGACACAGTGTCGAAAGCTCGCAATGTTACTATCAAATAAATCGGTTGGATTAAAAATTGGTATTGCTAAATTCTTACTGAGTTCTTACCACCCCAATCCAACGCCGGCATCTTTACATCATTAGATGAATTGGCCATGCTAAGTTGTTCCTTAGGGTCAGGGGAGCTAGCTAGGGTAAAGGCAAGGGGTTATGAGGATGGGATTGTGATCAGTGCAGACTCAGTGGGCTGAACTGCCTCCTTCTGCACTGCAGGAATCTATAATTCTATGATTCTAAAACAGTGGAAGTTCTGACAATGAAATGGGAGTGGCTGGCTGTGGAGAATGTGTGGGTGGAATTGAAGGGTGAGGGTAGCAATGAGTCAAATTAACCAAACTGTTCATCGTTTGATTTTAAGTCTGATTTTAAACACTTGAGATCATATCAAAAAATAGCAGTTCAACCATGTGACTTTTTTTATTGAGAAAAATACTTACTGACCATTGACATTTAAGAAGCATGTTGTAGTCTCAGCTACTGAACATGTGAAACCCACAGGTTTGCAGGTAGCGGCTACAGAAAGAACCACAACATCACATTCACTTGGTGATCGGTGAAGAGGTAAGGGGGTGTGTGAGAAGCTATGTTTGTTATTGAAATATGAAATATTTGTTCCTGCAGGTTGAAAACAATGTGGGTGTCATTTCCATTCTCTTATACAGTCTTTGAGGCTACATTGAGATTAATATATCAAGTGGGTCACATAATATGGGGTATTGGCAGTTAGAAATTGTACACTTTGTGAAGATATCAGTCAATGTCTAGAAAGGTATTCTTGGGTGGAATCATACAGAGACCTCCATATCATAGAGAATTGAATTTTGTCAGTGTCTTCCACCAACTCAGGACATTGAGTTGTCCTGGGTGACTGTGAGGAGTTTTCTTTTCATTTTTATTCCATCCAAAAACCAAATTTCAATTGAATCCAATTAATGGTTCACACAGAAGAGACAAACAAGATTCAAACTGATAGGATAAGGCGTTATATCTCATCCTGGGCTTGATCTGATGCTTGTTATTAGCCAAAAGGCCAAGATGGCTTTGCAAAATTATTTCAAGCAATTCCTTGTTTAACCTCATTGGCTCTCCTGATCATTGACTTTGCCCTAGCCTGGGAGATCAGGGAGGTCAAACTGCCTGATCTTCAACTCTCTCCTGCCAAATGAGCTTGCACATAATCCATGTGTGGGTTTCCTCCAGTTTTCCCACCACAGTCCGAACGATATATAGGTTAGATCGATTGGCTATGCTAAATTGCTCCTTCATGTCCAAAGATGTGCAGGTTTGGCGGTAAATCATGGTAAATGCACGGGGTTAGTTGGGGGGAGGGGGGGCGCTGGGTGGGGATGCCATGTAGACTTGATGGGCCAAATGGCCTCCTTCTGCACTGTGGGGATTCTATGATTATCAGGTTAAGTGGCCCTGCTGTAATGAAAGCACTGGTGCCTCAGGAGTGAGATTTGAATCCATTGACACAGCTCACAAGGTGCATTTGAATATCCACTGTCAGCTAGTTAACCAGGCATCCTGGTCTAAACAAAATTCCTGATACAGTGCACAGGTTAAAATTCTCGACAGTTCCAATCTTTCAGAGAGATATTCACAATAGCATTATTTGGGGATCTATGGTACACATAAAGACCTTTGGATCATCTGGGTTACCTATCGACCTGTTTGCTTCATCCTGGCATTAATGTATGGATCCACCTTTTTCCAAGTGTATTATTATCATAGAATCATAGAATCCCACAGTGCAGAAGGAGGCCATTTGACCCATGAAGTCTGCACTAAGCACAATCCCACCCAGGCCCTACCCCTACAACATCATGCATTTACCCTCATAGTCCCTCTGACACTAATGATTAATTTAGCATGGCCAGTCCACCCGACCCGCACATCTTTGGACTGTGAGAGGAAACCAGAGCACCCTGAGGAAACCCATGTAGCTTTGGGGAGAATGTGCAAACTCCACACAGATAATGACCCAAGCCGGGAATTGAACCCGGATCCCTGGCACTGTGAGGCAACAGTGCTAACCATTGTGTCACCTTATGAAACACATCAAAGTCTGCCTTGTGCACCACTAGGTGTAGGAAGAGAAAATGACAAGCAAAGGGCAATAGCATTCTTATGGAGATCATTCTTCAATTCCACAATGCTTTGTTGGGATTTGACCCCATGTGCCCAGCCTTCCTGGATGACTCACTCCCCCAAACCACCACTCCCCCCCCAGTCCCACAAACATCCTCACACCCATTTGACATCAGTTGATGAAGACAGTGTCTGGATGTGAATGTACATCACACCAAGTTGGAAAATAAAGTGGAAAGCGAGAGAAGAAAAAATCCACTCGACAAGCACGGTGCAATGGAACTTCTTCAAGTTCAACTTTCCAAATCTTAGCATCGAAGTGGGAACAAAATGTACGCAAGATCTCAGCTGCAAATCCTTCCGGCTTGAGCTGGAGGAAGGGGATGGTGAGGGTGCTGCTCTTGAAGGGCAAGGTGAGGACTCGCCCTTCTCTCCTTCTGTCCTCTTGACAGGAAATTAAATTGCAATCCCACATGACATCCATGATTGTTCAATCCTTTTGTGTAATATGCTGGTTATGTGTTCACTGCCCGTGCCTAAATGTGGCTAAATTAGACAAATAGAACACATTACCTTTCGCAAGGGAGGAAGCATCTGTGGGGGCCAGAGATAAAACGAGGAACCAGCGGGCAGGCCTCATTTGCAAAAGTGCCTGCCAGAGTGGGGAACAGGGAATGCTGGTTTGGCTGTAATTATCAATCATTAATCAATACCTGGTGGGAGATCTTGACTCTTTTGTACCTGTTCCATTGAACATAGAACATAGAACATAGAACATTACAGCACAGAACAGGCCCTTCGGCCTTCGATGTTGTGCCGACCAAAATAAAAAGCAATGCCCCTCCAAACTAAACCATTCCCTTCTCTTCCATATACTTATCAATTAACCTCTTAAACGCCACCAAACTTGGCGCATCTACAACAGCTGCAGGCAGGGCATACCACTCCCTAATCACTCTTTGAGTAAAGAACCTACCTCTGATATCCGTCCTATAACTCATACCCCTTAATTTAAAGCTGTGTCCCCTCGTGCTAGCTTTCTCCATCCTAGGAAAAAGGCTATCACTGTCCACCCTATCTAAACCTCTAATCATCTTATATGCTTCAATAAGATCCCCTCTTAGCCGCCTCCTTTCTAACGAAAACAACCTCAAATCCTTCAACCTCTCTTCATAGGACCTGGCCTCCATACCAGGCAACATCCTGGTAAACCTCCTCTGTACCCTCTCCAATGCCTCCACATCTTTCTTATAATGTGGGGACCAGAACTGCACACAATACTCCATGTGCGGCCGCACTAGAGTTTTGTACAGTTGCAACATGATGCTGCGGCTCCTAAATTCAATCCCCCTACCAATAAAAGCTAAAAATCATCCATGGCTGTGATGATGTCAGGAAGCAACATCACCCTGATTGGCCTCATGCTCTTGGCTCTTTTTACAAGTAAGAACCTGTTTATATTTAGTCAGAATTTGCCTGATTATCTCTGCCAGTGTGAATCTAAGGGGTAGCATGGTGTCACAGCGGTTAGCACTGCTACCTCACAGTGCCAGGGAACCGGGTTCCATTCCCGGCTTGGGTCACTGTCTGTGTGGAATTTGCATGTTCTCCCCATGTCTGCTTGAGTTTCCCCTGGGTGCTCCGATTTCCTCCTACAGTCCAAAAGACATGTGGGTTAGGTGCATTGACCCAACGTTCTCCCTCAGCGTACCCGGACAGGCGCTGGACGAGGGGATTTTTCACTTCATTGCAGTGTTAATTTTTGTGACCAATAAATAAACTCTTAAACATCGTAACTCAGACTGTTAGCTGATCTGAACAGAAACAGGAGTAAAATACTGTGGATGCTGAAAACCCAAAATTTAAACAGAAGATGCTGATGAATTCAACAGGTCGGGCAGCATCTGAGGAGACAGAATCGTTTGGAGTCCGAGAACTTCTATAGTAAAGGATATTATGGTCTGACTTTGACAAAGGGTCATCTGAACAACAAACGTCAGCTCTTTTTTCTCCTGACTGATGTTGACAGACCTGCTGAGATTTTCCAGCATTTTCTCTCAGATTCCAGCATCTGCAATAATTTACTTTTATTATTTATTATGATCTGGAAATGTTAATCTGTTAGCTGAGATTTATTTGGTCACTTAGTGATCGCTTTTCACACCTTTCTCAGCCTTTATCATCATCATTTGCATTCCCTTTGTCCAATCACCCCTCCCCACAAACGTATAAATCTTGCCCATTTTTTTTTGTCCTCCACTCTGATGAAGAATCACCCAGTCTCGAAATTTGACTCTATTCTCTCTCCACAGATGCTGTCAGATCTGTCGATTTTCTGGTTCTGTTTTTCCAGCATCTGCAGTATTTTGCCTTTATTTATTTGGTCAATGACGTGCACACCACTTGTTTGGCTGGCCATTAGCTCGAAGGAGTAGTTTGAAGGGCCTTTGCATTGCCTCCAATCGAATGGTTACTCACTGTTCAATAAAGGCCAGCAAAGGCATATTACACAGTACTGCACAAAGCAAAGCCATTACCAGGAGCAAATCTGAAATTAAAATATAACATTGCACGCCTGGTTCAGAGATCTGCACAATAAATACTTCAGATTGATTAGGTTTGATCAGAACTGGATTAATCAACTGGTTTGATGCCGATCAGGGAATAGTGAAAAAGGGGAAAAGTTAAACAGAAGAAAAATGAATGAAGGAGGGAGAGATTAAAAGGTTGAAGGTTTAAGAAAGAAGTGAATGCTAATAGGTGAAGGTGTGTCAGAATATGTTATTGAGCGCTGATAATGTGACCCCTTTTATATAAAATTTTTCATCAGGAGGATTGATGGTTCTAAGCTCAATATTGCTCCTGAACCATCCTTTACTGGACTCCGATACCCCAGGAATAGAAATCCCAGTGAAAACTCTCTGAGAGGCACTCATTATTTCAGTAACAGAACACTACTCACAGGAAAATTCAGAGGTGTTCAGCAGCAGTCAAATTAACTAATAGAATTGAATTACTTCTATGGAATCAATAGAATTGGATAATGATCAGATGTTTTATGTTAATGTTGCTTTTGTTGGGCATTAAGTTAGGTGTTGTCTACCCAAGGTGTGGGCAACTTCCCATTTCTTTTATTCACAGTTTCTTCCAGAAAGTCCCAGCAGGGAAACAGCACCTCCCAACTATTTGGGGTTCGCTATTGGAACTTCAGCACATAACTGGTAACAGATGGATCTCAGATTGCACATTCACCTTGCCTGATGCTGCGCAAGGGCTGAATTGCATAGGTTGCCAGATTTATCCCTCATCTCATCTCCATTCCTACTCATGCAATGGTCACTCATTCAATCAGATTTTAATTCTTGTTAGAGACTTTTAAATGGTAACTCCGTCTTTCTCTTTTCTCGTATCCATCTTTCTTTCTTTGTATTTCCCCTTTTCGAACACGTATTCATGTTAAATAAAGTGTTCACATTTACTATTACCAGCACATATTGTATGGGTTAGTAATTCACATGGGCACGCTGCTGCACACAGGCCGGGATTGTATCGACGGGCAACCTGACTCCTCACTTCACTTCATTCTCACGCTCGACAAAGAAATATGAGGCGTTACATGGAACTGGGGGCCCAGCATCTGAATCTGTCAGTAAGGACTTTTCATACTGATTGGTCCAGAGGGTACACAACTGTTTTGCTCTGTCCCAAATTCTTGGAAAAGGAGACAGCTCTGCATTTCTCGATTTATAATAATATATCTCAAACCTCAGAACAGAACCTCAGAGACCATCTGTGGTCGGTTCAAAAGGTCTTGAGGCGAAAGTTGATGGTCAATTGATGTAATAAATGTCTATGGTCTGTTCAAAGTATTATTAATAAAGCCTTTGGTTTGTTTTAAGTGTAATTAACAAAGATTAGCTGGTTAGTTCTAAGTAATGAACATTCTGATATGATCCATTCACTGCTAACTGTAAACTCCGGGCCAAATAATGAACTACTACCACATAACTTGTATCTCTTGATTTTATTGAATTGTTCAGCCAGAGGGAGTTCACATCTATCATGCACATCTTCCCATTCTGGGCGTTTCGTTCTCTTGGATTGCTACTATTGGAGTGGTCTCCCATTCCCCACTCTCACCTGGACAGGTCCAAATAAACTATATAGAGAAAAGGCCAACACTCCACGTTTCATTGTCAATATCTCCCAGGGCCAGTTTGAGGATAAATGGAACACCATTTACAAATGCACAGCCGGTCATCGCTTTCTATCTTCCTACTGCTCCGTTGGACGCGGTGAGTGTCATGGTCTGCAGTGTTATCCAGAGTGAGAATGGCCCGACGTTTATCCATATCTTTCCGAGCTGCTGGGAAGCCTCCAGAATCAGGGAGGCTTAATTACAGAATCAATTACAAAATTACAGAATCAATTACAAAATACATGTAATTGTAGACCAATTACACATCTGGACTTACGAATGCATCTTCCTAGACACCACAAAATTATACATTGCCATTCCCATTTATAGATTTATAAAACTGGATAACTCACTTTGTAATCTTCTTTATTAGCATTAGGTTACAAGCAACTTTACCACTCTATGCATTGTTTTTAAAGTAAACTAACCAATTCTAAGTAATGTCAACCTTCAAATGGTCTGCACAAAACAGGGAGTCACTGATAGGGGTTTGATTTAATACCACTTAAATGAAATCAGAGCTAATATGCTCAAGTTTTCAGTCATGAGGACATGAGAGTGTATTTCCCCCATACCCAACAAATGGACAAGGGAGTTATCAAAGACATTCTTGTATCTTATTAGGATGGTATTAGAGTAACACAAACATAATTTTGTAAGAGGGATAGTCCCACTACTAATTGAAAGCTTAGAGAGTCAGTAAAGATCAATGGGAAATTAAATCAGTACATCATCATTACTCATGCAAAACCAACCACATGCTAATCACACACCCTTTAATCCAATAAAAAATTAGTCCCATCACATTTGGACTAGTTAGAATGGAATAACATCCTTGATCAAAACTGTGTCCAATTTTGGTCTCCTTATTTGATGAAGGATGTAGTGGGATTGGAAATAGTTCAGAAGAGATCTGTCAGATTGATTCCAGGGATGAAAGTATTGATGTACGAGGAGAGATTAAACAGTTTGGACTTATACTCGATGGAGTTTAGAAGGGTGAGAGGGGATCTGATCGAGATATATAAAGTTTTAAAAGAAATTGCTAAAGTAAATATAGACCGAATGTTTCCTCTTATGGGGCAACCTAGAACAAGAGGTCAAAGATGTAGGTTGAGAAGTCGTTGTTTTAGAACTGAAGTAAGAAGGAACTACTTCACGCAGAGAGTGGTGAATTTGTGGAACTCGCTGCCCCAAATCGCGGTGGATTTTGAATCATTGAAGGGATTCAAGAAGAAGATAGATAGATTTCTGATAAAAAAAAGGATAAGGGAATATGGGGAACAGGTGAAGAGGTGGATTTGAGAGCAGGGAGCGATCAGCCATGATCGGATTGAATGGAAGAGCAGATTCAAAGTGTCAAATTTAATTCTGTTTCTAATTCCTGTTTCTATCACATTCTGGGTTGTGGCTTGCAATGTGTTCCTAAGCAGAAGCTTTCATTGATTAAATTGTGCAGGAAGTGCCTGCTCCAAGAAGGAAGCAGAAGTTACAGAAAGAGAACAGAGACCAATGCTGGAATTCTAGTGCCTTGCCTGCCACAGAATTGGAGCAGGCGAGTGGTGAGCAACGGAAATGTCCGTTGACCTTGGGCGGTAATTTCTGACCTCACTCGAGCGAGGCTGTAAAACCAAGCCCCAAGTGGCAACCTGCACCCATGGCTGAACCAGAAGCCATAGTATGCTGATCAAGTCCTTGCCTTGTATTTGGTAACTAATAATCTGCACTTTATTTAAGATTTCATGAGTTACTCCACCAAACCTTCTGCTATGGCCTAAAGGATTAGAATCAAATAAACACAATCAGGATTTAAGTTCAAATAATACCTAGAATTTACAGGTTCCCCACAAGAGCAACTGCCCTTGACCCAAATCCACTTCTTTCTCATTAGATCATTCTGTTTGCACTTCACACTTTTCCAGCCCTCAGTTGTTAAGACAAAGTCTCCTATTGTTTGTTCATCACAGGAGGAGAATGAACTGACATTGTTTACACCTTGTCCTAGTCTTTATTGAGCTGCGTTTCCTCTGGGTTCTGTATAGCAATGATTTCAACTGCTTTTTAATCCTTGCCTATCATTCTCTGCATGATCCCAGTCTGTGCTCCCTCCTCCAACCTCTGAGCCCTCAAAGATTTTGCCAATGTTCCCGATGAATGCGAAACATAAAGCTTCAACAGCATCTCTCTTTATTTCAGCAATAGTTATGTCATAATCCTCTGGTTCAGATGTCTGATCATTTTAGCTCAATATTTCTAGCTGGCATGAGGTATCTAATTTTGCAACTGCAATCACAAATCTAACACCTCTCCATCGCTTTAAGGATCTGGTTCAAACCAACCTCTTCAACAAAGCTTCTGCTCATCTCAGTGCCAATTT
Organism: Sphyrna mokarran; assembly: GCA_024679065.1. NCBI lineage: Eukaryota > Metazoa > Chordata > Chondrichthyes > Carcharhiniformes > Carcharhinidae > Sphyrna > Sphyrna mokarran. The sequence goes on along the minus strand of JAGIQG010000016.1, from coordinate 6,688,223 downwards.
GTGTCGGATGGGACTCCACTGATGCACTTTGGGGAGTTTTCACATGTTAAAGGCAATAAATAAATGCAAGTTATAGTTGTTTGTTGCAAAGTCAGGGAAATTAACAAGCATTTTCTCACCCCATAAAGTTGACATTTAATATTGGTGTGCTGGTGATCTTATCCTTACTATTATCTCACTGTGCAGGAATAGGGAGTTATGTCAGAATAGCATTTGGTGTACTGGCACTACTCTTTCTGCTGTGTGTCCTGCTGCTATGCATCTGTGTAGGATGTGAAAAACGTAAGTTTCTGGATTTTTTTTTCCGTTTTAATGTCACTGGTTATCATTAATGTCCTCAGGTTATTGTTAACATGATTAGTCTATTCATTTGAAACTTGAATTTTTAATTCAAATTTATTTATAAACATTTAATGATATTGTGGGTGAGTTTTTTTTGTCCCACTCCACATCATTTGGTGATGGTGGAGGCAGTTTGCCATTGGCTGGTGGTGGGATCTTCTGGCCTTGCTGCTCCGATGGGATTTCTGTTATTCGCCCACTCCTCTGTCAGGGAACCCACAGCAGAGTTCGTCCTCAGTGAGACTGGAAGATCCTACCAGTGGAATCAGCTGGAAAATCCTACTTCTGAAAGTAGGAGTAGTTTCCTTCTTAATTTTTGCAATATATCTATATGTACACACATACTCACACACAGAGTCCTGTCTTTTGCAGATGTACACACATTGGGCCTTTTCCAATTCACCAAGATAGATCACAGCTATTCCTTGGTGCATGTCTCCAGGCAATGTCTTGACCATTCAGAGTCAATCTGCCCAGTTTGACTTGAAACAAAGCTTGGTAGTTAACTGTTAGTTGTTGGTCAACTGATGCATTATCTATGGCAATGCCTCTACCAAGCAGTCCACTTACCAATCAGTCAGCACTGTCTTTGCGTGCAGTATGAACTGTTGTTCCTTTTATCTATTTTGCCAATGTTCCTGATGAACGCAAAACATAAAGCTTCGACAGCATGTCTCTTTTTGTCAGCAATAGTCAAGTCATAGGATTCTATGGTTCTATGCTTCTACGTTGTGTATACTACCAAACAGCTACTGTCCCTTTGCTGTGCTTTTACAATTAAATCCTCACTCAACCATTTTAAGGGGAATTTATATTGGTGTGTGTCATGAGACACATTATCACGTATTAAGACTCACACCGGAAACATCGAGGTGTTTTGTGAAGTTAGCCAAGACCCTAAGTTTTACATCTGATTTTTGGCTTGGGTGAGTACAACATGTTTCATTCCAGGTGTGATTCAAGTGACACACTAGGAAGCATCTATCAAACAAAGTTCAGTTAAGAACAATTAAAATATAAGAAAAAGGATTAGCATAACTTTTGTCAATTATAAGACTTAAACATAACACAGTATACTCCTAGCAGCTAGCTACCCCTGCTGTTTCAAGTTAAACACTATCCCACAGGCACATATCCTAGCACAGAAACAAGATTGCTCACGTGATGCTGGACTTTGCAGCTTTTTAACATTTGCTGTCATTTGGTCCTTTGAATGCTGGATTAAATCTCTGAGACTTCCCAATCCTGGGACTTTCTAAAAAGCCTGTAGAGAGAGGAAGACAGAGGCACTCCCTTCTTCCACCAGCTTCTGGCAGCAACTGAGAAACCAAAGTAAAAAAACTCGGAATGCTCTCTAAAAAATAGCTGTCCCCCGCCATATCACCTCACCTGTCAGTCATCCTCAGTCAAATTTCACCCAGCAATCTTAAAAATGGTCCATAGACACCATAGAACACTGCATTAAATTTTAAGTCTATTCAAGTTTATTTATTAGTTTCACAAGTAGGCTTACACCAGTACTGCAATGAAGTTAGTGTGAATATCCCCTTGTCATCACACTCCAGCGCCTATTCAGATACACTGAGAAAGAATTTAGCACAGCCAATGCACCTAACCAGCACGTCTTTCAGAGTGTGGAAGAACACTGGAGAAAACCCACACAGAATGTGCAGACTCCATGCAGTCAGTAACCCAAGCCAGGAATTGAACCTGGTTCCCTGGCACTGTGAGAGAGCGATAGTAACCACTGTAGATTAAAATCAACATGATATCAATTATACTGGCTCAGTAGCAAAAAAGGACACCAACTGCAGAGAACATGGAACCAAGAAAATGTACTAAGCCCCTGCTTGAAATATCCTGCTGAGAAACATGATTAAAACACATTACTTAAGGGCATAGTACTGTGTCACACAAGACATATTGAACCAGAACCTAGTCATTTCACTTCTGTCATTTTTGCTATGTGCTTTTTCAATCCCGATATAATTTGTTAGCTCATTTTAAATTCCCAGCTGCTGTGATTGGGATTATGAACTGCCATCACAAGCAGAAGGCCCTGTACTGATGTAACAATTATAAATCCTTACCATACCCAAAATTCAGGTTTCTGCATTGCTGAGGATTATGTGTCCTTTCTCATCTTTCCTGAGAGTGTTCATTTGGATGAATTTTGTAATTTGCCTTGGAGTAGTTCTCATGGGGAACAAATTCCAAAGGGATTCAGGCTGCAATTGTAAATGTTAAAGAAATGGAAATTTATGTCATGACTTGCTATGTTCCTCTCTTGAGTTGCATTGGTCAATGCCTGCGTGCAGATATATGATAGGGGAGAAAAAAAAGCAGAAGAACCCTCTCTTACACAGTGTATCTCCTTTTTTTTCAAAGTTTGTGACAAGATTGCAAGATATCGAAGTAAAGGTGACCAACCTACTGCAATAGCGATAGGTCACAACAACCCAACATTCATCAGTGACCCTGCCGAAGAAACAAAGACACCAGAATGAAATGTATTTTTTCCAATGACAAAAGCAGAAATCCCAAATTAATTGAATCACCAAGCAACGCCAGAACAAGAGTTATTCAAATATTCATGTTGCTCATGTAATTCTGAAAAGGTACAGGAGGGGGCAGCACGGGAATAGGTTAAGCAGTATTTTACTTCCATCTCCTTCAATTGGGTCGACAGTATGCGCTTCTCCCAGTGCAGATCCTTTACATTGGGGAAACTAAACGCAGATTGATGACCACTTTGCGGAACACCTTTGTTCTGTCTGCAAGTATAATCCCAAATTTCTGGTCACTTGCCCTTCCAACATGGCATGTACGTGTCTGTCCTTGACCTGCTGCAATGCTGTGGAGATGCTGGCATTGGACTGGGGTAAACACGATAAGAAGTCTCACAATACCAGGTTAGATTCCAACAGGTTTATTTGATAGCACAAGTCACTAGCTTTCGGAGTGTAGCCCCTTCATCAGATGAGTGGGAGTTCTGTTCATAAACAGGGCACGTAAAGACACAAACTTAATTTATAAAATAATGGTTGGAATGCGAGTCTTTACAGGTAATCAAGTCTTAATAGTACAAACAATGTGAGCTGAGAAAGATCCAAGAACAGTCCAAAGAGATGTGCATTCTTCAGGAGATCAGTGACAACGACACCACACAACCCTGCCACAGCAATCTCTGCAATATGTGCTGGATCATCGACAAAGATGCCATCATCTCTCTCGTGAGAACGCCATCCACCAGGTACAGGGTATATACTCTTGCAACTTGGCCAACCTGATATACTGAAAGGATGTCCCAAAGCATGGTACATTGGGGAGACGATGCAAACGCTACAATAATGGATGAATGAATACCACTTGATAATCACCAGCAAGAATGTTTTCTTCTGTTGGGGAACACTTCAGCGGTCATGGCATTTGGTCTCTGACCTTTGGGTAAGTGTTTTCCAAGGCGGCCTTCACGACACATGACAATGCAGAGTTGCTGAGCAGAGACTGAGAGCCAAGTTCTACACACATGAGGACGGTCTCAACCAGGATCTTGGGTTCACTATCTGTAACCCCCACAACTTGATTGGACTTGCAAAATCTCGCTAACTGTCCTAGCTGGAGACAATACACATCTCTTGCCCTGATTGGAGACAATACATATCTCTTTGGCCTGTGCTCTCTCTCTCTCTCCAGTCACATTGTCTGTACCTTTAAGACTTGGTTACCTGTAAAGACTCGCATTCCAACCATTATTTTGTAAATTGAGTTTGGGTCTTTAAAGGCCCTGTTTGTGAACAGAACTCCCACTCACCTGATGAAAAGGCAGTACTCCAAAAGTTAGAGGCTAGTGCTACCAAATAAACCTGTTGGACTTTAACCTGGTGTTGTGAGACTTCTTACTCTGCTGTAATGCTCCAGTGAAGTCTAACGCACCTCATCTTTATTAGACACGTTACAACCTCAGGATCCAACATTGAGTTAAACAACTTTACACTATGAACTTTGCCCTCCATCTTGACATCTCTTTTGTTTTCTCTATTCCCCTACTTGTCCCAACATGCTCACTATCCCAAGTCATTCAGTTTTTCTCCCATTGAGCATTGACCTCAGTTTTTTCATTAACAAATTCTGATATCCTACTTTTGCCACTAGTTCAGTTTATTTATTATTGTCAAAAGTAGGCTTACATTAATACTGCAATGAAGTTACTGTGGGAACAATCAAAATGTGCAGACTCGCACAGACAGTGATCCAAGCCAGGGATCAAACGCGGGTTATTTAATTATTAGTCATAAGTAAGGCTTACATTCGTACTGTCAACGAAGTTACTGTGGAATTCCCCTGGTTGCCATATTTTGGCGATTGTTTGGGTCAATGCATTGTACCAGCACATCTTTCGGAATGAGGGAGGAAACCGGAGCACCTGAAGGAAACCCACTCAGACACAGGGAGAACATGCAAACTCCACACAGACGGTGGCCCAAGCTGAGAATTGAATCTGGGTCCTTGGAACTGTGAGGCAGCAGGGATAAACACTGTGCCACTGAGCTGCCCATGATGGTGCAGTGGTTATCACTGTTAACACTCTTCATTCTCTAATGGCAGCATTAACAATTAGCCCTTTTGTCTTATGTCCATGATGCCTTTGTGGGGATGTAGCTTGGATTACAAAACTTCGGTTTCCAAATGAATTAAATAGTATAAACCAGGATAGTGGGTTCCACACCATTCTGAACAGTGGATCCTGAGGCCATGAATTTGTTAAGCAGTAAATTAAAAACTAATTTACAGGAACAGTATGTGTGGGAGAAAATGTATGGAACAAGCTCCCCAGAGGGAGACTTGCAGCAAGTCGGATTATTCATCAAAATGAAAATTAAGCAAATGAAATTAAGGAAATAACGTTTGCGACAGATTGAGCGAATGATTTGAAAGATAATTTATGGTCAGTGTGGCACAGCTTGTGAAGAACTCTGGGCCTATGTTTTCCAAAGCTCTTCAACACCGAATCTCCCTGCACCTCATAGCTGGTTCTGCTGTGGAAGATTGATTACTTTTGATGAGTTAGCACTACTATTGTTTCAGGGTGGTAGTAGATACAAGGATAAGCTGTGAGGATGATACAAAAAGCCTCTGAAGAGTGATATAACAACAGGGATTAAATGAATGGGCAGAACATTTAACAGATGTAGTTCAATGTAAGAACCCGTGAGGTGGGAGATTGCACGAGCTCATATAGTCTTTGCAACCTCCTCCTGGATCAACACCCCCAGGAAATGTCTTACCTACTTGAAGCCACTAATATGTACAAATATACCACAACAAGGAGGAGGCCATTCAGCCCCTTGAGCTTGTTCCACAATTCAATAAAATCATAGCTGATCTGTTGGTAACCTCAAACCTGCACTTGTCAGAATCATAGAATCACCTGATCCCTAGTGTGCAGTAGGAGGCCATTTGGCCCATTGAGTCTGTACCGACAACAATCTCTCCCAATGTTCTATCCCCATAACCCCACCTATTTAACTGTCTAATCCCCCTGACATTAAGGGGCAATTTGGCATGGCCAATCAACTTAACATGCACATCTTTGGATTGTGGGAGGAAATCAGAGCGCTCAAAGGAAATCCATGCAGACACGGGGAGAACATACAAATACCACGCAGACAGTGATCCAAGTGCCTGGCACTGTTGGGCAGCAGTATTAGCCATTGTGTCACCGTTCAGTGATAAGCATGATCCCTTTGTTTACCAAGAGTCCATCCACCTCTGCCTCAAAACAAAATTCAAAAATTTTGCTTCCACTGCCTTTTCTGAAAGAGAGTTCCAGAGACTCACTACTGTTGGAGGGAAAAATAGTCTTCTGCTCTCCTCATTTTTTAAATAATGCTCCCAGTTCTAGATTCTCCCACAAGAGGAAAAATCCTCTCTACATCTACCGTGTCACTAGCCATCAGAACGTTAAAGACTTCAGATAGTCCATCTCACCAACAATGTGCACTGAGTCTTCGTCAGGAAGGTTAAAACATCACTTCTCAGTTATCTACTGAGCTGTCATCTTATTTACCGTAAGGGAACTGCTTTTTTTAAACAAACTATTAATTGTTTTGCATATTCTCTTTAAAAATAACTGTTTTTTAGTTTTTTTGCAGACCGCATGTTCAATGTACTTTGTCAAGTAGTTTATCAAAGTCTTCGGAGTTCTTTTTTAAAATTGTTTCAGACTTTATCAAACACTTTACAGGTTTTCTTCCGAGTTACATTAAACGCTCCCAATCTCCGCAGTTGTGGCTGTGTTGATGTTGATGCTCCTGTTATTATTGATGGATGCTTTGTGAATCTGCCTGACCCCTTCATTGAATCTCGGCTGATCTCCGCCCTCCGCTTGTGCAGTAGCGTTGATCCTCCAGCAGAGAGTGGCGTTGAGCCACTTCAGTCCCAAGACGGAGAAACAGGTACAAGAAGAGACACTTTTAAAATCAAAGTCATTCATCCAGATTAAAAATCTCTTCCATAGCTGCACCCAGCTGCTCCTGAAATGACTTCAGTTTTTTGCACTGTCAGTTGAGCCCCTGAAATTATTTCTTTTCTCGCACTCCTTCGCTGTAATTAACCTTCTGTTTGTGTCCAATACCTTCTGAAAATGAATATTGACACAGTCGCTGAATTGCTCAGTGAGTGAGAATGAGCGCAGAACCTGAACAGGTGAGCCAAGCTCCTCTTTAGCTCAGGAATTGCCTGCCTGCTGTAATCAGGTCCATGGAATACAGCAGCAATTAGTTCACAGTGGGAGAGAGGAGGTTACATGTAATCTAACAGGAGAGGAGCATTTACTAAAGTCAAACAGCCCAGTCTCTGCCTCATGGGTCTCAGAAACAACACATGTGATTCACACAATTCAGTGAGGAGGGGAATGCAAGGTAATGCAGCTACACAGATGAATGAATCTTCCCTCAGTGTGTGTTTGTGTGTGCCCCTGTGTGTGTGTTTTGATTTGATTTAATTTATTATTGTCACATACATTAACATACAGTAAAATGTATTGTTTCTTGTGTGCTATACAGACAAAGCATACCCTTCATAGCAAAGGAAATGAGAGTGCAGAATGTAGTGTTACAGTCGTAACTAGGTGTAGAGAAAGACCAACTTAATCCAAGATAAGTCCATTCAAAAGTATGACAGCAGCAGAGAGGAAGTCGTTCTTGAATCGTTTGTTTTGTGACCTCAAACTTTTGAATCTTTTGCCTGAAGAAAGAAGATAGAAGAGAGAATGTCCGGAGTGCATGGGATCCTTAATTATACCGGCTGCTTTGCCAAGGCAGCCGGAAGTGTACACAGATCGATGGATGGGAGGCTGGATTGAGTGATGGATCGGGCTACGTTCACAACCTTTTGTACTTTCTTGCGGTCTTGGGCAGAGCTAAAGACATACCAAGCTGTGACACAACCAGAAAGAATGCTTTCTGTGGTGCATCTTTAAAGTTGGTGACAGTTGTAGCTGACATGTCAAATTTCCTTAGTGCTCTGAGAAAGTCTGTGTGTGTGTGATTTTTGTGAATCTCTGTGATTTGTGTGTGAGAATGTGTGTAGCTCTGCGAGATTCTGTGTGTATCTGTCTGCATGTGTGTCTCCATCTCTGAGTGTATAGTCGGAATTTTACCGTTCCATTCATCACGGGAATCATAGCGGTTGGGATGGACACTGGAAAGGTCCGTTGAACTCTGGCTGGATTTTACGGTTTCGAAGCTGTAAAATCCTGCCCCACATGTCTTCATTCTATGTGTCAAAGAACAAGAACAAAGAACAACACAGCACAGGAAACAGGCCCTTCGGCCCAACAAACCGGTGTCGCCATTTTAACATTGTGAGTGCCCTCTTCTACCTATGACCTTTATCTATGCCTATTGGACTCCACAATAAAGGAATTATATCCAGATTGAGGAATGCCTAATTTAGGGATAATTTGTTAACACCAATCAGCCTAACAGCACCTTTTTGGAGTGAAGGAGGAAATCGGAGCACTTGGAGAAAACCCATGCAAGCACTGGGAGAATGTGCAAACTCCCACAGACACTGGCTCAAATCCATGTATCCGCACAGCAAACAGTGATAATCACTGAGCTGTCATGTTGCCCATCAAGTGGTCCAGTTTAAGCGTATACTAACGACATGAAGTACTACGCAACTCTTGAAGCAGCATCCAAAACCAGCCCTCGCGCAACCCACCACGTGTATGCCCCTTGTTGGCCAACAAGGTGGAATGAATACCCTGTGGATTAAAAAAAAGATATCAATAAGCATGCACAACTTAAACAGACATTTGCGGAATCCCCAGAAGCTCAAACGTAAGACAAGTGAGCCATAAAATATGTTGGACAGTCCATAGGAATCAATTATTCCCAGGAATGTCTTAAGACTCTTGATCCTTATTTAGAACAATCTTTTGTATCCCTCCATCTCTAGTCCACTCATGTGCCTATCTAAGTAAGTCTTAAACAACTCTAGCGTGTCTGCCTCCACCACCCTACTTGGCAGTGCATTCCAGGCCCCCGCAACCCTCTGTGTGAAAAACCTCCCTCTAACATCTGACTTACACCTCACCCATCTCACCGTTAGCCTGTGGCCCCTCGTAATTTTCGTATCCAAACTCGGAAAAAGTTTACCACTGTTCACTCTATCTATACCCTTCATAACATTATACAACTCTGTTAGATCTCCCCTCGTTCTCCGTCTTTCTAGGGAGAACAGCCCTAATTTGCCCAATTTCTCCTCATAGCTCAGTCCTTCCATACCAGGCACCATCCTGGTAAACCTCCTCTGCACTCTCTCCTAGTCCTCCACGTCCTTCCGGTAGTGCGGCGACCAGAACTGGACGCAGTACTCCAAATGCGGTCTAACCAATGTTCTATACAACTGCAACATTAGACGCCAGCTTTTATACTCTATACCCCTCCCTATAAAGGGTCTCTGTGTGTCTCTCTGTATATGCCTGCATGTGCCTCTGTATCTCATCAGTTTATATTCATATATGTCCCAGTCTGTCTATGCTTTGGTGAGCACGTGTCTCTGTCTGCTCATGCCTATGTGCATATCTTTGTGTTATTTATCTGTATGCATCTCTCTGGCCTGTGTTTGTGTGTTTCTGTGTCTCTGCCTGTTTGTGTCTCCATATGTACTTTATTCTATTCTCTCTGTGTGTGTATGTGAGTGTTTATGTGAGTGTTGGTATGCTTGTGCCTCTAAGTGCCTGTGTCTGTGTATGCCTTTGTGTTAGTGCTTGTGTGAGCATGTCCCTTTTCCTGTGCAATTCTAAGTATCTGCCTGTGTGCCCGTGTGTGGCTTTCTTTGTGTATTTTTCATGTGTATTTGTATGTTTGTCTGTGTATATATCTCCCATAGTGCATGCTCATATGCTTGCCTCTGTGTGTATGTGTCTGCCTCTGTTTGTATGTTTCTGCGTATGTGTCCCCCTGTGTCTGATTCTCTGTGTCAGAGTCTGTGTGTGTGAGTGTCTGTGTTTGTGTGTGAATCTGTATTTTTGGGTGTCTGTTTGTGTGTCTGCATGTGTTTGTCCATGTCACTCCTTGTGTGTGTCTTCATCTCTCTATGTATCTGCCCCCTCCTGTGTGTGTGTGTGTGTGTGTGTGTGTGTGTGTGTGTGTAAGAGAGAGAGAGAGAGAGAGAGAAATAGTGTGTCTCTTGTTTGTATATGTGTGCATGTTTGTCTGCCTGTCTGTACATGTCAGTCTGTGTGTGTGTCACTTCTATCATTCTGTGTGTGTATGTGTATCTCTGATTCTGTGGCGGTATGGGTGCATATGCTTTTGATTTGATTTGGTTTATTGTTGCCACGTATTAGTATACAGTGAAATATTGTTTCTTGTGTGCTATATAGAAAAGTATACCATTCATAGAGAAGGAAACAAGAGAGTGCAGAATGTAGTGTTACAGTCATAGCTATGGTGTAGAGAAAAGTTAATTTAATGCAAGATGTCTATTCAAAAATCTGACAGCAGAGAAGAAGCTATTCTTGAGTTGGTTGATATGCGACCTCAGATTTTTGTATCTTTTTCCCGAAAGAAGAAAGTGGAAGAGAGAATGTCCAGGGGTACGTGAGGTGTTTATTATGCTGGCTGCTTTTCCAAGGCAGCGGGAAGTGTAGACAGAGTCAATGGTTGGAGGCTGGTTTATGTGATGGATTGGGCTACATTCACATTTTGTAGTTCTTTGTGATCTTGGGCAGAACGGGAGCATACCAAATTGTGATACAACCAGAAAGAATGCTTTCTATGGTGCATCTGTAAAAGTTGGTGAGAGTTAGAGCTGTCACGCCAAATTTCCTTAGTCTGCTGAGAAAGTAGGGGCATTAGGGACTTGGTGTTGGCATGGGGGTACCAGGACAGGTTATTGATGATCTGGACACCTAAAAAACTTGAAGCTCTCAACCATTTCTACTTTGTCCCCATCGATGTAAACAGGGACATGTTCTCCTGTATGCTTTCTGAAGTCAATGATAATCTCCTTCATTTTGTTGACATTGAGGGAGAGATTATTGTCGCCGCACCAGTCCATCAGATTCTCTATCTCATTCCTGTACTCTGTCTTGTCATTGTTTAAGATCCAACCCACTATGGTGGTATAGTCAGGAAACTTGAAAATTGAATTGGAGGGGAATTTAGCCACACCATCATAGTTGTATAAGGAGTATAGTAGGGCACCAGTGTTGAGAATGACCGTGGAGCAAGTGCTGTTGCCTATCATTACTGATTGTGGTCTGTGGGTTCAGTATCCAGTTGTAGAGGGAGGAATTGAGGCTCAGACCACACATTTGGAGATCATTTTGTAGGACTAATGCTGTTGAAGATTGAACTCTAGTCAATAAATAGGAGTCTTTGTGTGCCTTGGTGTATGTATGTACATTTCCATGCCTTTCTGTTTCTCTCTATGTTTCTGTGTGTCTCTCTTTATGTATGTCTGTTTGTAAGAATGTGTGCCTGGGTGCCTGTGTGTGGTTGTGACTGTCTTTCTATTTCTGTGTATCTAAGTCTATGTGCATCTCTCTGCGTGTGCCTCTGTGTTTCTCTCCATCTCTCTTTGTGCATCTATGTGTGGCCCTCTATGTGTGTGACTATCTTTGTCTGTGTGTATGTGTCTGCATTCGTGCATGCACATACATGTACATCTGTATATGCGCATTTCTGTATCTTGTTCCCAGTATCTTTGTTCCTGTGTGTGTACATTGTTGCATGTGTCCATGTGTGCCTGTCTGGGTGTTTGTGTCTGTGAGCACATCTGTATGAGTTTGATTATGTTGTCTGCTGGTGTATGGCATTGCCTGTCTACGAGTCTGTGATTGTGTGTATTGTTCGAATGTGACTACATGTATGTTTGTGTGTGTATATGACTGCATGATTGTATCTGAGTTTGTGTGTGTCTCTATATTTATGTGTACGCATCTGTATGTGTATGTTTGTTCTGTGTGTGTGCACATGCTGTGCATGTGTCAGTTAGCCCTAGCTTGCCTGTGTCAGATATGGTTCAGCCGATAGAGCACTGATTCTGATTTGAAAGACAGCAGGTTCCAGTCCAACTTTCAACAACTGAGGCACAGAAATCAAAGTTGATGATAAAGTGGATTACTGAAAGAGAATTTCAAAGAATGGGTTAGTTACATGCCATATGCTAGTCAATAACTAACCTGTAATAAAAGCCGTTTATCTGTCTGCAGTCTCTGATACTTGTCTTGTGTTGCACATTTGGGACCTCAGTCTCTGTAAAACATGTCGGGGCTTCCTCAGTTCAGAATCCAGCTGATACAGTGTAATCTGATCCTTTTTTTAAACAGACGCGGACACAAATACACACACACAGATATAGATACACAGAGATAATCTCTGTTGACCTCTCTACTCAATTTCATAATAATTTTCATCTGGTCCCAACAGGAGTGAGAAGTGCTTAACATAGAACACTACAGCACAAACAGGCCCTTCGGCCCACAAGTTGTGCCGAACACATCAAAACCTACCCAGCCATAGACCTATCTATAACCCCCAATCCCATTGGATCCCATATACTCATCCAGAAGTCTTTTAAAAGACCCCAGCGAGTTCGCCTTGACCACCACCGACGGCAGCCGATTCCATTCACTCACCACCCTCTGAGTGAAAAACTTTCCCCTAGCATCCCCTCTGCACTTGCTTCCCTGCACCTTAAATCTGTGCCCTCTCGTCGCGACCATTTCAGCCCTGGGAAATAGTCTCTGAGAGTCCACCCTATCTATTCCTCTCAACATCTTGTAAACCTCTATCAGGTCGCCTCTCAACCTTCGTCTCTCCAGGGAGAACAGTCCCAGCTCCCTCAACCTGTCTTCATAAGGCATGCCTCCCAATCCAGGCAACATCCTCGTAAATCTCCTCTGCACCCTTTCAATAGCTTCCACGTCCTTCCTATAGTGAGGCGACCAGAACTGCGCACAGTACTCCAAGTGTGGTCTGACAAGGGTCCTGTTGACCTCTCAATTTCATAATAATTTTCATCTGGTCCCAACAGGAGTGAGAAGTGCTTGTTCACTGATTTTTCTATCTAAGTACTTTTAAAAAAATCATTATGCTAAGTTATTTCGCCATTATCCCTGCGCCACTTTCCCACATTTATTTCACATGATTCCTTTTTGAGAATTTACTCAATTTTTTTGTTGGACTTTCTGCCAGTGATTCTTGAACAAAACAGAATGAGCTCTGCCCAATGCTCTCATATTTCTTTGTACAATTCTCTGGAATCTGTGTCCTTTGGTTACTGGTTCACACCTGGCTGTGAGGGAGATTTTTTTCCCTCTCGACTCTGGTCGAGACTATGTCCTCACAAACCTCCAGCAAACCTGCCTTTAACCCTTTCTGTGCCAAGGACAGCCAGGCATGGTACAGTGGTTAGCATGCCATCTCGCAGAGGCCTGGATTCGATTCTGGCTCGGATCGCTGTTTATATGGAGTCTGCACAGTGTCCCCATTTCTGCGTGGGTTTCCTCCAGGTGCTCCGGTTTCCTCCCGCAGTCCAAAGAAATGCAAGTTAAGCCATAGACATACACCTTTCTTCAGAATTCTTTAGCACAGACACCAAAAATATTAGCAAGATTCTGGATTTCCAGACTTTTGACTTGTGGGCAGAGATTCAGACCACAGTTTTCCACTGGCCATGCTAAATTGACCCTTAGTGCACCAAGTGAGTGTGGCGACCAGGGGAATTTCACAGTAACTTCATTGCAGTGTTAATGTAAGCCTACTTGTGGCTATTAAATAAACTCTTTTGCTAGCCCATATTCTTGGGCGACTGAGGTTCCTCAAATCCCGTATAATTGTTACCATTCTCCCCAGCACCCTCTCTGATGCCCGCAGCTCCTTCGCCAGTGCCACAAATGATATACTGTCTCCATCTCAGTGTGAATTCTCGACTTACCTGCCCCTATTTTCATGTGTCGTGATGAGGGGGGTTGGGGGGAGCTGCTGGGAAACACTGGGTCAGCTGTCAGAGGTGATGAAAGGTCGCTTCCTTAGGACTTCCATGAAGTGGAGATGCTGGTGTTGGACTGGGGTAAACACAGTAAGAAGTCTCACAACACCAGGTTTAAGTCCGACCTATTTATTTGATAGTAAACTCACAAGCTTTCAGGGTTTGTTCCTTCGTCAGGTAAATGGAGAGTCCTGGCCTCAGATAGAGCAGAGAACAGCACAGACAGTTTACAGATTACAGGTTAGAATGCGAGTGTTTACAACTAACCTGCTATTCAAGTCTTAAAGATGCCGACAGTGTGAGAGGAAAGAGCATTGAGCACAGGTTAGAGAGATGTATATTGTCTCCAGACAGTACAGTAAGTGAGGTTTTGCAAATCCAGGCAAGTCATGGAGGTTACACGTAGTGCAAAATGAACCCAAGATCCCTGTTGAGACCATCCTCATGCGTGCAGCACTTGGCTATCAGTCTCTGCTCAGCGATTCTGCGCTGTCGTGTGGGACTTTCGGCCACAGAGGGGGTTGGGAATTGTGTACAACCCCCTCAGATTGTGTGTCTGACATGGAAAATATATTGCTCATACCAAGAGTGTTATAAGGACCAAACCAGAAGGTATTTTTTGAAGTTAGCCTGGACCCTAAATTTAACATTCAATTTTAGCATTTGGATGAGTAAAAAGTGTTTCACTCCAGGTATGATTCAAGTGGGCTGGCACATGGCACAGTGATTAGCACGGCCCATAGCATCAGAGACCCCGGTTCAATCCCAGCCTCAGGTCACTGTCTGTGTGGAGTTTGCGCATTCTCCCCATATCTGCGTGGATTTCCTCCGAGTGCTTCAGTTTCCTCCCATAGTCCAAGGATTTGTGGGTTAGATTGGCCATGTTAAACTGCCCCTTCGTGTCAGGGAATTAGCAAGGTAAATGTGTGGGGTTATGGAAACAGGGCCGAGGTAGGATTGTACCAGTGCAGACTTGATGGGCTGAATGTCCTCCTTCTGCACTGTTGAGATTCTATGATAACTCAATAGGAAGTTTTTATCAAAATAAATTCTATTTAAGAATATCATTGAATTATAGCAAAAATGATTTGTATAATTTTTGCTAATCGAAATACTTGAACATGACAAAATAATTCTTAACAGCTAACCTAGTTCGATTGTTCCAATTTAAAGCAGTAGCCATAGACATACACCTTTCTTCAGAATTCTTTAGCACAGAAACCAAAAATGTTAGCATGATGCTGGATTTCCAGACTTTTGACTTGTGGACAGAGAACCAGACCACAGTTTTCAGAGAAGGATATATCCTCAAATCAACAAACCTTCAGAGAAGTAAATATAGTCTTTGGCAGCTCCCAGTCTCCAGACTTCAGAGAGAGAAAGGGATACCTCTCTGTCTCCAAAATGGCAACTCTTGAGAAAAATCCACTCTTAAGCAGCAGAATCTCTGAGAAAGAGATTTATCTAGTAGAAGATTCCAATCTCCAACTTCAGAAAGGGCAAAAAAGAGGCACTGCTCTCACTGAACTCAAAACAAACATCTAACAACCAACTAAGTTGGAATTCTCGATGTAAGCCTAGCTTCATCCTGTCACCTGGCCATACCTATCAATCACCCAATCAAACACACCCTGAAAACTCCCAGGGGAACACCAAGCATTAGTTCAGATTCAGCAATTATACTGCTGCAGCAACAATATAGGTGCCTGATACAGACAGAACGGTTCCAAGTACATCACACTGCTGCATCAGATCCTGCACAAGAACATGACTCAAATACATATCTTGAAGACACAGGGTCATCACAAGTGTGTTGAAACTGCTTTGAGGCATTTCAGAATGGAGCACATCAAATGGAGATAAGTTGAATTCTATTGAACTTTCTGTAATATTCATTTCAAAATGCTTTGCCCTCGAGCTGTGCATCTCACATAAAATGTAAAATGTAGGTTTCAAGGCAGTGCTATTGTACCGAGACATCTCTGAGTGGAACCTGCTGATGGGGGAAAAGTTGAATTCTGTTGGTCTTCCTATCTTATTCAAGTTGACATGTGTTGGGATGCATTTTTACAAATTTCAGGAACAAGTGGTGTTTTGGGGAGGAAGGAACTGAAGGGTAATCGATTCTGACATAAACAGATCAATTTCTTCTTGATAGAGGATGAATAATATCCAACACAATTATTTCTACCTGAGTACCTATAGACTTAGTTGTAGCGGCCCCTACTATGGGTTGTCAGGCTCCCACTATTCCACACCCCAAGAGCCAACACTGGGCAGAGCACTGACATAATGAATCCACCAGTGATGAAATTGAGCTGGAGAGCCCTTTATTTGAAATGATGGACTGAATGAACTCCCCAGCAACAGTAATTTTTAATCTGGCTGACTTACACAGGAGGTTCAACATACAGCATTCACATTAAGGGATTGGATGGTGCAATGGTACGGCACGAGGGTTTTATAGAATCATAGAATCTGTACAGTGCAGAAGGAGATCACTCAGCCCATCGAGCCCACGGAGACAACAATCCCACTTGGGCCTATCCCTGTAAACCCACATGTTTAGCCTTCTAATCCCCCTGACATTAAGGGGCAATTCAGATGGCCAATCAACCTAACATGCACATCTTTGGACCGCGGGCGGTAACCAGAGCACACGGAGGAAACCCACTCAGACACAAGGAGAACATGCAGACTCCACACAGTCACCCAAGGGCAGAATTGAACCTGGGCCTCTAACCCTGTGAGGCAGCGGTGCTAACCATTGTGCCACCGTGCCACCCTCTACTTGCTTCCTTTGCAGGGAGGGGCGGGTGGAGAAGGAGCTTGAATCCCGCTGTGGCAACTGGTGGGGATTGAAGAACAAAGACTGGAATTAAAGCGATAGTAAAAAAAACCTGGTTCACAAATGTCCCTTTAGCGAATGGAAATCTACCAGCCTTATCCATTCCGGCCTACCTGAAACTCCAGATCCACAGCAATGTACAAAGAACAAAACAGCATGGGAAACAGGCTCTTCGGCCCAACGAGCCCGTGCCGCCACCCTGATGTTCCCACCTCTACCCATGATCCCTGTCTATGTTTATAGATCTATGGATTAAAAACCAAATTTGAGACAATTTAGGGAGAATTTATTTTGCCAATTAGCCTACATTTTTGGGGATGTGGGTGGAAACCGGAGCACCCGGAAAAAACCCATGCAAGTACGGGGAGAATGCGCAAACTCCCACAGACACAGGCCCAAATCCATGTATCTGCACAGCACAGCGATAGTCACTGAGCTGTCGTGTTGCCCATCAAATGGTCCAGGTCTCTGATGGCTCTCAACATACCCATAGGCCATTCTATGGAAGGGGAACAATTAAGGATGGGCAGCAACTGCTGGCCTTGCCTGCACTACCTATACTCCATCAAAGAGTTCCTTTTTAAACACACCCACATACACATAAGGGAGTGACCCGCCTTTGATATCCTTCCCTCTTGTGTTACTCACCAGGGAAGGAATGCACAGGGCTCAAGTTCATCGAGCGGCTGCCAAAGATAACTCAAACTGCTTGTGTAAAAAAAAACCTCTCGGTCGACGACAATAGCCAGATCTTTATTTCTAGCCCCATCCCACCCCGTTGGTTCCCTGATTTAACTTTAACACCATATGTAGAGTCAACTTGGCAGGGACTGAGTTAAAGTTTCTGAGCACCGTTTGAAATGTTCCCTGCAAGTTGGAAACAAAATAAAGAGAGAAAAAAAAGGGAATGACTCAGATGAGGCCAGCAGCCAAGAATTTTTCTGCATTTAGACGGTTTATCAATATAGCCTGTTCCGAGCTGATTAATATTTTTAACCGCAACTCGAATGCAGCTGATTCGAGGGTGGGGTAGACCATCTCCTTACACTCAAATCCCATGCAGAAGTATAAAGCCAATATAAACAAGCAGGGCTTGTGAAAGGAAGTGACAAATTATTGTACTAGCCCCTAGATTTCCTGCCTTTTTTATGGGGAGGGGTGGTCGCTGGAGGGGAGTTGTTTTGACTGCCTGCAGTGTGCAGCAGTGAAGATTAGGAACAAAATCTCTGGACATAGACCAGCGCTTGCACTGCCGTGTATGTGTTTATGTGTGTGTACACGTATGTCTCCCCACTCTGTTTTTTTTTTATTTTTTAACATCATTGAACTGCAGTAGAAGGGAGAACCTAGAGTGAGAGGAAGGGAGAGAGAGAGAGAAGCCTCAGCTAAACAAGAACTCTTTAGTCCTTCAAGATGCGAATCCAGGACTTGTCCCTACTCCTCTGCACTCTATTCATTTCTGCAGGTAAGTGTTTAATATTTCACTCTTCTTGTGAAGGGCGGATTCATGTCTTTAGAATGCCAGACTTTTCCAAAAGAAAACTTAACCTTAAAATTTGTTTCAAAAGAAAATGCAGTTCAGGCTGAATGTGCAATGGAACTCTGTTTCATGTTTAGCAGACAGTATTTTTCTCTGTGAACGGTATTCTTGACATTCACGGTGCACATTCCATGTCAGGCAGAACATCCGGAGAACAGCATTTCAAGCTCTGAGTCCCAGAAGGTGCAACAGAATTCAGGTCTTATCATGTTCAGCCTCCAGCATTCTGGGCTGCTTTAACCATGTTGAGAGGTAGAGATCGGGTGGGTTCTCAGAGGGTTTTTCCCAGGGCTGAAATGGTTGCTACGGGAGGACGCAGTTTTAAAGTGCTGGGGAGTCGGCACAAAGGAGATGTCAGGAGTAAGTTTTTCACTCAGAGGGATGGTGGGTGAGTGGAATCGGTTGCCATCGGTGGTGGCGGAGGCAAATTCGATAGGGTCTTTCAAGAGACTTCTGGATGGCTATGTGTAACTTTATAGAATTGAGGATTATAGGTAAGCCTAATAGGTAGGGATATGATCGGCTCAACTTGAAGGGCCTGTTTGTGCTGTAGTTTTTCTATGTTCTATATTTTGACATATTCCCAATACTCTTAGCATGAGCAATCTAGGCAGAGTGCTCCATGGGCTGTTTTATACCTGCCAGTTTTGTTCTGCCATCGAAGTGATTGCAGTGAGGAAGACTCCGTTGTTCACCTCCTTGTGGAATGTGACTCTGCAAGGAAAGTCTAGAGAGAGAGTTGTTTTTCTTTCTGTTGTTGAAGTTCACCCCAGCAGCTCTTTGAAGCAGGATTGTGAACTCGACAGGCTGTTCCCTAGGAGGCTCACCGAGACCAACGTCAGCCTGCTGTGGGAGGGTCATCAACTCAGCAAAAGACGCTCTCTGGGTCTCCCCGAAACTTGTTGGTTTCCAGTGCAAAGAGCTGACCCCAACTGAGTGTTACGGACTGGCACATTCCAAAGCCCAGACCTACACAGAGGCACAGTGGTTAACTGCTGCCTCACAGTGCCAGAAACCCAGGTTCAGTTCCCTTCTTAGGTCACTTTCCCTGTGGAGTCTGCCTGTGTCTTCATGAGTTTCCTCCGGTTTCCTCCCGCACTTCAAAAGGCGTGCTGCTTAGATGCTGGTTAAATTCTCCCTCAGTGTACCAGGGTGCAGCTACTAAAAGACAGTAACTTCATTGCAGTGTTAGTGTAAGCCTGCTTGTGACAGTAATAAATAAGCATAAAGTTAAAATTACTTGCTGAGGGATACACTAAAGCTCAGACCAGCTGCTGCAGAGACTCAATAGGGGAATACTGTCTAAGACCTCTCAGCTGTAGTGAACAGAGGGCAGAGGAATTGTACAGAACCCCCTTTGAGTTGTATGGCTCTTAGAATCATTGAATCCCTAGAGTACAAAAGGATACCTGTACCAATCAGAATCCCACTCAGTCCCTCCTCCTGTAATTCCATGCATTTATCCTGCGAATCTCTCTGACTCTAAGGGGCAATTTAGCATTGGCCAACGAACCTAAACTACACATCCTTTGGCGTGTGGGAGGAAACCGGAGCACCCGGAGTAAAACCATGCAGACATGGGGAGAACAAGCAGACTCTGCACAGACAGAGGCTGGAATTGAACCTGGGGTTTTGGCGCTGCGAGGCAGCAATGCCAACCATTGTGCCACCATGCCACCCTCATGTTGAATGTATGGAGCGAATATATTACATGGATGACAATTGTATAGAAGCACCTCAGAGTGCAATTTGATTGACGTAGAAAGCCAACTACATTTGCACCATTTAGAATAACCATTCTTCTGTGACAGTGTTGACACAGCTCAGAATGTAATGTGATGTATCGAACCTGAACCTTATTTCACTTTGTGTGATGGTCGTTTTGAAATGTTTGTAAAGTTCTTTCAGATATTTTATGAATCAAGTGTATTTTTGCGACAAAAGAATGTTGTGCTTCGGGAAGTTGACCCCTCCCTCCCTGCCATTTCTCATTGTCTGGGGCTATTGATGTGTTTCAGTCAGACCGCAGACCTTTACCATCACAAAGGAACAACAGCAGATCGATGTGGCGGTGGGGGCAGAGATCTTCCTCAGCCTCAAGACCCCCTGGAAGGTGAGGAGTGGGAGCTGGAGGTTTAACAGCCAGGATGTGGCCATCTGGATTGGCAACGTCACAGACGTCAACAACGCCTATGCGGACCACGCTGCGCTGTCCTCGGACGGGGTCCTCACTCTGAGGTCTCTGACAGCGAGCGCCGGTGGGGAATACCTGATCACCATGAACCCTCTCTTCTTCAATTTTTCAAAAACATGGTCCATCAACCTAACAGTGATTGGTAAGCAGCAACAATGCATACAATTGGTTGGAGTCATGTTTTGGTAGGACACAGGTTCAAGTTTCACCCCTCCCTGCACCCCCCAACCAATCCCCATCTTATCCCCACCCACCCCCATGCTGGGATTTCAATTCAGTAAATAAATTTGAAACACCATGTTAGTCTCAGTGATGGTGACTACAGCAACGATCATCAGTTGTCCTGCCAACCTTTACAGCCACAGTAAAGCAATAGGAAGATTGCACAGATTTAAAGAGTAGGAAAGAACGTGGCAGGTAAAATATAATGTGGAGAAATGTGAAATAACCTGCTTGGGTAGAAGGAACAGAGTATTTAATAACTGGTAAGGAATTAAAAAGTGCATAAAAAGTCATAAGAGGTCTGACAACGCCAATTTCAAATCCAACCAATTTATTTGATAGTAAACTTGCTAGCTTTTGGCCTTTGTGCCTTCGTCAGGCAAATGAGGTGTTCTGGTCTGCAACAGCACACATATCAGCACAGACCAACATAGACCAGCACAGATCAGCACACCTCATTCGCCTAACGAAGGCACAAAGGCCGAAAGCTAGCAAGTTTACTGTCAAATAAATCGGTTGGATTTAAAATTGGTGTTGTCAGACCGTTTACTGAGTTTACCCCAGTCCAACGCCGGCATCTCTACATCATAAAAGGTCTTAGGCAGAAGAAGGATTGAAATGAGGTACTCACAGAAGGTTAAAATGGGCTGTGCTCTCTTGTAGGGCCAAAGGGCCTGTTTCCTGTGCTGTGTTGTTATTTGTTCTTTGTTTGCAGATGCACAAAGAGATCTTGGTGTCCTTGACTATAAGTCACTGAAGGCCAATATGCAAGGGCAACAAGATATTCGGAATGTGAATGGAATGTTAGTCTTTATCGCAAAAGCATTTGAATATGGCAATGGTGGAGTCTTGCTTCAATTGCATAGAAGCAGGGTTAGACCATACCTGGAGTACTGAATGCAGTTTTGATCCCCCAACCTCAGAAGAGATATTATTGGCATGGAGGAAGTACGGTGAATGTTCACCAGATTTGCTCTTGATTTGGTGGGACAGTCTTATGTCATGAGATTGAGCAAATTGGGCCTATTTTCCCTGGAGTTTCGAAGAACGAGAGGTGATCTCATTGAAACCTCAAAAATACATAAAGGAATAGACAATGTAGATGTTTCCCTTGTCTGGAGCATTGGAGTCAGGGGGCTCCAATAAAGAGGAAGGCACTTAGAGCTGAGATGAGGAGAAATGTCTTTACACAGAGGGTGGGAAATCTTTGGAATTCTTTACTTCAGTGGCCTATGGAAGCTCTGTCATCGAGTGTGTTAAACATAGAGACGGTAGATTTCTGATTAAGAATAATGTAAGGAATTCTGGGGATCTTGGCTGAAATTTCTCTGCCATTCACACTGACTAGATTCTCCAGTCCTGCTGCAATGAATGGGACTTGGCTGAGCACCAAATCCTTCGCCCTCACTTGCAGCGGCAGCGGGATGTGAACAGCCGGAAGATCCCGACCATTGGGTCAAAAAGACATTGTGGTGCGTGATCAGCCATGTTCGCACTGAATGGCAAAGCCAACACGGTGGGCCAAATGGCCTACTCCAGCTCCTCTGTGCCTCATGTTCTTTAGGCAAGGGAACCTGCTGTCCTTACCTGGCCTACATGTGAGTCCAGACCCACAGGTTGACTTCTAACTGCTCCTGTGAAGTGGCCGAACGCGTAACTCACTTCAGAGGCAATTAGGGATAGGTATCAAATTTCACCCTTGATCACCACAACCACATTCCACGAGATAGGCTTAGAAATATAGGAAAAAGAATAGTTGTAATCCATACGGTCTTTCGAACCTGCTCTATCATTCATCCTTTAACTTAACATCGTACTCCTGTGCAGTCTCAATACCCCTTGACCCCAAAGTCTAGAAAGCTTCCTATTTCAATAACTTGGCATCCACAGCTTTCTGTGGTAGAGAATTCCAATCTCTGGGTGAAGAAATTTCTCCTTATCTCAGTTGTAAAGGTGGTGCAGTGGTTAGCACTGCTGCCTCCCAGCTCCAGGGACCTGGGTCCGACTCCCAGCTGGGTGTGCAGAGTTTTCACGTTCTCCCCGTGTCTGCGTGTGTTTCCTCCAAGTGCTTTTGTTTCCTCCCACAGTCCAAAGCTGTGTGGGTTAAGTTGATTGGCCATACTAAATTGTCCGTAGTGTCCCGGGGTGTGTAGGTTAGAGGGATTAGCAGGGTAAATGTGTGGGGGTAGGGCCTGGGGTGGGATTGTGTGTATGTAGACTCAATGGGCCGAATGGCCTCCTTTTGCACTGTAGGATTTCTATGGGTTTCTATAACTGGCCTTCCCTATATCCTGAGACTGCTACCCTTTCCCCCACCCACAGCCAGAGGAAACAGTGTCCTTGCATCCAACCATTGTCCAGTCCTGCTAAGCTTAATACAGTAAGAAGTCTCGCAACACCAGATTAGCGTCCAACCAGCTTATTTGATAGTAATCCCACAAGCTTTCGGAAATAGTGTCCCTTCCTCGGTTGTCCCTTCATCAGATGTCTCACAGCCAGGGACCTGGGTTCAATTCTGGCCTCAGGTCATTGTTTGTGTGGAGTTTACACATTCTCCTCATAACAGCATGGATTTCCTCTGGATGCACCGGTTTCCTCCCACAGTACAAAGATATGTGGGTCAGATTGATTGGCCATGCTAAATTGATCTTACTGTCATGGGATTAGCAGGATAAATATTTGGGGTTATGGGAATAGAATCTATATGGGATTGTCATCAGTGCAGACTTGATGGGCTGAATGGCCTCCTTCTGCACTTTAGGGGTGCATGGTGGCACAATGGTTAGCACTGCTGCCTCACAGCGCCAGGGACTGAATTCCTAGCTTGGGTCACTGTCTGTGTGGAGTTTGCATATTTTCCCTCTGTGTGCATGATTTTCCTCCTGGTGCTCTGGTTTCCTCCCACAGTCTGAAAGACGTACAGATTAGGTGCACTGGCCGTGCTAAATTCTCCCTTAGTGTAATTGAAGAGGAGCAGAGTGTGGCTACTAGGGGATTTTCAGAGTTACTTCATTGAAGTGTCAATGCAAGCCTACTGGTGACTAATAAATAAACTTTAACTTTAGGGATTCTATGATAAATTCTATGTTTCTAATGGGCAATTTAGCAAGGCCTATCCACCTAACCTGCGCATCTTTGGACACCAAGGGGAAGCTTAGCAAGGGAAACTCTTGTTGTTTCTCTATTGAGCAGAGAAGGTCAAGATATTAAATTCAAAATGATGAGAGTTTCAGTGGAGGAAGGTGAGGCAAATGTTTCACTGATAGGATTGTCAGTCACTAATGGTAACAGATTAATGATAATTTCCATAATTGCCAGAGGGCCGATGAAGAAGATGTTTCTCTTTTTCATCTGGATTTTCAGATATTTTAAATTGATTTTTTTTTTCTTTCCAGAGCCAGTTGGGGATGGGATGCGTTGGGGGGAAATCAAGAGAAGGGATTGGCCACTTGGGACTGAGTTGAGGAGGAATTTCTTCACTCAGAGGGTGGTGAATCTTTGAAATTTCTGATACCAGAGGACTGTGGAGGCTCCGTCACTGAATATGTCCAAGACAAAGGACTAATTGGTTGTCAGATATAAAAGATATTGAGGGATATTAGGAGATTGGAAGAAAATGGTATTGAGGTGGAAGTTCAGCCGTCATCCAGTTGAATGCCTGAGCAGATTTGAGGAGCTGAATAGGCCCCTCTTCTTTCTTGTGGTTGAGGTAGATTCTATAATAAATTCGAAAATGGCTTTGGATATATACAGGAAAAGGAAAACATTGCATTGACGAAGTGTAGGATTTTATGACTCATTAGATAGATGAATGTAATAGCATTGACTAAATGTCCCACCAAAATCCTAGTAATTATCCTTAACCAAAAATTGAACTGGACTAGCCATGTAAACTACAAGAGGCTATGGTGAATAACTCACCCCCTGACTCCCCAAAGCCTGTCACCACCTACAATGCATACGTCAGGAGTATAATGGAATGTTCTCCGCTTGTCTGGGTGAGTGCAGCTCCAATGCACTCAGAGAGCTCAATACCATCCAAGACAAAGCAGCCCCATTTATAATGTTCATTCCCTCCACCAGCAACGCACAGTGGTAGCATCTACAAGATGCAGTGCAGGATCTCACCTTGTACATCATGATCCCTGACCACTTCCATCTAGAAGGACAAGGGCAACAGATACCTGGGAACACCACCACTGGCAAGTTCCCCTCCAAGTCACTCATCATCCTGACTTGGAAATATATCAGCCGTTCCTTACTGTTGCTGGGTTAAAATTGTTGAACTCCACCTGAAATCACACTGTGGGTGCACCTTCACCTCAGGAATTGCAACCATTCGAGAAGGTAGTTTACCTTCTCAAGGGGTAATTTGGGATGAAAAATAAATGCTGATCTAGCCAGTTGTGCCTACACCGTATGAATGAATAAACAACCTTCTCCTGAACTGGTGGATCTGATGACTGTATGGGATGAGGGATGGGAGAGTTATTTTTTTGATGATGATGATGACTCATGCATAATCTCCACATGGATGGAACAGCAGGAAGAGATAGCAATACATCAATTTGATTCAAGCTAGGCAAAAATAATATTGAAAAATTACTAACTCGCAATTGTGACGGACTCCCACAGTGCTTAACCAGCCTGTGCGCTATAAGCAGAGTTAATCAACGTTGGGGAATATCATTGTCTTAAGATCATAGGAGATTTTTAACGCCCCACAGTTTGAATGGACTAGGCCTGAGAGGTCTAGTTTGAAAAGTGGTATGAACATAGTATGGGAGGCATGTCACTGAGAGCAAATGAGTTATCAGCACTGGTGTCTTTCAATGCCAGAAATTGGGACCAATAGTTTGCCTGTGGACAGTCTATACACATGAGTATCCAGGAGATGACAAAACAGGAAAACACCCACCAATCCACTCCTTTATCCCACACAATTGTGACGTTCCAAGCCTTCTCCTTATCCCACCCTGAAGCCTTGGCAGTGTCCAAGTATAGAGAAAGGGAGGCCAGGAGAGGAAACCTGGAAAATCTTTCAGCAATCCCCCACAAGACCTAAAGGAGTCCAGCAGCAATTCTGGCACAGATTAGTGTGACGGAAGCTGCCTCTGGCAAGATGTGATCTCCTGTCAATGGGAAGAAACAGGTCATGTTTCAGCTGAAGGGATTCTATTCAATACACGCAATGGCAGCCTGTTCCTGAACCTCTTATCGACTGAACTAGTTCTTCTCTTAAGTAACTTGATCATCCCTAATATGTTTAGTTGGAACAATTTTCCAGAATAGGAAATCAAACCCGTGTCTTCATTTTATAAAAAGGTTATCAAACCCTCTAAGTCTTTACTTCTCAACAGGGTTGAAGGTTCACGCACTACCGTGGGCCATTCTGATATTATGAACTTGGAACCAAACATATCCCCCTCCTTCACATCTTCCCAAAGCCTTTATAACCCAACATGTGGGCAGACTGAAATTGGGCATGACAAGATTGTGTCTAAAGTCAAAACAAGTTGGGTGATGTCCAATTCTGATAAGCAGTTTGAGATACATTGAGAAGAGTTTCAAGGTCAGTTCTTTAGTAGAATCACTTTATTAGAGAGTCCCTTTTCTTTCCTTTCCTTTAACAGAATCATACAATCCCTATAGTGTATTTGGGCCATCAAGCCTGCCTTTCCCATCTATCCCAATATTTTCCTAACCCTGCCACTCAAATGTGAAGGAGCATACACCATGGGCAGGTGGGGATCATTTGAAATACTGAAGGCATTGAATTATAGAATCCCTACAGTGCAGAGGGTGGCCATTTGGCCCATCGAGTCTGTACCAACCATTTTTTCCACCCAGCCCTTATCCCTATAGCCCCAAGTGTTTATCTTGCTAATCTTTTGACACTAAGTGGCAATTTAGCATGGCCAATCAATTTAACCCTGCAGATACAAGAGAAATATGTACACTCCACACAAAACTGGGAACTGAACCTGGGTCCTTGGTGCTGTGAGGCAGCAGCATTGACCACTGTGCCACTGTGCTGCATCACACTGCACAAAGCAGAAAAGTCAGGAGCTCAAATTTTAAATAAAATTCCAAAAGCATGGAGTTGGCAGGAGAAATACTGGTAACTAAAATAAAAGAAAACCCATAAATGCTCACTCAATTAATAAAGAGAAGGGGGATAATGGTATCATAGAAACACTATAGTGCAGAAAGAGGCCATTTGGCCCATCAAGGCTGCACCAGCCATAATCCCACCCAGGGCCCTACCCTCATATCCCTACACATTTATCTGCTAATCCCTCTAACCTATACATCTCAGGACACTAAGGAGCAATTTAGCATGGTCAATCAACTTAATCTGCATATCTTTGTACTGTGGGAGGAAACTAGAGCATCAGGTGGAAACCCACACAGGCATGAGGAAAATGTGCAAACTCCACACAGACAGCGACCCCAGCCAGGAATCGAACCCAAGTCTCTGGGGCTGTGAAGCAGCAGTGCTAACCACTGTGCTAATGGTAGGAAAGAGTTGGGCCTAATTGAGGCCTCAAAAGGAGCAGGATTGTTCATGAATGCTTTGCAAGGTATGAAATATTGGATGGAATTAATTTATTTTATTCATTCTTGGGATATGGGAGTCAGTCACTGGCTGGGCCACATTTGTTACCCATCTCTAATTGCACTTGAACTGAATGACATGCCAGACCATTTCAGATGGCATTTAAAAATTAACCACATTGCAATGGGTCTGGAGTCTCAAGTAGGCCAGACCAGGCCCAGAAGGCAGATTTCCTTCCCTAAAGAATATTAGTGAACCAGGATGGGTTTTTTTACAACACTTGTTTCTTGGTCATCATTAGATGTTAAATTACATTGAATCCAAATTTGGGATTTGAACCCAAGTTCCCCGGTAAGCTCTGGCCAAGGATCATCCAGACTCGAAACATTGGCTTCATTCTTTCCCCACAGATACAGTCAGACCTGCTGAGATTTTCCCGTATTTTCTGCTATCCTTGGGTCCGTGGGTTACTCTCCAGTGACAATTCCACAGCGCACCAGCCTCTGCTTGAGTCCATTGAGGGAGATAACGTTGAGGGTGCAATTGCAAATATATTGTTAGATAAGTAACAAGGTCAAGGTGAAACGTATTTCAGGAAATCACAAGAAACAAGGGAACTATTAATGGAGGCTCCGACCACCATTTTCCAAAGGTCTCCTCTCGTGATACTGGAGAACTATTTTATGTTTGTTTATTAGTATGACAAGTAAGTTTACATTGCCACTAAAAGTTTAATTGTGACCATGAGTCAATTGTCGTAAAAAATCCATCCGGTTCACTAACGCCCTTTAGGGAAAGAAATTTGCTGTCTGGTTTGGCTTATATCTGACTCCAGATTGGCTCTTAAATACCCTCTGAAGTTCCTTAGTAGGCCAATCAGATCAAGGGCAATTAGGGGTGGGCAATAAATACTGGCCCAGCCAGTGAAGCTCACATCCCCTGAACAAATCAACTAGTCCTATATTGTAGGAGACATTAAGACTAACAATGTAGATGATACGAGTACCAACATTGTGGTTACTACGGGGAAACAATATTAACACGCTGCTTCAGTGGGCAGGAAGCAACAAAAATGAAATACAATGCAGAGAAAGACAAGGTAATGCATCAGGGAGGGGAGGCAAGGCAAAGGGATTACACAATGCCCTTCTGGAAACTGGTGACATATCCCACAATATAACAGGACAGGATGATGAGGTGGCTTGTACAGGATAACCATTCTTTATTAGATGAGACATCGGATATAAGGGCAGGGAGAGCTACATAAACCACTTAGACCACAAACAGAGTACTGCATACAGTTCTGGTCACCACATTACAGGAAGGAAGTAGCACTAGAGATAGGGCACCAGAGGAGATACACAACGCAGAGTGGAAATTTCTGGCTCAATGTAAAGATCACATAGGCTGAGGATATTTTGCGTTGACTAAAGAGGCTGAGGGAAGAGTACATTATAGTGTATAACATTATGAAGGTTCCAGAAAGAGTGGATTTGAAGGACCTGTTATCATTATCAGAGAAGTCAGCAACCAGGGTGGAGAGATTTCAAGCATTTGATAAATGCTTGGTTGAGAGAATTCTTTCATAGAATCAGAGAATCCCTACAGTGCAGAAGAGGCCATTTGGTCCATCGGGTCTGCACTGACAACAATCCCACCTCGGCCTTATCCCTGTAATCCCACTTATTTGTCCTGCTAATCCTTCTAATGTACGCATACTGGGACGCTAAGGGGCAATTTAACACGACCAATGCACTTAACCAGCACATCTTTGAACTGTGGGAGGAAACCATGGTCTTCCCTTGTCTGCCTGTTCTCCTCAGCAGATGGGGGAGAACAGACAAACTCCGTGCAAATGGTGATCCAAGCCGGGAAGCAAACCCAGGTCCCTGGAGCTGTAAGGCAGCAGTGCTAACCACTGTGCCACTGAATCGCCTGTACAATTAGAGAATCCCTACAGTGCAGAAGGAAGTCATTCAGCCTATTGAGTCCGCACCAACTCTCCAATAAACCATCTTACCCAGGTTCACTGCCCCCCACCCTATCCCCATAACCCCATGAATTTACCGTGGCCAATCCCCCTACTTGGCACATGTTTGAACACTAAGGGGCAATTTAGCATGACCAACCTATCTAACCTGCACATCTTTGGACACTCAGGGTCAATTTAGCATGGCCAATCCATCTAACCTGCATATCCTATGGTGGTGAGGGTGTCAAAGTTGAATCAGTTCAATGTAATGAATGTTGAACATGTAATACTTGAGGGTAAGGAGGTGAGGAGGTTCCAGATGTTGATTTTTCAGTATAGATTATACCATAAACAGGGACAGGCTGCCTGGTGCGTTGAAGATGGGAAATGAGCTGGGAACGTTTGTCAGTCTGTTCACCAGGCTTGAGAATAAATCTGAATAAGGGAAAGACCATGGTTGGATTCACGGTTCCATAATAAACACTTACTGGAGTTAATGTGGCAGCAAAGGATGAATTTTAACCCCTTCTGTTTGATTGTTATATATTGAATTTAATATCTCTAACCGCTGAGGGAGAAGTAATATACTGCTGCTAACAATTTAACTTACTGGTGCAAGTATGAAGCAAAATCTTGAGCTTTGACTATCCACCAATTTTGTTTCCCTGAGTCTGAATCATATTGACAATGGAAAAACAAAAGGGAAAATGTGGATACAGGTTACCTTTTTGTCCCTGGAGCATTTACCATGGAACAAAAATCGGATTAGCAGTGAAGTATTTTTGGAAATGGAACTCAGCCAATGAAAAGGGATTACAATTTATCTATTATGGCTTTTGGACAAGCTTTATAAAAAGGATGAGCCTCTGGATGTGTTGGAAGCCTAATTAATCACAGAATCACAGATTCCCAACACTACAGAAGGAGGCCATTTGGCCACCAAGTCTGCACTGACCGTAATCCCACCCAGGCCCTATTCCTGTAACCCCATACATTTACCAGGCCAATCCCCTGACAATTTAGCACAGCCAATCAACTTAACCTGAATATCTTTGGACTATGGGAGGAAATCAGAGCACCTGGAGGAAACTCACACAGGCACAGGGAAGAACATGCAAACTCCACACAGACAGTGACCTAAGGTCAGAATCAAACTCGAGACTTTGGCGCCGTGAGTCTGCAGTGCTAACCACTGTGCCACCGTTTGATAGATTTAGGAAAACTAACGAGTAGGCCATGGAGCAATATATCATGGTTTTGGACAGATAACAGATTGAAGAGATTTGAACTTGAAATTCCGGACCCTTTATTGACATTTAATTTATTCAATTGTGCACCCATATCCCATACCGATAGACTTTTAATATTGATGGGAGTTCAGTTTCACGGGAAGAACTCTTTCCCAGACAAAAGGGCTTCTGCTATAAAAAGAATTCTGGAAACAAAATTTTCCCAATCACTTTCTTAGTAAATAAAAACAACTGTGCCATGAAACAAAGGATATAGGATTTTACAGTGGCTAAATTTCGAGATGGCCCATTTTAGATGTAGATTTTTACAAAGGCAGGACAGACAGTTTGACACTGTTTGTACCTTCGGTCAGTTTGAGAGTTGAGACAAAAAGCAAGTCTGGAACGGTGATTGTGAGCATCTGAACCTGAAAAATGCATGGGCAATTGTTTCTCAGTGTCAATAACTTGCCCACAGCAAAAGAATTATGTTCTTGGACAAACTTATTGAACAAGTTCTTCTGAGGCTGAAAATCATGATGGTGACCATCACAATGAAAGTGTGTTGATTCACTTAATTGAGCAGTTCTGGGCCACAGTCGTACTGCAACAGTGTGTGGAATAGATTACCTTAAACTGCTTAACTGCTCCAGTGACCTGGAGTCACTGGAAGAGGCAGACCAGTGGAAGATCAAGGAGTGCGAAAATTCTACCTGCTTCAGGATTGGAGATGACAACATACTAATGTCTTCCAACAAGATAGCCTTCTCTTGCAGGATAGCAGGAATCAGTCTGTCTATCAGGACTGATGCGGTTCCTCCAGTTGTTAAGTTGATCTGCGGTAAAGAAGACTCAGATGAAGTTGAACATGAAGAATGGTAGAGCAATTGCATTTGGGAAATAATGTGGGTCTACATTTCACTCGATCAGGCCATTACTGCCTGGATGTAAGGAAGCCAGAAATCTCCGGTCAATTAGAACCATAGAACCCTACAGTGCAGAAAGAGGCCCTTCGGCCCATCAAGTCTGTACTGACCACAATCCCATCCAGGCCCTACCCCATATCCCTGCACATTTACCCATTAATCCCTCTAACCTATGCATCCCAGGCCACTAAGGGGCAATTTTAGCATGGCCAATTAACCTAACCCCGCACATCTTTGGACCTATGGAATTAGTTTATGAAGTTTTGCTAACCATCCGGAATTAGAATTTGGTGGACAGGAAGAAGATTATTCAGAAGTTGCACTATCAGTTTGCACATCCAAAAGCTGAAAGCTCTACTGTGAGATCTGGAGCAGTTGATAAGTATTCTTTAACTTTATTGAGCAAGTGTGAAATTTGTACAAGGTATCAAAATTTCCCACCACATCCTGTAGTGAGATCATCGCAAGTCAAGAATTTGAACAGTGTGGTGATCATGGACTTAGAAATATGGGGCAAGGTTTTGAGAATTTTTTTAATGCTCAAGTTATAGAAATGGCAATCAGACTTAGCATGTAACACTTGGTAAGGAGCAACAAGCCATTGTCAATAAGGTTATGGAGAAATGAGTGGGAACAGAATTAGGAACACAACCAAATTTCTGATGGATAATGAGGGAAATTAGCAGATGAAGAATTTCGAGATGTGGGAAAATTTGAATATCCTAGTTACGCCCACCCCGATTCAGCAGCAGTCTGAAGTTTCTCTTGCAAGAGAAAGCAAGCACATGATAAATGAGATGTTATATTAAGTCTGATCAACCACATTATAAATTGCAAGCAGCATTGGCATGGGCAATGCATGTGACAAACTCTTTGCAAATGGTTGGGGGGGTGGGGAAGGAGGTTGTGGGCATAGTCTGCACCCATTTGTGTACAAGACCGGAATTGAACCCAGGTCCCTGCTAGCCACTGTGCCAAGAATAAATTATGGAGAACTAAATATGGGTATTTATGGGCTAATGGTGCAACAAGAGTTTGATAGTCTCTAATTAATCCATCTGATTGAAAGCTGATTTAGTTCAGCTGAAAGTAAACCCAACAATGTTTTATTGGCAGTGTTGAAGGAAAACTAGTGGGCATTTTCTTAATGCACATAGATGATTTCCTGAGGAGTGTGGGGACAGTGGTGTGGGGCATTTGAGAAATTTCTAATAGATAACATGCTGCAGAAATTCAAGATTAGAAGTCAGACTTTTGGAGCTTTAATTACATAGGGCTGGATTTCATCCAGACTATAATGGGAATAAACTGGATTTAACAGTCTTATTTAGAGTTTGTTAATGGGATCCTGCTGAATCAGGCAAGGTCCTCATAAAAAAGAAAACTCTGCATCTAAGGAAGAAACACATCAGCTAAGAAGCTTAACCAGGCGATGAAATTAGTTATTCACACATACCACTCCGGGTGTGTGCTATGATGTATTGAAATTGAAGCACCATGCTCAAATGTGTTCCCATTGAGAAGTGATCAAAGCAATTAACTGGTAGGGTACAGAATGATTAGCACTGCGGCCTCACTGCACCAGGGAGCAAGGTTCAATTCTGTCTTGGGTTGACTGTCTATATAGAGTTTGCACTTTCTCCCTGTGTCTGTGTGGGTTTCCTCCTACAGTCCAAAGACGTGCAGGATTAATGGATTGGCTGTGCTAAGTTGCCCCTTAATGCCCCAGGATGTATAGGTTAGGGGAATTATTCTTATTCATTGATGAAATATTGGCGTCCCTAGCTGGCCAACATTTATTGCCCATCCCTAGTTGCCTGAGAGTAGTCAAAAGAGAACCACTTTGCTGTGGTTCTGGACCCACAGCAAATGCAGGCCAGATTGGGTCAGATTTCCTTTCCAAAAGGACATGAGTGAACCACATGAGTTTTTTTGACAAATGATGTTGGTTTCATGGTCATCATTAGTGGGGTAAATATGAGTGGGGAGAAAGAGCAGTTTACTCAGACTATCAGAGAGTTAATGCAGACTTGATGGGCCGAATGGCCTCCTTCTGTACTGTGGAGGTTCTGTGATTAAATTAAGACATTGAAGAAATTAAATCCTATCAGATTTACAGAGCTGGATGACTGACAAGGGATAAAATTGCTTATTTTTAGTGATGCCTTACGTCTGCTGGTTATTCAGGTGTAGTAGGAGTTATTAGTGGGAAGAAATGATACAAGTTGCCCATTTGCATGGAAATCAAAGATAAAGAAAATAGTTCAAATTGCTTTTACTACAGACCCTTGCACTGATAGAGGCAACATCTATCCATATATATTTATCAAGTATTTTAAAAGATTTCCTGTATAAGGGACAACAGAGTGAAAATGTGTTCTTTTTTAATTCCTTCACAGGGCATGGGTGTCACTGGCTGGCCAGCACTTATTGCCCATCCCTGCTGCTACAATAATCATTCACTCTGGGTCCTTTCAACTACGAGTGTCACAGTGAAAAGGTTGAGGATTGATCTCACAACTGGGTATAGGAAAGAAAGGAATTCTCCAAAATTAAACAGGTTGCCACAAGTCTCCAGTTATGAAGGAACTTTCCAAAGTTCCTTGTCTGAAGAAAGAGCTGAATGTCCATGAAGTGGAATGCCTGGCATTTTCATGGATTGTGGCAACAGGAACATTTTCATGTCCTCATCTTTTTAAAATGTTTTTGTGTTGGTTTGTGCAATAGGGGAATTTGGATTATATGAAAGGTTGATTGTACTATAAGATGACATGCACTTACATTTGTTTGTATAAAGATGTATTTTGCACATCAATTTACTGTAAAAGAGAAGAGGAAATGCATTAAAATCGAACAGATTCTGCTTAATGAATGTCAAACATGAAGTGCTTGAAGATGCCAAGATGCTATATATTGATTTATTCACCAAATTCAATTGTAAATAAGGAAGATTGAGCCAGCACTGGCTACCAGGTGTGTTGGAGGGCAGAAATAAGATGGAAGAATTTGTCTCTCTATTCATCAATCTCTGAAAGCCAATTCAATGTTATTCACACTTCCAGAAGAATGTGGAGACTTTGGAGAGGGTGCAGAAAAGATTTACAAGGATGCTGCCTTGTATGGAGGGCATTAGCAATGAGGAGAAGTTGGAGAAACTTGGTTTGTCTTCATTGGAATGATGGAGGTTGAGGGGTGACTTGATAGAAGAGTACAAGATTATGAGAGGCATGGACAGAGTGGATAGTCAGAAGCTTTGTCCCAGGGAGGAAGAGTCAATTACTAAGGGGCACAGGTTTAAGATGTGAGGGGCAAGGTTTAAAGGAGATGTATGAGACAAGTATTTTACACAGAGAGTGGTGGGTGCCTGGACCTCGCGCTGGGGGGGGGGGGGGGGGGGTGTGTGTGTGTGTGTGTGTGTGCTGGAAGCAGATACGATAGTGACTTTTAAGGGGCATGTGGACAAATACACAAATAGGATGGGAATAGAGGGATATAGTCCCTGGAAGGAGGGGGGTTTTAATTCAGTCTTGCATCATGGTTGGTGCAGGCTTGAAGGGCCTGTTCCTGTGTTGTAATTTTAAAAAGAAATTATTGATTACAGAAATAAAGAGGTTATGATTCAGTTGTACAGGGCATGGGTGAGACCACATCTGGAATATTGCGTACAGTGTTGTTCTCCTTATTTAAGGAAAGGTGTTAGAAGCAGTTCAGAAAAGGTTTACCACACTATTATCAGACTAGGTTGGTTATCTTACAAGATATAATTGGAGACGGTAATCTCTGCTGGAGTTTAGAAGAATAAGAGGTGATTTAATTGAAACATTTAAGATGCTGAGGGGTAGATGTGGAGAGGATGTTTCCTGTTGTGGTTAGGAGAATTCTTTTCTCTTAAGGGTGCTGACTGTCTGGAACTCTCGTCCTCAAAAGACAGGGGAAACAGAATCTCTGAATATTTCTAGCAGAGCTAGAGAGAACCAGGGTGAAAGGTTATTGGAGGTTAGGCAGGAGTGTGGGTTGAGGTTACGATCTGATCAGCCATGATTGTACAGAATGGTGGAGCGGGCCGAAGGGCCTACTCCTGCTCGTATGTTTGTAAATTTGTTTGTATGTAAAATAAACCTGAGTAAGTTCAAGATCAGCAATTGAATCAATCTTCAAATCTATAATGAGCTTTAGTTGGAGTTAACATAGGAAATCATTGCTTGAAAGGGCGGTAGAGGCACATTCAGCAAGTGTGCAAGTGAGGACTTGAAAATATCGTAAGCTACAAGACATGGGCCAAAAGCGGATCACCAGGATGACTCTCCTTTAGCTGGCACAGATGCAGTGGGCCGAACAGCCTTCTTCTGCACAATACCATTCAATTTTTTTAAAAAAATGTTTGCACAATGAGAGGAAACAAAGTCAGGAAGCATTGGAATTCCTAAAAGAGGCAGCTGAGACTTGTTAAGAAAATATTCGGAAAATACAGTGGCCCTGTGAACTCCTGAGGGACTGACGGGACAATCAGAAACATTTTCACAGCTCTCTCTCTTGATAGCAGCAAGCGAGTCCCAGAATGAGCAAGTTCCTTCGCATGGAAATTAAATAAAAGTGGTCAGATAGATCAAGTACAGTCGAACGCATTTTTATTTCAGCAGTTCTCACTCAGAAAGAATGAGGTCCATGATTCACTTGCTAAAAAGTACATGGAAAATGCTTTGCTTGGAAGGTGTTTAGAGATGAAAATTTGGAAGAATTAATTTCTGATGCCCGCTGTCTGTGATATACATGATTGACAGGCAAAGTGAATTCTAGCAAAATTTTTCTTTAAAATTTCTAATCTCTGGCAGAAAGAATGTTGTCTACTCCCTATAAGTCTAATGCTGAGTATGTTGTTTGATATGCTAATCTACAGGATTGGGCAATCTAGTCTAATCAGTGGCCCTCCTTGGTCTCAGTGAGCTGCAAAATTGAAATCAAGCTTATTCACTAACCATGACCCTAGGATAAGATTTGATATACTTTAAAGCATGCCGAATATTTCAGAGCGAGCTATAGAAAATGCTTAAGATTTATAGAGCTGTCATCAACTTCAGATGGTAAAATGAAGTCTTGACACTTCGGAGAGTGCACGGCTCTCACAGTCAATGTTGCGAACAATCAGCACACAATTCACTTGCATTATTGCTTTATGTGAATCACTTCAGTCACACCAGTCGGAAAATAAACGATGTGGATGAAAATCAATGGGAGTGGCAACCCTGCACATGGGTAATGGTCAACAAATGTCCCACACTCAGAACCCAAATGAGCTGCATGTGGCCCTCGGGCAAATATAGGAGAATCATCATAGAACCCTACAGTGCAGAAAGAGGCCCTTCAGCCCATTGACTCTGCACTGAACACAATCCCACCCAAGCCCTTCTCCACTATCCCTACATATTATATCCACTAATCCCTCTAACCTACACATCCCTGGACACTAAGGGGCAATTTCTTAGCACAGCCAATCAACCTAACCCGCACATCTTTGGACTGTGGGAGGAAATCGGAGTACCCGGAGGAAGCCCACGCAGAGACGAAGAGAATGTGCAAACTCCACACAGACAGTGACCTGAGTCGAGAATTGAACCCAGGACTCTGGAGCTGAAGCATCAGTGCTAACTACTATGCCACCGTTCCACAGGGTGGGAAATGGTCTTGCAAATGTATTCATGACATAAAATGGCCCCTTTTGAACTCTGAACTGTGCGCTAACCTGGCTGCCCTGGAATACAGGTGTGTCTCCTCAGAGGTACAAAAATTTGAAGTTCGGGAAGAAAAATAAAGTCAGCAATGAAATGCAAATTGCGGACAATCGGAATCAAAATAGATATTGCGAGACGCCACCACACCCCCTTCACACACACACATACCACCCCCCCCCCCACGCCTCCACCATCACTCAGTGTGTGATGAGATGTGCCACTCAGTAACCCTTTGGGCATCAACTAAGGAAGATTCGGTCGCGGGAATCCAGTTTGACAGCCCCATGAATCCGATACCCACACACTGCACACTGAACACAAACCTAGGCAGGTTTTCTAACCCAGTACACCTGACATACAAAATAAACAAACTAGTGAATTCTGGATGGGAGGTGAGGATGGGATGGGTGGGGAGGATCCGGGGGAAATCAGGATGAAAATTCATATAGAAAGTGTAATGTCGTCAAATATTTCTCATTGCTTTCAGAGCATGGATGCCTTTATGTTAATTGAGATTAATTGAGAGAGGTATTTAAGGATGGCACAAATATACAGAAAGTAGGAGATAAAGATGTTGATGGGATTTGATATGTGACCATAGTAAGATTAAAAGAAAGAGGAATGGGAGTAGGCCACTGTGCCTGTCCCATCATTTCATAAGATGGTGGCTGAGCTGATTGTGATCTTGACTTCACTTTTCTGCCTGTATCCCAATAACAATCGACTACCTTGTCTTCCCAACACAATCTTGAAATGGCAAGGCTTCGATTGTTGCGGAAAAGAATTCAAAAGGCCCTCCAGAATAAGAAATCCTATTTAATCCATCTTACATCCTTTCTTTCCAAACTGTGGCCCCTATTTTGAGCATCCCCTTCAAGGCTAAATACCCTTCTGGCATCTACCCTGTCACAATTGCCTCAGAATCTTGCCTGGTTCAATGAGGAGAGACCATGACATTGTGGCAATGCCATGGAGGACCAGTGATGGGCATATTTACAGCTCTGGTGATCAATGGGATGAATATAAATGATGGCCTGTTTTTGGCAAAACCAATTCAAGAAGTCCATCTTCAGATTCATCAACTGAGTTAGAACGACCTAAACTTTTGATTTGATAACCACACCATGAACATACGCTCGTAACAAGTAATAGGTGGCACAGTGGTTAGCACTGCTGCCTCATAGCGCTAGGGACCCAGGTCTGATTCCCAGTTTAGGTCACTGTCTGTGCGGAATCTGCATGTTCTCTCTGTATCTGCATGAGTTTTCTCTGGGTACTCCAGTTTCCTCCTAGTCTGAAAGATATGCTGGTTAGGCTGATTGTCCATGCCAAATTCACCCTTAGGGTACCCGAACAGGAGCCAGCTAGGGGCTTTTCACAGTAACTTCATTGCAGTATTAATGTAAGCCTACTTGTGACACTAAAATTTTAACGTAATGCTCTGGGGATGCAGGTTCAAATCCCGCTATGGCACCTGGGGGAATTTACATTCAATTAATTCAAATCAGGAGTTTAAATTAAGTGCGACCGTGAAACTGTTGGCCATTTTTGTACGAAACCATCTGGTTCATGGATGAAAATCTGCCAACCCTACCTGGTCTGGCCTACATGTGACACCAGGCATGGTTGGCACATAACCTCAGAGCAAACCATTCAGTTCAAACGTAATTTATAGATGGGTGACAAACACTGGCTTTGCCAGCTGATGTCTACATCTCATGAAAGAATAACAAGAGAAAAGTAATTATCTTCAGCCCCAACTTATTCAACCTTTCCTCAAACATTGAATCCTTCATACCAGCACTCAGTCTGATGAAGCTTCAATCAACTTGCTTCTTTAAGGAGTAAGGAGACCAAAACTACACATAGTACTTTTGGTACAGTCTCTACAATGCCCTGTACAGTTGTAGTAAGACATCCTTGCTTTTATATTCTGTCCCTCTGCAATAAAGGCTAACATTCCATTTGCCTTCCTAATCACTTGATGAACCTGCATGTTAACTTTTTGTCATTCATGGCTTGGACTTGGACTTGTGTAATAGCTCAGAGGTTAGAACACTGGTCTTGTAAACCAGGGGTCATGAGTTCAAGCCTTACTGGGGCCTAACGTAGTTTTGGGATGGCACAGTAGTTAGAACTGCTGCCTCACAACACCAGGGACCCGGGTTCAATTCCAGCGTCAGGTGTCTGTGTGGAATTTGCGCATTTTCCCTGATGTCTGTGAGAGTTTCCTCCGGGTGCTCCAGTTTCCTCCCACAATCCAAAGATGTGCAGGTTAGGTTGATTGGCCATGCTAAATTGCCCATTAGTACCAGGGATCAGTAGAGTAAATGCTCAGGCTTACGGGATAGGGCCTGGGTGGGATTGTTATCGGTGCAGACTTAATGGGCCGAATGGCCTCCTCCTGCGCTGTAGAGCTTCTGTGCTTCTATGAATGGCACGGTGGCACAGCGGTTAGCATTGCTACCTCATAGCACCAGGGAACCAGATTTAATTCCGCTTTGGATGACTTGGAGTTTCCACGTTTGCTGTGTGTCTGCATGGGTTTCCTCCAGATGTTGCGGTTTCCTCCCACAGTCCAAAGATGTGCTGGTTAGGTGGATTTGTCATGTAGAATTGTCCCTTAGTGTCCAAAGGTAGAATCATAGAATCCTTCCGTGTGCAGAAGGAGGCTGTTCAGCCCATCAAGTTTGTGCCGACTCTTACCCAGGCTTTACACATAACTCCACATACTTACCTCTGTAATCCCCCTGACCTAAAGGGAATCTATTTCCCAAATCTCTGTTTTCAATTAGTCAACCATTCCTCAATCCACGCTAATATATCACACAATAAACTATTATCTTGTGCAGTAACCTTTTATATGGCAAAACATCAGTTTGGGTGAGACAGTTGTTAGCACTGCTGTCTCACAGCACTAGGATCCCAGTTTGCTCCCAGCCTTGGCTGATTGTTTGTGAGGAGTTTGCACATTTCTATCTGAGTTTCTCCGGGTGCTCAGATTTCCTCCCACAGTTCAGAGATGTGTAGGTTAGGTGATTGGCCATACTAAATTCACAAGGTTTTGAGGATGGGGTGGAGGGAGGCTGGACCTGGACATCTGTTAGAGAGTTGGTGCAAACTTGATAAGCTGAATAGCCTCCTCTTGCAATGTAGGAATCCTGTGGATTTTTATGAACGCCTTTCGGAATTCCAAGATGTTTAATAACCAGTTGCATAAGTTTGAAGTGCAGTTGCCCTTTGTAAGAAGACAAAGCAACTGTTATGTACCCGTAAAGTCCCATGAACTGACCATGAGACCAATGAATGCATACCTAAAAGCAAAATACTGTGGATGCTGGAAATCTGAAATAACATCAGAATATGCAGAATAAACTCACTCAACATGACTGGCAGAGAAACAGAGTTAACATTTTGAGTCCAATGTGACCCTCAACAGTTCTGCCACACAAACTCAAAACGTTAACTCTGCTTCTCCCTCCACAGATTCTACCAGACCGGCAGAGATTTTCTCTTTTAATTTCAGATCGATGAAGAATTTGGCTGTTATTAATGATGTTGTTTAGATAGATATATTCAGAATGGGCAGCACAGTGGCACCATGGTTAGCACAGCTGCCTCACAATGCCAGGAACCTGGGTTTGATTCCCAGCTTGGATCACTGCCTGTGTGAAGTTTGCACTTTCTCCCTGTGTCTGTGTGGGTTTCCTCTGGATGCTCCGGTTTCCTCCCATAGTCCAAAGATGTATAGATTAGATTGATTGGCCATGTTAAATTGCCCCTAAGTGTCCAGAGATATGTAGATTTGGGGGATTAGCATGGTAAATTCATGGAGTTAAGGGGATAGGGCCTGGGTAGGATGCTCTGTCAGAGAGTCCATGCAGATTCAATGGGCTGATTGGCCTCCTTCCATACTGTAGGGGTTCTATGATTCTGCAAGACGAACACCATAGGAACTCAAGGTTGAGACTAGTAGATTGTTGACAGGCAATAGAAACAAGCCATGTGGGTGGCAAAGTGGGTAAAAGTAGTTGCGGGGTATTATATACTTCAATGATCAGGGCCAGTGGGTTAATAAACGACTAATGAAAAGATATAACCCTCCTTCTATATATCTACATCTATATGGAAGAGATAACACACTCAATCTGTTTGACTGCGTAACGAATGCACTTTCGCTGGCCATCAAGTCCTGGGGTGGGACTCCCATTCTGGCTCAGAAGCAGAGATGATAATCCCAGTACACCATAAGAGCACTACTTTATTCTGCCTGCTCTACCATTCAATAAAATTACAGAATCTACAGTACAAAAGGAGGCCATTCAGCCCATTGAGCCTGCACTGACAACAATCCCATCCAGATTCCATCCCTCTAACCCCACATACTTGCCCTCTTAATCCCCCTGACACTTTTGCGTGGCCAATCCACCGAACCAGCACATTTTTGGGAGGAAACCCATGTAGAAACTGGGAGAACATGCAAACTCTGCACAGCGACTTGGTGATTCAGGGCCAGAATTGAACCCGGGTCCCTGGCACTGTGAGGCAGCAGTGCTAACCACTGTGCCACCCCAAATTAATGGCTGATCATGATTGTAAACTCCATATTCCTGTGCATTTCATCCGAATGATACCACCATCTACCATCCTCCTTTTCCTCCACTCCCCATTTCCCATCACAACCCCACCCCTCACTGCCAGTCCTGCTGAGATTTTCCAGTGTCTTCTTCCCATCTCTAGCCCAGTAAATGGCAGCTTTACTTTTATGCTAAAACTTTGGAGTGGGGGCTGAACCTAGGGCAACTGTTTGTTGCTGTCTGCACTGTCACCCAAGTACCATTGAAAGTATTGCAGGATTCAGCCTGGGCATCCCTTTGCCTTATCCTGCAGCGCTGAGTACACTTCACCACTCCAGTTTCACCACAGAGCCAACTTGCTTATTACTCACTCCCCAGCGATTTTTGACAAAGTACAGGGCAGGACAATCAATTGTTCTCGGTCAAAAGCTGAACAATGGGACAATTTGTTATTTCCTTTTATTAAGGACCATGTGTTTGCATAATATATGACCTGTGGCAATAAACATATCACAATAGCATGTTTTTCCCCTCTCACAGGAACTAATTATATTTCTAAACACAGTTTCTCATGTTGTCTAACTTATCCAGGGTTTTTGTTTTAGTATATGTATATATATATACATATATATTCAGGTGCACTTCTTGATGTTTGTTAGTCCGGATGTTTAAAATCTCTGTGCAAAATCTGACTCTGCATTGTTACAGATTCCTAAACAATGTGGCAAAGAGCTTATTATAGATCTCCTCACCACCAATCAGTGTGTTTCCCTTACACAGGGAGGGAGGTTGAATGCTGACTTGTATCTGATGCTCGCCCCAATTGCTGTTTGGATTTACCCTTGTGCCCTACACAGGTAGATGTCAGTTTTCTATTTTGCAGAACCCGTTTCCAAGCCCATGGTGGTCCCCAGCGAATCTCAAATCTTCGAATCCAATGGCACCATCACCCTGAACTGCAGCCTGTCGGGTGATTCCCCGTCCATCCGCTGGATAAAGGACGGTCTTTACCTCCAATATCATGACAGGATCAATGTATCCCTGGACAATCGGACATTGACAATAACTGCAGTTAATCGCTCTGATTCAGGAGACTATCAGTGCGAGGCTCACAACACTGTCAGCAATAAAACAAGTGACCCATTCTCTCTGATAGTATACTGTAAGTATGAATATCTAAATATTTATCTATCTACCTCTCTATCCAACTATCTATCTGTCTGTTTGTCTGTCTGTCTGTCTCTACCTGTCTGTTCATCTGTCTCTACCTGCCTGTCTATCTCTACCTGCCTGTCTGCCTGTCTATCTATCTGTACCTGCCTCTTTGCCCGTCTATTGTCTCTAAGTGCCTGTCTGCCAGTTTATCTATCTGCCTGTCTGCCTATCTATCTCTACCTGCCTGTCTATCTATCCCTACCTGCCTGTCTATCTATCTGTACCTGCCTGTTTGCCTATCTATCTATCTCTAAGTGCCTGTCTGCCAGTTTATCTATTTGCCTGTCTGCCTATCTATCTCTACCTGCCTGTCTATCTCAATGTGCCTGTCTGCCTGTCTATCTATCTCTACCTGCCTGCCTGCCTGTTTATCTCTCTCTACCTGCTGTCTATCTATCTCTACCTGTCTGTCTGTCTGTCCATCTATCTCTATCTGTCTGTCTACCAGTCTATCTATCTCTACCTGCCCGTCTGCCTGTCCATCTATCTCTATCTGCATGTCTATCTATCTGCCTGTCTATCTATTTGTCTCTCTCCATGTCGGTTTGTCAGTCTGTTTGCCTACCTATCCATCTATCTATCTGTCTAACTGTGTATTGTATTTAGAGTGAGCTGCAGCATATCAATGTACATTGATCAAATTCAACTCTTTTGAATAGCCACTTACAAACTGAAAAATGTTCTCCACTAGACTAAAGAATGATTTCAAAGGCATTCTCCCCTCCTGCATTCTTCACAAGCCGATCTTGTCAACATTCCTAACACTGGGTAATGTGGTAGTGGTACCTGGGGGAGAGGTGCACTTTGGCCTCTGTGTTATATCCCCCTGGAGATTCTGTTCCCAGGCTTGAACTTCCAGCACTCCCAGATTTTCAAAAGGAGCTGGGGCTTATCTCAACAGCACAGCTGCTGCTGTGCACAGAGGTGGGTAGGGACAGAATGCAAAGGCGTTGTCCCTACAGGAAATTCTCAAGACTAAACTGTTCTGTATAATCACAACGAAAGTGAAATACATCAGTAATTCCAATGCATCTGCCTGATTCATTTTCAACAGTGCAAGTGGCAAAACTAAAGTAAGTTCCTCATATTCCTAGTTCACAGTTTCATCAATCACCCTGCCCCATTCAGTATTATTCTTCCTCCCAAGATGACATGCACTTCATCTGCATATCTTTTGTTTCACATCATTTTGCTCCTGTGAAACCTGTAGTAATATTTGTTCCCTTTTCACCCATACAGATGGACCAGAAGAACCTCAAATATCCATTGATCCAGACAAAAGGGACATTACTTTGGGATCCAATGTCACTTTCACGTGTTCTGTGCAGTCAGTCCCACCTGCTGAATTTGAGTGGTTTTTCAATGGTGACCCCATGAATAAAACAGGACAAGAGATGACTCTCGTTGGCATTGTCTCAGGTCACAGTGGCAACTACACATGTCAGGCCTATAACAACATGACCAGAAACTACATCAATGTATCAGAACAAATGCACATCGTAGGTGAGACAACAAGCTCTAGTTAGCTCTGACTTGTATGCCGCTATTGACATCTGCTTTAATCTTTAACATTGTCATTACCATTCTCTTTCTCTTATGCCCAGGATCATTTTTGTCACTTAATCCCTCCTGAACTCCCACCTATCTTTGATTGATTTTGCTGCCCATGCCACCCTCTCTCTCTATAAAACCCATCAACGTTATGACCCTGCTCCAGTCCCGAGGAAGACTCATACAGACTGGAAACATTTCTCTCTCTACAGATGCTCCCGTCCACTTTTTCTGTTGGCTAGTTGTAAAGCCCCCCCATGCACAG
Source organism: Sphyrna mokarran (assembly GCA_024679065.1). Classification (NCBI taxonomy): domain Eukaryota; kingdom Metazoa; phylum Chordata; class Chondrichthyes; order Carcharhiniformes; family Carcharhinidae; genus Sphyrna; species Sphyrna mokarran. The sequence continues at coordinate 6,643,542 of JAGIQG010000016.1, read as the reverse complement.
TAGTTAGCATTACTCCCTCATAGTGCCAGGGACCCAAGTCCAATTCCACCCTTGGGTGATTATCTATGTGGAGTTTATGTGTATTTCCCATGCCCTGTGTGGTTTTTCTCCGGGTGCTCCAGTTTCTTCCCGCTTTCCAAAGATGTGCAGGTTGGGTTGACTGGCCATGCTAAATTGTCCCTCAGTGCCCCAGGATGTGTCGGGTATAAGTAGGGTAAATATGTAGAGTTAAGGAGATAGTGCCTGGGTAAAAGTCTCTGTTAGAGAGTCGATGCAGACTCAGTAGACCTCCTTCTGTATTGTAGGGATTCTATTCTATGATTCAGCTGTAATACATTACATTCAAATCTGTAACGTATTTCTAATTGGATGGATTTAATAGAACCCACTGACTAATGGAAATTTCAATCCATATGCCACTCTAGCTCTTAGATTGCCAATTATGGGCTTTGATACAGAAGATCATTATCATGTTTACTTCATGATAATGGGCAGAGTAGATTTTGAGAAACTGCCACTACTTGTAAAAGGATTGAGAGTAAGAGGGTGCAGATTTAAAGTGATTTGCAAAAGAAGCAAAATCGATGTGAGAGAAAGTTATTTTGCACAGCAAGTGGTTGAGTTCTGGAATGCGCTGCCTGGAAAAGTGCCCTTCAGCAACAGTGAAAATTCAAAACCTGCAATGTACATCCAATTGGATGCATTTCAAAAGGACATAGTGAAGGCGGGACCAGTCGACGCATTCGGGAGGGCATTAGATGATTATTTGAATGGAAACAATGTGCAGAGGTATGGAGGGAAAGGCAGAGGAATGGCACAAAGTCATGATACTTGTTTGGAAAGCTGGCACAGATATAATGGGCCCAATGGCCTATTACTGTGCTGTAATATCTCTGTGATGCTGTACTTTCCCTCTGTTGACTCAATCAGATCCCTTAATTATTTTAAGTCCTCAAATGGATCACCGCCCGATGCCTCGGCTGAAGGGAATACTTGCAAATCAAATGGCAAAAATAAAACCAAACACGCTCTCTGAAAGCTGGATGATCTTGTTGGCATTCAGTGTCGTGTGAAGAAGTAGTTGGATGCTGGTCTCACTTTGTGTTGGCTGGGGACGACGTTTAATGGCAAAATCTATTTTGGTTCAAGACTAAAATCACTGGAACCAGAGTCTTTGCACAGAGGAAAAATTTAAAGATCAAAATATGGGAATATTCAGTTTTAAACATAAATAGGTTCATACTACCCTATCATCATAACTTAACCTTTTAAGCCCTGGTACCTTTTTGTATTATTTATTCTTTTATGGGATGTGGACGTCACTGCAAGGCAATTTTTTGTGCTCTTGAACTGAGTAGCTGGCTTGGCCATTTAAAGTTTATTTATTAGTCACAAGTAGGCTTACATGAGCACTGCAATGAAGTTACTATGAAAATCCCCTAGTCACCACACTCAGGCACTCGTTCAGGTACACTGAGGGAAAATTTAGCATGGCCCATGCACCTAACCAGCACAACTTTCGAATGTGGGAGGAAACCAGAGCATCTGAGGAAACCCACACAGAGATGGGAAGAATGTGCAAACTCCACACAGTGACCCATTTAAGAATTGAACCCAGGTCCCTGGTGCTGTAAGGAAGCAGTGCTAACCACTGTGCCCCCGTGCTACCCTTTCAGAGTTAAGAGTCAATCACATTGCTCTGGGTCTGCAGTCATATGTAGTCTAGACCAGGTAAAATAGTATATTTGGTTGGCACAGTGGTTAGCACTGTTGCCTCACAGTGCCAGGGATTTGGGTTCAGTTCCAGCCTTGGGTGACTGTGTGGAGTCTATATATAGACTGTGCTCTGGTTTCCTCCCATATTCCAAAGATGTGCAGGCTAGGTGGATTGACCATGCTAAGTTGCTCCTTAATGTCCCAAGATGTGTCGTTTAGGTGGATTGGCCATGCTAAATTTCTCCTTAGTGTCAAGAGGATTAACAGGATAAATATTTAGGTTATGGGGATGGGGCCTGGGTGAATTATTTTTGGTGCAGGTTTGATGGGCCAATTGGCCTCCTTCTGCACTGTTGGCATTCTATGATTTTATAATTTCCTTCCCTAAAGAGACATTAGCTCAGATGAAGATGCATTATATTGTCTATGTGTCCAACATATTCTCCCTGGGGTGAAGTGACCAAAACTGAACACGTGGGTTCTGATCGAGCCTGTCCAACTGAAGCAATGCATCCACACTTGCAATCCTCTGTAGGTAAAGGCCCCCATTTCCATTCAACATTTCATTAGGAATGATAACTATACGGATTTGTGAATGTCGGCAGTGGAAAATCAGATACATATTGTACTGGCTGGTCAGTTAACCGGGTCAGTTCACTGTTTGGTCCCTCAAGGTGAAATAGTCATGCATGAATCATAAGTTGCAGTTTATATTAATTCTGCTTGACAGAAAATAAGTCACATCTCTCAGACTTTAATCTCAGTATCCACCATTGGAGAGTCAAATCTGGGTGGGTATCATGGCCATTCAATCTCCTGCCACCAGTTTTGCACTCAGTTACAGTTATTTGTTTTATTCAGTCGAGAGCTGTGGGCTTTGCTGCCGAGGCAGTATTTATTGTCCATCCCTCATAGTCCTTTGAGAATTTGATATGAGCTGCAGACCATGTGCTGTAGGTACATCTGCAGTGCTGTGAGGAAGGGAGTGCCAGGATTTTGACCCAGCAACAGTGAAGGAATGGCAATGATGTCGTTCCTTACCACTGCAAAGCCCCCCTCATATGTGTGAACCTTGAACTAAGTAATTTATTGTTAAGCCTCTGAAGTTATGCAAATTCAGCAAACAAATCAAAATGTCAATGAAATTTGAATTGGAAAGGAGCAAAGAACGAAGAGGAGTTTCAGCTAATATTCATTATGTGATTGTTTTTCTACAAAGTGAAATTGGTCAAATTAACAAATGAAACAATTAAGCGAATGAGGGAGTGGGAGATAGTCCCTGAAACCAAAATCCCCCAAAGACAAACTTACTAAGCTTCAAGTCAAAGTCAGGTTCTGGAGATCATTGATGCACCCCAACCCCAGCAGTGCCATGGAACATCTCTGTGGTGCCGGTGGATGCTGCATGCTCCCATTCCAGGCACAGCCAGCCATGAACAGTGCCACAGGCGATGGGCAGATGATCAGACTGAGTGACCCTGTCCGCTGCTCAGACTGCTGGGTGCCCAGAGATCAGGAGCGTGGAACTGAAGTGCAACTTAACATTAAGAAAAACTTCCTTCCAAAAAATAAAAAAGAATAAGAATCCAATACCCATTATAAATCTTGCCCATTCAGTTCAGTTGTCAGATGCCACAAGGTCTGTTCTTCTTCCCTTCTCAAGATCTGCCTCAGTAACCTTTGAGATGGGTATAATCGTCATCCAGCATCACAGTGCAATTGGAAAGAAAGTGTTTCGGTGTGTCTTCCCCCGCTCCTCTCAGTGAATCCAAACTACGGATGAATTTAAAACAGAAAAAGCTGAAATTAGCAACATCTCCATTTGTATCTGCTATATACCCAGACTAAGTAAGCCTCCTAAGAGAACTCTGCTCTCATTTGGTGGGGGTCAAGGGTTGTGTTGCAGGACAGTAAGGGAGAAGGAGGATGTGGGGGTAGACAGGAGAACGGAGCTGAGACCACAAACAGATTGGCTGTGATCTCACTGAATGGTGGAGTAAGCTTGAGGGGCCGAATGGCCTACTCCTGCTGTTATGCTCCTGCCAGTGCAGGTTTGACATTTGGATATTAATAGCAGATGTTTTCATAACATGGTCCATCTTCGATACACTGGAGAAGGAGAATTATATTAGAAGGAGGTTTTTGGAAGCACAGTATTTATTTCCACACGGAGAAGGAATGTGTAGACATGGGCAGCATGGTGGCACAGTGGTTAGCACTGCTACCTCACAGCACCAGTTTCTATTACCGTCTCAGGTAATGTCTGCATGGAGATTGCATGTTCTCCCCATGTCTGCGTGGGTTTTCTCTTGGTTCTCCGGTTTCCTCCCTCAGTCCATAGATGTGTGGGTTAGGTTGATTAGCCATGCTAAATCGCCCCTTTAATCTCAAGGGGGACTAGCAGAGTAACTAAAGTTTCAAGTTTAGTTTTATTGGTGTCACAAGTGGACTGACATTAACACTGCAATGAAAATCCCCTCATTGCCATACTCTGGCACCATTTGGGTATACTAAGAGAAAATTTAGCATGGCCAGTGCACCTAACCAGCACATCTTTCGGACTATGTGGAATTAAGGGGATAGGGCCTGGGTGGGATGGTTGTCATTGCGGGCTTGATGGGCTGAATGGCCTCCTTCTGCACTGCAGGGTTTCTATGAAATACCTTTTCACTCAGAGCTTGCATGTTTTTGCAATTCACTGTCTACACTGCTGATTGAGACTAAAGAACTTAAATCATTTAAAAGGTACTTGGACCTGTACATGAAGAGCCAGAAAGGCATTGGAAAGTGGCTTTAAAATGAAGGGCTCTTGTTCAGCTAGCACAGACATGATAAGCTGAATAGCCTTTTTTTGCATTGTAACCTTTCCCTGGTTCTACATATGATTTAACTGTCGGTGCACTGTGTGTAATGGAATCAATGAATCTACCGTTACAGAATGAATAATCTGGAGTTTTTTTTTCACTTTCTTGCAGTTCCAGTTTCCAAGCCAAACATTTCTGCAAATGTTTCGGACCCCGTCGAGCACAACGATATCGTGACCTTGACTTGCCATGTGACTGGTGACGTGAGACTCATTTACTGGATTAAGACCAACCAGTTGCTTCCAAATGAAGAGAGGTTGTTGTTTTCAGCAGACAATGAGACACTGACTATAAAACCAGTTAATAGGTCTGATAGCGGCGATTATATGTGCCAGGCATGGGGCCACAGTAATAATGAAACCAGCGATCCATTTTCACTGACGATTTCCTGTAAGTACAGACCCAGTGGAAGGGGTTTATGCTTCGTGATGACTTCTCTTTTTACTGGGGTTCACTTACTGACAACATGCTTGAATTAAGAAAGTGGCATTAATTGGTTCAATCAATGGTTAAAATATCATCAGGAAATTGTACAAATTGAACTTCATGATAAGAGGGTTGGTGGGTTTTCTAATAGATGGTCAGTGGACAGACTGGCTGGTTAAACTTTAACCCATTAATGGACAGCATTGAATAAACATAGAAATGTAGAAATTAGGAGCAGGAGTAGGACATTTGGTCCTTCGAGCCTGCTCCATCATTCAATATAATTATGGCTGATCTCAATACCACACTCCCACATTCTCCCCATGATGCCTTCACACCTTTAGTGTCAAGAGAACTATCTTTTCCTTCTTAAGTAACTTCAATAACTTGGCCTCCATAGCCTCCTGTGGCAGAGAATTCCACAGTTTGCCACCCCCTGAGTGAAGAGGTTTCTCCTTACCTTAGTCCTAAATAGCCTTCCCCATATAACAATAGGTTAGGTGCACAATTGGTTAGGTGCATTGGCCACACTAAATTCTCCCCTAGTATACCCCGAACAGGCACAGGAGTGTGGCAAAACTTTCACAGTAACTTCATTGAGGTGTTAATGTAAGCCTACTTGTGACAATAATAAATAAACTTTCATATAATAAAACTTAAACCAGCCACAGATGGGACTGAAAAATTTACCCCTAACATCTAATCAGACAGGCAGGCTGTCCAACATACTTTCTACGTAATGTTGGCCACCCACAGTCTATCCACCTCTCGAACGCTGGAAGATTTAGACATTGAGAAACCTGGATATAAATCATTCCAATCTTGTCCAAATATTTTCCACCTCATTTGCCGAGTGCATATAACACTGACATCTTTCATGAAGTCTTGTGCTTGCTTTTAGCAAGTTGGTTTGTACTAAGCAGTGCTCCATCTTATTATTATTATATTTAGGAACACAGTAAGCCTGCATTTTAGTGATGTGTTCCCCAACAAAGACCCACACACTCTGGACATACTCCCTTCCACCTTCTTCCGCTGGGAACAAGATGCAAAAGTCTGAGATCAAGTACCAGCTGAAGCAAAAACAGCTTCTTCCCTGCTGCCACCAGACTTTGAATGGACCCAGCCTATCATGAAATCCGTACAGTGCAGGAGAGGCCATTCAGCCCATCGAGTCTGCATTGACTCCTAACAGAGTATCTTCCCAGGTCCTTTTTCCCACCCTATCTCATACATTTCACATGGCTAATTTAATCTAAACTACACATCTTTGAACTATGGGAGGAAACTAGAGTATCTGGAGCAATCCCACGTAGACACAGGGAGAACGTGCAAACTACACACAGACACCCACAACTGGAATTAAACATGGGTCCCTGGAGCTACGAGGAGCCCCTGGAGCTTTAAGTGCTAACCACAATGCCACAGTGCTGCCCGAATAAGCTGATCTTTCTCAACACCGTATCAGTAGCTGCAACACTATGTTCTGCACACTCTCCTTCTCTCCTATGTACTCTATGAATGGTATGGTTTGTATAAATACTAAGGATGTCGGAATCTGAAACAAAAACAGAAAATACTGCAAAATCTCAGCAGGTCTGACAGCATCTGTGGAAAGAGAATGGAGCCAAGGTTTCAAGTCTAGATTACCATTTGTCAGAGTGCTCTGAAGAAGGATCATCCAGACTCAAAACATTGGCCCTATTCTCTCCCCACAGATGCTGTCAGACCTGCTGAGATTTTCCAGTGTTGTCTGGTGGCAGCAGGAAAGAAGCTGTTTTATTTTGTCTGATGTGGTGATGCCGGTGTTGGATGCGGGGGTAAATGCAGGAAGAAGTCTCACAACACCAGGTTAAAATCCAACCTATTTATTTGACAGTAAACACACAAGCTTTTGGGGTTTGTCCCTTTGTCAGGTGAGTGAAGAATTTTGGAGAATGGAGAGTAACCTGTAAACTGTCTGTGCTGTTAATGATCTGTCTGAGGCCAGAACTCTCCATTCACCTGACGAAGGGGCAAACCCCGAAAGCTTGTGAGTTTACTATCAAATAAATCAATTGGACTTTAACCTCGTGTTGTGAGGCTTTGTCTGCATAGAGCTCAGGAAACAAAACTTTTCACTGTATACCTGTAATGTGACAATAATAAGTCAAATCAGAGCAAAAGATCATTACCTAGAGCAGCACATGTTACTTCATTCCAGATGGGCCGGACATACACCAGCTTAACACTGAGGATGAGAAGGAAGCCTACGTTCCAGGATCTAATGTCACCTTCATATGTTCTGCGGATTCCAATCCACTGGCAACATTTGAGTGGCTGCTAAATGGCAAACTCCTTCAGCAGACAGATCCAAAACTGCACCTCTTCAACATCACCACAGATGACTTTGGGAATTACACCTGCAAGGCTCATAATAACCGGACTGATTTATACGCGGAGGCTACAAAGCAAATCTCCCTAATCGGTAAGCAAACACAAGGATGGGGAAGCGTGCCAACTGCAAAGCCACAGAGTTCAGGGTGGACCCAAAGATTCACCATTAATAACAACCCACCTTGTTTTAAAGTATATTTGGAAATTTGCTATAGAACGCATCCTGTCCATTAGTATCACTGTCAATGTTACCGATTCACTTTGTCATCAGTATGTGAATAATGATATGTCAACAGCTCAATTCTCAGATGTAAACGGGCTTTTTAATTAATTAGGTTAGCCTCCCAAAGAAATTAAAAGAGGGAGAGATGAAGGGGACCAAAGTAGCCAATCAGCGAAATGCTAATCACTGGCATTGCTTAATGGTTGAAATATTGCAATCACTATCATTAAACTAGAATATTGCAGAATTAAATGGTCAGAGCCTGAAAGAGAGGGGGTGTAGTTTATAATCCAGATTATAACATAGAGAATGAAATGCACGTAAAAATGTACCCCTCCCCCAACCACCCTCCCCCAACACGCATACACACGGAAACACAGGATCACACAGAGAAATACAACAGAAACAACACACACACACAGACATACACAGACACACACACACACACACACACACACACACACAGACATACACACACACAGACATACACACACAACACACCACACAGACATAACCACACAACATACACACACACAGACATACACACAGACATACACACACACACACATACACACACAGACAGACACACACACAGACATACACACAGACACACACACACAGACACACACACACAGACACACACACAGACATACACACACACAGACATACACACACACACACACAGACATACACACACACACACACACACACACAGACATACACACAGACATACACACACACACACACAAGAATACACACACAGACAGACACACACACAGACATACACACAGACACACACACACAGACACACACACAGACATACACACACACAGACATACACACACACACAGACAGACAGACACAGACATATACACACAACCACACACACACACACACACACACACACACACACACACACACACACACACACACACACACAGAGAAACATACACATGCACACACACAGACACACAGAAACATACACATGCACACAGGCATGGTTAGTAAGCTTACAGATGAAACCAGGATTGATGACATAGTGGACAATGAAGAAAGTTATCTCCCATTGCAGTGGAATCTTGATCAATTAGGCCAGTGAGCTGACGAATGGCAGATGGAGTTTAATTCAGATAAAAGCCACGTGATGCATTTTGGTAGATTGAATCAAGGCAGGACTTAATCAGTTAATGGTAGGGCACTGGGGAGAGTTACAAAACAAAGAGATCTAGGATTAAAAGTTCATAGCTCCTTGAATGTAGAATCACAGGTGGACAGAGTGGTGAAGAAGGCATGCTCGGTTTCATTGGTCAGAACATTGAATACAGGAGTTGGGACGTCTTGTTGAAGTTGTACAAGACATTGGTAAGGCCACACTTGGAATACTATCTACAGCTCTGGTCATCTTATTATAGAAAGGATATTATTTAAACTAAAAAGAGTGCAGAAAAAGTTTGCTAGGATGCTACCGGAACTTGATGGATTGAGTTATAAGAGAGGCTTAATAGACTGGAATATCTTTTCTCTAGAGTGTAAAGGCTGAGGGGTGATCTTATAAAGGTCTATCAAATAATGAGGGGCATAGATTGGCTAGATAGTCAATATCTTTTCCTAAACGTAGGAGAGTCTAAAACGAGAGAGCATAGGTTTAAAATGAGAGGGGAGAGATACAAAAGTGTCCAGGGAGGTAATTTTTTCACACAGAGGTGGTGAGTTCTGGAACAACTGCCAGACGTATTAGTAGAGGCGGGTACAATTTTGTCTTTTAAAAAGCATTTGGACAGTTACATTAATGAGATGGGTATAGAGTATATCTGGGTATAATATGAGTGAAATGGGGACAATTGGGACTAGCTTAGGGATTTAAGAAAAGGGCAGCATAGTCAAGCTGGGCCAACAAGTTGGGCTGTTTCCAAGCTGTAAACCTCTAGGACTCTATCACTCACACACACACACATACACACAGAAACACACACACACACAGAAACACACACACACACACAGAAACACACACACACACACAGAAACACACACACAACACAGAAACACAGAAACACACACACACACACACAGAAACACACAGACACAGACACACACACACACAGAAACACACACACAACAGACACACAGAAACACACACACACACACACACAGAAACCCACAGACACAGACACACACACACACAGAAACACACACACACACACACACACACACACACAGAAACACACACAGTCACCAAATCACAGAAACATATGCACCAAAACACGGAAACACACATATACGTGCACAGAAATACAGACAGAAATACACACACAGAAACACACAGGTGCACACAAGACACACATACACATACAGAGAATCACACAGAAACACCCTCAGAGGGGTAACATCTGAAGAGTGTCAAAGCCTAAAAATTATTAGACTTTTGACCTTGACTTGTGATTCCAAACTGACAACAGTGAATCACACCAAACCATCAATTTCCCCTGTCCCATCCCCACTCCCACCCTATCACCCTCACTCTCACCCCGTGTATGGAAAGCAGAGGAGAATCAGTCAGGGAGTATAACTAATCTTCAATCTAATACTGTCTGAATTATGAAGTCTTTTGAATGAGAAGGTTATGTTCTGACTTGCCTCAAGATCTGCAGACGCTATTATTTATTTTCTCTCCATGTATTTAACAAAGTCTTCAACTTGCCCTTATAATTGGCCTCCTAACATTCTCCTTAAAAGCTCAGTCCATTCCCCAGCCTCTGAAGGTCATTGCAAGTCAGTGCATGAGGTTAAATGGGATGATACAGAACTGCCCTATATCCCCAGCCCCGTGTCCTATCTGCTGGAGTGAATGTAAAGGAATGAGAACTGGCCAGCAAGCTATTTCACTTCATATTCAAATGTTGAATTACCTTCTTATCTGACCTGTTAAAGTTAAAAAAAAATGTTTGCATGTTTCACCCTCTCGAATAACGCTACATTTTCCTGTACAGTTTATGGTTGTGCATTAACCTCCAACATGTGCAGGCTTTGGAAACACCAGTGAGATCATTGGAGGGTTCTCTTCTTCAATGCAGCTAGGGGGTGGCATGGCGGCACAGTGAACTGGGTTCAATTCCGACCTCGGGTGACTGTCTGTGTAGAGTCATAGTGGTTTATAGCATGAAAACACGCCCTTTTAACCACTAAGCTAGACCCAATTGCCTGCATTTGGCCCTAGCCCCATACCCATCTTATCCTTGTAACTGTCTAAATGCTTTATAAAAGACAAAATTGTACCCACCTCTACTATTACTTCTGACAGCTTGTTCCAGATATTCACTACCCTCTGTGTGAAAAAAATTGCCCCTCGGGATGTTTTTTGTATCTCTCCCCTCTCATCTTAAAGAGTGGAGTTTGTACATTCTTCCGTGTCTGCGTGAGTTTCCTCCGGGTGCTCTGGTTTCCTCAAAGATGAGGAAATCTTTCAAAGTTCAAAGTTCAAAGACGGGCGGATTAGGTTGATTGGCCATGCTTAGTTGCCCTTTAGTATCCAGGGGACTATATGTGGAGTTACAGGGGTAGGGTATGGGTAGGATTGTTGTCAGTCCAGGCTCGATGGGCCAAATGGTCTCCCTCTATATTATAGATTGCATGATATTTAAAGTACTGTAACCCTGTCCTCTTCACTTACTACCTATGCATCAGGATGTGATGGTGAGATCTATTAATTCAGCTGGCTCTGAGAGCCATGTTCGTGGGAGTGTAACCCCACCTAGGAATCACAGGGTCTCGATTGGTTAAGGAAGAAATATATATTTAGAAAATGACCTCTGGTCTAATAAAAGGGAGTTGTTATTCAATTGAATGCCTTATTCACACCAGACCCCAGGATGGAGAAAGTGTAAGCTCACTCACAAGGTTGGAGATGGTCAAGATTGCGTGGCCCATTCATCTTTCTCACTGATGTCAATGAGCAATGAATTTGGATGAATCCGTAGAATTTCTACAATGCAGACAGAGGCCATTCAGCCCATCAGTTCTGCACCAACTCTCCGAATGATCATCTTACCCAGACCCAAACCACTGTGCCCCGATATCAACCCAAAGTGGGTGAAATTTATGCTGGGAAATAACACGGAATGACGGAAAAGCTGCCCACTTTGCAATCTGCCCCACCTGCTCCTTTCCCTGAGACAATATTATCCCCTTCCCCCAGAAATCCCTCCTTCAGTGGTGTCCTATTCCACCAGCAATATTGCCTCAAAATCTGATTCTCACTCCTGATTACTGGTGGTTTCAGTGACCTCTGCATTAATCTTTCATCTTCCTGCTATTGTGTCCCAGTAGCACCGCCACTCCTTGCTCTAACTTCCCTAATCCCATCAATTAGCATGTTTAATAGCTAAATGTTCTCAGCTATTAAACAGAGAGGTTTCCAAATCTACTGAAAAATTTCTGCATGTTTAGTAACCTGGGATGTAACTTTGAAGCTTAGCCCAGTTTCTTCTCTTTGCAAAAACATACTCTGTTCATAAAAAATTTTCAAGAGCAACCAAGAACAAAGTACAAAGGAAAATACAGCACTGGAACAGGTCCTTCAACCCTCCAAGCCTGCTCCGATCATGATGTTTGCCTAATCTAAAACCATACGCACTTACAGAATCTGTATCCTTCCATTCCCATCCTATTCATGTATTTGTCTAGTTGCCCCTTAAATGCCACTATCATACCTGTTCTCACCATCACCCCAGGCAGCACATTCCAGATATTCAACACCCTCTGTGTCAAAAAACCTGCCTCGCACATCTCCTCTAAACCTTTCTGCACACACCTTAAACCCATGTCCCTTAGTATTTGACTTTCCATCCTAAGAAAGAGCATCTGACTATCCAGTCTGTCCATGCCACTCATAATTTTATAAACCTTTATCTGGCCGCCCCTCAATTTCTGTCGTTCCAGTGAGAACAAACCAAGTTTATCCAACCTCTCCATAGCTAATACTCTCCAGACCAGACAGCATCCTGGTAAACCTCTTCTGTACCTCTCCAAACCATCCACATTTTTCTGGTAGTGTGGTGACTGGAATTATACACAACTGAAGATTACAAAACAGTCCAAAATGGTCAATGCAGAAAGTGCAATTATTTTCAAATTTTTGACATAGGTCATGCTGGGTTCTAGGTTGTTTTAATCTCACTTGTACACTTTTTGTTTTACATTTTGAGTGTCAGTTCGTGCATGGACGTATGCATAGAATCCCTACAGTGCAGAAGGAGGCCAGTTGGCCCAGCGAGTCTAAACCTACTCTCTGACAGAGTGGGTAGAGTTCTCCGACCAGTCATGCCGATGGGATTCTCTGGCCCAATAAATTGGTTGGATTTAAAATTGGTGTTGTAAAACTTTACTGAGTTTACCCCCAGTCCAACGCCGGCATCTCTACATCACCATCGGAAGCGCATACCCACCCATGGGTTTCCCATTGACAGCGGCGGGACCAGAGATTCCCGCCGTAAGCAAACAACGTGCCACCTCCTACTGGCGGGAAACACACAGCTGGGAAGCTGGACAATCTCGCCCAGTATCTTATCCAGGCCCAGTTGCCCACCATATCTCCGTAACCCCACACGTTCACCATGGCTAATCCATCTAACCTAGACACCTTGCGATACTGAGAAGCAATTTAACGCGGCCAATCCACCTAACCTGCACATCTTTGGAGCGTGGGAAGAAACCGGAGTACCCGGAGGAAACCCATACAGATGCAGGAAGAAAGTGCAAACTCCACATACACAGTCACACAAGGTAGGAATTGAACTCAGATCCCTGGCACGTGAAGCAGCAATGCTAACCACTGTGCCACCCATGCCGCTCCATAAAATATTAAATAACATATTATTCATAAAACACCTTAAAGAACATCACAAAACATTCTAAAATGACCAGTACAGAATGAGCAGTAATACTCAATCTTTCTATACAGATCATATTACACTCCAGGCTGCTTTAATACATGGATGAGAGCATGGTCATTGTAAAAAGTTAATTGAATGTTCAAATTATTGACATAAATCATACACTTGGCAAGTTATCCTTCTTGGTTTTGTTTCATGTCACTGCATTCCAAAACATTACCTCCCAGAACCAAGTGATGGGGAAATTGGCCTCTTAACCATTCTCTTCTTGTTGAGACAGATCGAGGTGTCAAATTCGTTCTGGAATCGCTGAAGGGGATCTGTGCTGAGAGGTTTGCTGAAAGCCATAAAAAGAACTGCAAGCATTCCGCAACTCTGCCACCCCCCTCCCCTACATCAATTTTTCTGCCAGATGTTTGTGGTTGTGTTGTGTAAATCCAGCTGTTTTGATTTCTCTGTGTCCTTTCAATACATATTTGCAGAACCACATTTTCACATTCCAACTCTTTGTCATGCAACAGGAGACAGTGTGGGTCAGAGAGTAGCCACATGTGAATTAACCTCAGTACAAGGCCTAGAAGGTATATTCAGCCTGTTGTACCTTCCGGTATTTCTAACAGATTGGCTGGTATTTCTGCTCTAAGTGAATTTAAATCTGTGTCATCAGCTGGTGAAGTTTATTTAAAAAAATTCTTTCACGGGATGTTGGCTCGACTTGCAGTTGTTGCCCATCCCCTAATTACCCTTAAACTGATTGGCTTGCTAGTTCATTGCTGTGAGCATGTAGGCCATTCAGCCCCTCCAGCCAACTCTGCTATTCAATAGGGCCATGGCCTATCTATGTTTCTAACCCCACATTCACATCTACCCCCAATATTGCCCTACAAGAATCTCTCTACCTCCACCAGTACTGGTACAGCCTGCGATGCTCTCAACCCACAGAGGGATCATTTGTAGAACAAACTGCTTCGTGTGGCCAGTGTCATTTCCCTAACCTTGCAGATTTATCCGTACAAGATGCAATGATCGTAGTTGGTTTATTGTGTAAATTAAGTAAGAAGTGATTGTTGTACAGCTGCTTTGTAGCACTATGCACTGATTTGTTCATGAAGTGATGTGCTTCATTATGAGTAAACAATTGTTGCTCCAACTTGCAATTTCATTTAGCAGCAAGCACAAAGGCAGACAGCAAGAATTACCCAAAGTTGCTCCCAGCCCTAACCTGCATATCTTTGGACATTATGGGACAAATTAGCATGGCCAATCAACCTGACCTGTACACTGTGGGACACTAAGGGGAAATATAGCATGGCCAATCCACCTAACCGATGCATCTTTGGCCATCAGGAGCAATTTAGCATGGCCAATCAACCTAACTTACACATCTTTGTACTGTGAGAGGAAACTGGAGCACCCAATGGAAAACCATACAGACACAGACAGAATGTGAGAACTCTTCACAGTAACCCAAGACCGGAATTGAACCCGGGTCCCTGGCGCAATGAGGCAGCAGTGCTAACCACTGTGTCACCGTGCCACCCAGTCAATGCAGTTCCAAACACAGCACAGAATAAACAGGATTGTTTTCTCAGAATAAAACTGTGATTTTTTTTGTTTTAGAAGGTATTACCAAACCAAAAATCATTGCCAATGCTACACATCCAGTGGAAGGCAATGACACCGTGACTCTGACCTGTGATGTGTCTGGTCATTTTCGTTCCATTATTTGGGCCAAGAATCAGCAGGTACTCGCAAGTGAAGGAAACATGAAACTTTCGGAAGGGAATAAGACGTTAACACTCAGTGCAGTGAACAGATCGGAGACGGGGAACTACACGTGTAAAGCCCTGAGCGCGATCAGCAGCAAAGAGAGCAACCAGTTCGAACTAATCATTTACTGTGAGTATTGAATTGTCTTTTACTGAATTATATAGGACATAGAACAACACAACACTGGCACAGGCCCTTCAGCCCTCAGTGCTGTGCCGGACATGATGCCAAATTAAACTAAACCCTTCTGCCTGCCCTTTGTTCATATTCCTCTACTCCTTGCACATTCATGTGCTTATTTAAAAGCCCTTAAACACCTTTATTGTATCTGCCTCCTCAACCACCCCGGCAGCAAGTTCATAGTCTGAGGATTCGTGGTAGACCATTTAGGATGGAAGTGAGGAGCCATTTCTTCACCCAAAGAATGGTGAGTCTGTGGAATTCATTAGCATAGGAAGTAGTTGATGCCAAACCATTTAATGTATTCAAGAAGTGACTGGAAACAGCACATGGGGAGAAAGCAGGATTAGACAATTGAGTTGGTTGAGCCATAATTGTGATGAATGGTGGAACAGCCTCAAAGGCCAAATAGCCTCCTTCTCCTCCAGTCTTCCATGTTTCTATGTTCCAGCCATCTAACGCTTACTGCGAAAAAACTTGCCCCTCACATCTCCTTTGAACTTTTCCCCTAACATCTTAAATGCATGTCCCTTAGCATTAAACATTTCAACTCTGGGAAAAAGATTCTGATTGTCAACTCTATCTATGCTGTTATCGTTTTGTAGACTTCTATCAAGTCTCCCCTCAGGCTCCGCCGCTCCAGAGAAAACAACCCCAGTTTGCCCTGCCTCTCCTTAAAACTCATACCCTTTAATCCAGGCAGAATTGTATCTTACAACTTGTGGTCAAGAGTGTGGTGCAGTAAGTTAGCGTCCTTGAGTTCAAATCCCACTCCAAGACTTGACAGCCAAGGAAGGTGTATTTAAACATAGAACATAGAACATTACAGCACAGAACAGGCCCTTCGGCCTTCGATGTTGCGCCGACCAATATAAAAAGCAATGCCCCTCCAAACTAAACCATTCCCTTCTCTTCCATATACTTATCAACTAACCTCTTAAACGCCACCAAACTTGGCGCATCTACAACCGCTGCAGGCAGGGCATTCCACTCCCGAACCACCCTTTGGGTAAAGAACCTACCTCTGATATCCGTCCTATAACTATCACCCCTTAATTTAAAGCTGTGTCCCCTCGTGCTAGCTTTCTCCATCCTAGGAAAAAGGCTATCACTGTCCACCCTATCTAAACCTCTAATCATCTTATATGCTTCAATAAGATCCCCTCTTAGCCGCCTCCTTTCTAACGAAAACAACCTCAAATCCTTCAACCTCTCTTCATAGGACCTGCCCTCCATACCAGGCAACATCCTGGTAAACCTCCTCTGTACCCTCTCCAATGCCTCCACATCTTTCTTATAATGTGGGGACCAGAACTGCACACAATACTCCAAGTGCGGCCGCACTAGAGTTTTGTACAGTTGCAACATGACGTTGCGGCTCCGAAATTCAATCCCTCTACCAATAAAAGCCAAGACTCCATATGCCTTCCTAACAACCTTCTCGACCTGACTGCCTACTTTCAGGGATCTATGCACATACACACCAAGAGCCCTCTGTTCATCTAGACTACTAAGAATCCTACCATTTGCCCTATACTCTACACATTTATTATTTCTGCCATAGTGCATTACCTCACACTTTTCCACATTAAACTCCATTTGCCACCTCTCGGCCCAGCTCTGCAACTTGTCTAAGTCCCTCTGCAAACTATAACACCCCTCTTCACTATCTAAAACAGGTTGAGTGATAACCTGCAAACCTTCCAATGGCTGGCTTTAAAAATGAGAAGGAAAAATATGATCACTAACAAATCCTGTCAGCCAAATAGAACCACAGTTTGAGTATAGGATTATTTTAAAATTTAACTGAAGTGTCAGGCGCAATCTCGTGGGTTATGTTTGAAGGTATAAATTATTCTTCAATAGGCTTTAAGAAAAAGCAAAGTACTTGGAATCCGATGTTTTAATTCCTGTTTTAAAGATATTGGGTGAGATTTTCTGGCCTCCTCCATGGTGGGGTCTTCTGATCCTGCCATTGTCAATGGGATTTCCTGTTGAATCCACCTCATGGTGCCGTGAAGCCCATGACAGCGGTTCAGGAACCAGCAGGACCAGAAGACCCAACCTGAGAGAACAGACATTCAATCTCGTCCATTTTGAAACATTTCATTGGACTGTACATTTCCTCCATGAATGAGATAGGATGGTGTAGGAATATAGGAACACGGGAATTAGGGGCAGAAATAGGCTAATTCAGCCCTTTGAGCCTGCTCCATTATCCAATCAGATCATGGCTGATCACTCTCTGCACTCAAATCCCACATCTATCCATCCCTTTAACCATTTTTTAAATCAGAAATATATCTATCTTCTTCTTGAAATCATTCAATGATTCAGACTTCACCACACTGTGGGGCACTGAGTTCCATAAGTTCCCCACCCTCTGTGAGAAATAGTTTCCCCTCATCTCAATTTTCAGCCTACCACTTCTCAACCTATACCTGTTGTTCTAAGTTGCCTCATAAGGGAAAACATTTGATCTAGGTTTACTTTATCAATCAATCTCTTTTAGTATTTTGTATACCTCAATCAGATACCCTCTCATTCTCCAGTCAGTATAAGCCCAAACTGTTTAATCACTCCTCATGCATCAACACTTTCATCCCAGAATCAAAGAACAAAGAACAAAGAACAACACAGCACGGGAAACAGGCCCTTCGGCCCAACGAGCCCGCGCCGCCATCCTAACGTCTTAATGACATATAGAGACCAATATAGGGACAATTTGTTACCCAATCAGCCTAAGAGCACATTTTTTGGGATGTGGGAGGAAACCGGAGCACCCGGAGAAAACCCACGCAACCATGGGGAGAACGCGCAAACTCCCGCAGACACAGGCCCAAATCCATGTGTCTGCACAGCAACAGCGATAGTCTCTGAGCTGTCATGTTGCCCATCTGATGGTCCAGTTTAAGCATACACTAACGACATGAAGCACTAGGCCACTCCTGAAGTAACATCCAGGAGCAGCCCTCGCACGACCTGCCGAATGCATGCACCTTGTTGGTCAACAAGGTGGACCGAACAGCCTGTGGAAACAATTAAAGTATTTAAACAGTCCTCCTATATCCCTCTATCTGCAGACCGCTCATGTGGCTGTCCAAGAGACCCTTAAACAACCCTAGCGTGCCTGCTCCCACCACCTTACTCGGTAGTGCATTCCACACCCCCACTACCCTTTGTGTGAAAAAATGCCCTCTAATATTAGTCTTATACATAGCCCCCCTCACCCTAAGGCCGTGACCCCTCGTTCTATCCGAATCTAATGGTGGAAAAAGCTTACCACCATTTACTCTATCTATACCCCTCATAATCTTATATACCTCTAATAGATCCCCTCTCAGCCGACGTCTTTCAAGGGAAAACAACCCCAGTGCGTTCAACCTTTCCTCGTAAGACAGCCCTTCCATACCAGGCAGCATCCTGGTAAATCTCCTCTGCACTCTCTCCAGGACTCCACATCCTTCCGGTAGTACGGCGACCAGAACTGGACGCAGTACTCCAAGTGAGGCCTAACCAACGTTCTATACACTTGCAACATCAAACTCCTACTCTTGTATTCTATATCCCTTCCTATGAAGGCTAACATACCATACGCTTTCTTTATCACTTTTTCCACCTGTACTGACACCTTCAGAGACTTGTGAACCTGCACCCCCAGGTCTCTCTGCGTCTCTATACTCCGGATAGTTTTACCTTTTATCCTATAACTCCCCTCTACATTATTCCGGCCAAAATGCATCACCTCGCATTTATCCGGATTAAATTCCATTTGCCATCTATCTGCCCAATCTACCAGCCTATCTATGTCCTGTTGTATTGCCTGGCACTGCTCCTCAGTCCCCGCCAATCCAAGTATCTTAGTGTCATCAGCAAATTTGCTGATCACACCACCTACCCCCTCTTCCAAGTCATTTATATAAATCACAAATAGAAGAGGTCCTAGTACTGAGCCCTGTGGCACACCACTAGTGACTGACCTCCAGTTGGAAAAAGAGCCTTCCACTACTACCCGCTGTCTCCTCCTCCCAAGCCAGTTCTCAACCCATCTACATACCTGGCCCTGTATACCATGCGCCTTCACCTTTTTTATCAGCCTACCATGGGGAACCTTATCAAACGCCTTACTGAAATCCATGTAGATGACATCAACGGCTTGTACTTCATCAACCGTTTTTGTCACCTCTTCAAAAACTTCCACTAGGTTCGTAAGGCACGACCTCCCCTTAACGAAGCCATGCTGCGTATCCCTGATCAGATCGCAGCACTCCAGATGCTCATACATCCTGTCCCTGAGGATCCTCTCCATTAGCTTATCTATAACTGAAGTCAAGCTCACCGGCCTATAGTTCCCTGGGTTATCCCTCTGACCCTTTTTAAACAAAGGTACTACATTTGCAATCCTCCAGTCCTCTGGGACCTCACCTGTGTCCAAAGAAGAGACAAAGATTTGCGTCAGAGGCCCAGCAATGTCATCTCTCACCTCCCTTAGCAGCCTGGGATAAATACCATCAGGCCCCGGAGCTTTATAAGTCTTTATGCTACCTAAAAGCCCCAACACTTTGTCCCTCGTAATGATTATTTCCTTTAACGGGTCCTCAAAATCCTCAAAGCCAGCATCAGACATCAGGCCCCTCTCCCGCGTGAATACTGACGCAAAGTATTCATTCAGGATCTCCCCCATCCCCTCAGGCTCTAAGCATAGATCCCCTCCTCTGTCCCTGAGAGGTCCAATCTTCCCTCTAACCATCCTTTTGCTCCTTACATAGGAGTAAAATGCCTTAGGATTTTCCTTAATCCTACCTGCCAAAGCCATTTCGTGGCCCCTTTTTGCCTTTCTGACACCCCTTTTAAGATCCCGTCTACACTCTCTATATTTTTCCAGCGCTGCCTCTGTCCCCAATTGCCTGGATCTAATGTACGCCTCCTGCTTCTTCCTGACCAAGTCCTCAACATCCCTAGTAACCCACGGTTCTCTAATCCTACCCTTCCCATCCTTTCTCCTTACCGGCACGTGTCTATCCTGCAAAAATTTTAGTTTTCTCTTGAAAGATTCCCACATGTGCAGCATCGACCTACCCTTGAACAGCTTATCCCAGTCGGTATCCTTAAGATCCTGCCTAATCTGGCTATATCTAGTACTCCCCCAGTTTAACACCCTCCCCTTAGGGCAGGCTTCATCTTTTTCCATTAATACCCTAAAGCAGACAGAGTTGTGGTCACTGTTAGACACATGCTCTCCTACTACAATGTCAACCACCTGCCCTGGCTCATTCCCCAGAACCAGATCCAGTATAGCCCCCTCTCTAGTCGGGCTATCCACATACTGCTCCAAGGACCCTTCTAAAACACACTGTACAAATTCCTCCCCTTCCGCACCTTCCGCTCTCGGCACCTTCCAATCTACCCCAGGGAAATTGAAATCTCCCATTACAATTACCCTATTCTTCCTACACTTATCTAAAATTTCCTTACATATCCCTTCTTCCACGGCACGCGGACTGTTGGGTGGTCTGTAGTACACACCCAACATAGTAACCTCTCCCTTCCTATTCAATCTGGTGAACTGCCTCTAATCCCACCACATCCTTCCTCAAATAAAGAGACCAAGCCTAGACACCCTACTCCAAATGTGGGTCTTATGCTATACAATTGCAACAACACTTCTCTATTTTTATACTCAGGAAGTGATTAAATAGGAAGTAGGATGAACTATGCTCCTATTGAATGGTGGAGTAGGCTCGAGGGGCCACATAGCCTACTCCTGTTCTTATTTCTTATGGTCTGGGAGGTAGAGTGAGGAAATAAAAACACAGTTTCAAATGGGAATTGGAATAGCTCACCTTGGGATATATTAACAGATGCGCATTTTAGTGAATGCATTCATAATGTCACCAAACAGGTTAGTTATCAATCAGGTTACAAATCCTCCAAATATGCCAATGGCTGATGACAAGAGTGGAAGAGGCTCCTGGTCAGCCATGTTGATGAGGAGTGGTGCCCCTTAAGCTAAATAATCGTAGTGACAGATTAGTGAACTATTGTTTGAATTATCAACTACTGAAAAATTCTGCCTTAGTGCACTACTGGGTGCAGGAAGAGAATTGGAGTTGGAATATTTCAGCAGTGTACTTTAAGCCATGATAGTTAGCAGGGTTTTCTGATGAGGTGGCAAATACACTGAGGAAACCAATGTCACAATGTCACCAAGGTCAAACTATTAAAAAGCAGTGCTGAATAGTCCTCGTTCTCCTTATGCTGACACTATAGTTAAGGAAGCCCACCAACACTACTTTGTCAGAAGACTAAAGAAATTTGGCATGTCAGCTATGACTCTCACCAACGTTCACAGATGTACTATAGAAAGCATTCTTTCTTGTCGTATCACACTTGGCACAGCTCCAGCTCTGTCCAAAATTGCAAGGAACTACAAAAGGTCATGAACGAAGCCCAATCCATCACACAAACCAGCCTCCCATCCACTGACTCTGTCCATGCTTCCCGTTGTCTCGGTAAAGCAGTCAGCATAATTAAGGACCCCATCCACTTTGGACATTCTTCCTTCAGGAAAAAGAGATAAAAATCTGAGGTCACGTACCAATTGACTCGTGATAGTTTCTTCCCTGCTGCTGTCAGACTTTTGAATAGACTTACCTCGCATTAAGTTGATCTTTCTCTATATCCTAGCCATGATTGTAACACAATATTCTGCACCCTCTAATTTCCTTCTCTATGAACGGTATGTTTTACCTGTATAGTGCACAAGAAACAATACTTTTCATTGTATGTTAATACATGTGACAATAATAAATCAAATTGAAAACAAATTATATTGATGGTCTCAGCTACAGAATACATGTTATCAGTAAAAAAAAAGAATCAATTCTACATTTTCTTAATCTAATTTTCTGCCTTTCATTAGTTGAAAAGTAATTTAATTTAATGTCCATACATCAGTGTAAACCTTTTTCACTTATTTCAGCCAATTGCTCAATACTTCCCAACATAATGGTTTTTCATTTGCCCATTTCATTTGACCATGTTACATCTCTCTTGGCTAAAGTTATTTCCCCGTTGCCTGGATACGGTAACCACTGCAAAGGTTAAAGTTGAGGTTCCCACCGGCTCACCGCCAAGTTGAGGAGACATATTTTCCTGCATCCAGGGTCACGCCCAATCTATGTCTGGGCTGCGAACCAACAATTCAGAAAATTGCAGAATGTGTTATAGACTCATAAAGGTTTACAGCATGGAGACAGGCTCTTCAGCCCAACTGTCCACATCTTATCCTGAATGTGTGCCTAATGAAAAAGCCTTCCCTGTCCAAGGCATTCCAATGTGTAAGATTTTAAGTTCTGGGAGCCACAGGCATCGTGTTTTTGCTTTAATTCAAGTAGTTTATGTCATGATTTCAATCAGGCCATTGAGGTTGACCAATTGGAATATGAACACCCTTGACTAAGGAATCAATTGATAGACCCATCAGGAAGTCTTTTCCTTGTATTTAACTGGGAGTGTCAATTCTTCTGGGACTCCCAAAAGTATTCTGATTGCACTCTGTGAAATACTGTTGGAATTGTAAATAAAGGGATTTTGTTGAAGGGACTTCTGCTTCCAAATACTTTTTACAGTTTATTAAGAAGGAACAGTTTAGATCTGATCCTTTAGCTAAATAGATAAGATAAAAACAACCTGGGACAACAAAAAGTATTCCAGATGACAAATCAGTGATTAAAACAGAGTTTGTTAATCACAATGGCAGCATTCTGCTACGTAACTGTTTATCCTACTCACTCGAGATACAACTTTCCTTATGGTTCCCTCACACCCATTGTTCTAATTCCTAATCATAATGTGACTGCCAAACCATGCACTTGCTGACATAGAGTCATGGAGATTTACAGCATGGAAACAGGCCCTTCGGCCCAATTTGTCCATGCTGCCCAGTTTTTACCACTAAACTAGTCCCAATTGCCTGCTTCTGGCCCATATACCTCTATACCCATCTTATCTTTGTAATTATCTAAATGCTATTTAAAATTGTACCCTTCTCAATTACTGCCTCTGGCAACTCATTCCAGACACTCACCACCCTCTGTGTGAAAAAACTGCCCCTCTGGACCCTTTTATATCTCTTCCCTCTGTTTTTAAATCTATGCCCTCTAGTTTTAGACTCCCTACCTTTGAGAAAAGATATTGACTATCCACCTTATCTATGCACTATATTATTTTATTGATCTCTATAAGTTCACCCCTAAGCCATCTACACTCCAGAGAAAACAGGGAGGAAATTTTCTTTTCTTTCAGAGAACTGTTAATCTGTTGAATTCTCTTCCCTGGGGGATAGTGAGGGCTAGGTCACCAAACATATTCAAGGCTAAATTAGATTGATTGGAGGAGAGAGGGTGGTGAGGAGGTAAATGACTGACGGAAATGTAGAGCTGAGTCCACAACCAGATTAGTCAACATCCTATCCAGTGACAAAGGGAGCCAGAAGAGCAGAATGGTCTCCTCCTGCTTCTAAGTCCTCTGTTGCTATGTTCCTGTGACAACATGATTGACACGGTGGTACAGTGGTTAGCACTGCTCACTTACGATACCAGGAATCCATGTTCGATAACCAGCTTGGGTCACTGTCTACATGGAGTTTGTAATTCTTCCTGTGTCTGTGTGGGTTTCCAGAAACTCTAGTTTCTTCCCACAAGTCTTCAGGACCTGCTGGCTAGATACATTGGCCATCCTAAATTCCTTCTCGGTGTACCCAAACAGCCGCTGGAGTGTGGCAACCAGGAGTATTTTCACAGTAACTTCATTGCAGTGTTAATATAAAGTAAAGTTTATTTGTTAGTCACAGGTAAGCTTACATTATCACTGCAATGACGTTACTGTGAAAATCCTTGAGTTGCCATAGTCCGGTGCCTGTTCGGATACACCGAGGGAGAATTTAGCATGGCCAAGGCACCTGATTAGCATGTCTTTCAGATTGTGAAGGCACCTGGCGGGAACCCATACCAAGACAGGGAGAACATGCAGACTCCACACAGACAGTGACCCAAGCCGGGAATCGAACCCGGGTCTCTGACACTGTGACGCAGCAGTTCTAACCACTGTGCCACCATGTTGCCCTAATGTGAGCATATTTATAACAATAAATAAATAAGCTTAATCTTGATTATTAACTAGTTTATTCTTTGACAAGTTGTCTGGTAAATAGTGAGATTAGGAGGTTGACAATCAGATCAGTTGATAGAATTATTAGCTGATTGCAGTTTCTGGTTAGAATACAAAAAAAAACCGTGTACGCCCACTTAAAGGTAAAGCAGATTAAAGTCAATAAATTTCATTCTCTGGCAGTCGTTCCATGGACGTACAGAGTCTCCTATTGTCCTGATGTTACATTTTTATATGTTAATATATCTGCAGATGGACCGGATCAAACCCAATTGCTGATAGCATCAAAGGAACATATGATTCTCTACGGATCCAACATTACCCTCACATGTGAAGTGGAGTCCTTTCCACCTTCTGAATTTCGGTGGTATCGAAACGGGGCCAATCTGCACCATGACGAAGAGCGGTTGACCATCAGTAACATCACCCAGGGCAACTCGGGCAATTACACGTGTGAAACCTACAATGAGAAAACAAAGCGCACACAACAAAAAACAATGCAAATCTTTCCGTCGGGTAAGTAACCCGATTCCATGAATCTTTCTTGCAAAATGTGAGAAGAGAAAAAGAATCGTTTGAGTTAGATCAGCTCACAGTTGCCAGAATCAGGATAAGACCCACTTTAGCCCTCTTCCTAATCATGCCAATAATGTGATGTAGTTTTCTACCACTCTTTGTGACTATTTTTTTGACATGTCCTCTTTGAGCTGAAAGCACAAATGTCACAATTCTCGCTCAGCCAGAGGATCAGTGACTGTCAGGCCTGAAGATTCATTTAAAAACTCATTCCCCCCCCTCATTCAACACCACCATCACAGTTCTTAGTGGCTCTGAGTTCGATTGTCAGAGGCTTTAAGTTGGGCCGCCAGAGACAAGACATGAAAACAGACAGTGTGGGAAATACTTGGCAGGTCTTATAAGGAAAGATTAAGCAATTTAGGCCTCTGCTCATTGGAGTTTAGAAGAATAAGAGAGATCTAACTGAGGTAAAGTGTATTTATTAGTCACAAGCAGGCTTACATTCACACTGCAATGAAGTTATTGTGAAAATCCCCTAGTCACCACACTCAGCACCTGTTCAAGTACACCGAGGGAGAATTTAGGATGGCCAATCTATTGAGCCAGCATGAACTGAAAACTTGTGGGAGGAAAGTGGAGTTTCGGGAGGAAACCCACACAGACACAGGGAGAATGTACAAACTCCACACAGACAGTGACCCGAGCTGGTAATCGAACACGAATCCTTGGTGTCGTAAGCCAGCAGTACTAACCACTTGCCACCGTGCCAATCACATTGTCACAGCATCTGTGAAGCAATAAAGAGACAGAGTTAATACTTCAGGTCTGTGAAATGAACTAGTCTGATATATGATGGCTTATGTATCATCACAGACCTGAGTAATGGCTCCAGTCGACAGGAGGAGGTTGCACAATCTTTAGTTGTAATAAGTGGCACAGAGGTTAGCACTGCTGCCTCACAGTGCCAGGGACCCAGGTTCAATTCTGGCCTTGAGTGACTTTCTGTGTGGAGTTTGCATGATCTCCCCATGTCTGCTTGGGTTTCCTCTGTGTGCTCCGGTTTTCTCCCACCGTCCGAAGATGTGCAGGTTAGGTGGATTGGCCATGCTAAATTCTCCCTCAGTGTACCCAAACAAGTGCCCGAATGTGGCTCCCAGGGGATTTTCGCAATAACTTCATTGCAATGTGAATGTAAGCCTGCTTGTGACTAATAAATATACTTTACCTCAGTTAGATTCCTCTCATTCTTTTAAACTCCACCAAGTAGAGGCCTAAACTGCTCAATCTCTCTTCATAATATAAGCCCTTCATCCCTAGAATCAATACGGTGAACCTTCCCCCCGCAACTCCCTCACGTGCGCCCCTACCTCACCAGCCCTCTGCCTGCCTCCTTGATCTGCCCTCTTATCTTAACCTCAGTGAAAACAGGGGAGATACCCACTGGTGCATCTTCATGTCACCTCCCCAGCTACTAGTCTGTCAGCCTGACCAAAGTCTTCTTTCTATTCTTCCAGGTCCAAGAATGTTGGTACCTTTTATGTAATCCGCATCTATTACCCTTCCCTGTAAAAATGTTTGCCGGTTCTACGGGGCTATTATAAAATAAACTCACAAAGTGTTGCCATTAATTACCAGGAAATTCTTGCTACCAAACATGTGTTAGAACCCTGATATACAGAGGGATCTGAATGTCCTAGAAACATGGAATGATAGGAGCAGGAGGAAGCCATATGGCCCTTCGAGCCTGCTCTGCATTCATCACAAGCATAGCTGATCGTCCAACTCAATAGCCTAATCTTGCTTTCTCTCCATTATTTTTGATCCCATTTGCCCCAAGTACTATATCCAGCCGCCTCTTGAATACATTCAATGAATTCCACTAGCTCACCACTCTTTAGGTGAAGAAATGTCTCCTTATCTCCATCTTAAATGGTCTATCCTGAATCTGTGATCTGGGGTTCTGTATTCCCCAACCATCCTCCTTGCATCCAGCTTGGCTAGTTCTGTTAGAATGTTATAAATCTCTATGAGACCCCCCCCTCATTCATCTGAATTCTAGCAAAAACAATCCTAACCTAGTAAATGTATGTAACGCTTATATCAATCCCGCCATCCCCGGAATCAGCATGGCAAACCTTTGCTATACTCGCTCAAGAGCAAGAACATCCTTCCTCAGAAAAGGAGACCAAACTGCACACAAGGCCCGATGTATGAATGATAAAAAATGTAGTGTTTAGGCACACTCAGTGAGTAGGAAGGCAAATGGAATGGTGGCCTCTATTGCAAGAAGAATGGAGTACAAAAAGAGGGAAGTTTTGTTACAGCCATACAGGGCATTGGTGAGACCACACTGACAGAGTAGAACATCGGCCTGCTTACATAAGAAGGGATGTATAAATTTTAGAAGCAGTTCAGGGAAGGGATTGGTGCCGGGGATTACTGGCATTGGTGTTATCTGAGGTGGAAATATTGGTCAAGTTGGGCCTGTACCCATTGACATTGCATGATTCAGAGATGACCTTCTTGAAATATAAGAGGGGGCTTGGTACCTTGGATGCTGAAAGAACATTTCCCCTTTTGGGAGAGACTAGGGATCTGTAGCCCACCAGGGATCTCCTATTTACGATGGAGATATGAAAAATCTTGGAATTCCCATTTCCAGGGAGCAATGGAGATAGAGTGGAATATTTTTAAGGCAGAATTAGATAGAATTTTGACTA
The DNA here is from genome assembly GCA_024679065.1 of Sphyrna mokarran. Lineage (NCBI taxonomy): Eukaryota > Metazoa > Chordata > Chondrichthyes > Carcharhiniformes > Carcharhinidae > Sphyrna > Sphyrna mokarran. The sequence goes on along the minus strand of JAGIQG010000016.1, from coordinate 6,615,689 downwards.
ACGACAGAGGGGGAGCAAGGGTGGAGAGGATGTCAAAGCCCTAGAGGCGAAAGGGATATAGGGGGAAGGGGGAGATCGGGATTTTGAATGCAGTGATCATCCATGATCATAATGAATGATGGAGCAGGCTTGAAGGACTGAATGATCTACCTCTGCTTCTGGTTTCTATGATAGAAATCGTAAGTTACTATCCAGGGTGTTAGAAAATCAAGATCTATAGACATGCATTTATCGATAAGCTTGTGTATGTGCAATGTTAATGATTGGACATAGTAATTAGGCAAGCCCAGAGTTGTAATTAGTTAATCATTAGCATGGAAAACAAACCAAGTAATTAGAGCTATTAATTGGAGTAGGATATTGATGGCTTTCGAATAAGTGTTCAATTTTGATCCGTATGTTAATTATTTGCTGATGAGCCAGAGAGCATAATTGCCATTGTGTGTCTTTGTTCAGGGAGTCTGTAAGCCACATGTGGTTTCCCTGCATGAAATAAAAGCCAATTTGAACTCCAAAGCTTAATCTGGTCTTTTAAGTGGAGCACACAATGGACCAGCTTGCTAGTCCCTTTTCCCCATAACAATATCCAATGGCATCTTTTTTCTCTTGCAATGAACTGTTCTGACTGAACAAGAAGGAAAATCAGATTGTGTGTGTGTGTCTCTGTGTGTGTCTCTGTGTATAATGGTGGCTGGAGAACTACTGCCTAAATATAACCTTATCCTTTATAAGTGCGTGCTAGGGGTGGATAGGGTAACTTTTGCTCCTTAAGGATTTTAGCAAGCTATTTTAACCAAACACGGGCAGCTTTCCTGGTCAAAATGCAAAATTAATCCAATTCAACTGCATAAATTTCTGTGAAAAGAATTTATTTTGGGTTTATAATCAGTTTCAAATGGATCCAATATTTTGCTCAGAGGGAAAGATAGGTGATGGGACAAAGTACACAAGAAAACAACTGATATGTATGTCTGCCAAAATTGACAACTTGATTTGTAATTGGAGTTAATTTGTCAATCGTGTTAATGATTATCAGTTTAAAAATGAAACTTGACTGATCCTTCCTGATGTATAAAGTGTACTTGTTTCTGAGTTTAGCTAAAAAGAAACATGCCATTGAAACCTCTCACCCTGCACTAATCAGGACAATTTGCGAGAATACCAAATTATAAAGGGAGCAATAATTTATATTGCACATGAAAGAGTGCTGATTGGCTGGCAAATTATAAAGAGAAGAACAATTTATACCACCCAATCAGAGTCCACTTGCCAAATAATCCGCATTCTATTCAAGCTCTCTATACAATTTGACATTCTTGTGAATTGTCCTGATGAGTGCCAGGTGAAAAAATTTAATAGTGTGTCTTTTTCTCCAGCAATACTCAGACTCTGTACATCAGAAGACTATTTGTACTTATTTTGGTGGCAGGATTGTGTCAATTACTTAACCGGCCTCCCCTCCTGCCCTTTCTTTCAGAGACAGACGATCTTGAAGATTACAAGAATAAGTCCTGGATTGCCGCTGCTGTTGTTGGTGTCCTGGCCCTGATTGCCATCTGCGCTTGTGTAATCTTTAAGCAGCGAGGTGTGTGACTTTCATTTGCTCACTCTCACCTGACACATTGAGCACAATAACTTTCTGAGCTGGCAGGATGCAAAGAGCTTACCGGAGTATTTGATTGGTGGCAGGGTGACACAATGGTTAGCCCCACAGTGGCAGGGACCCAGGTTCAATTCCAGCCTTGGCTCACTGTCCATGTGGAGTTTGCACTCTCATTGTGTCTGCATGGGTTTCCTCCGGGTGCACCAGTTTCCTCTCACAGTCCAAACATGCGCAGGTTAGATGGATTCGCCATTTTAAACATATGGCACTACTGGGATAGAGTGGAGTGGCCTGGGTATGAGATTATTTTGGGAGGTCGGTACAGACTTGATGGGCCAAATGGCCTCCTCCTATACTGAAGGCATTTTATAAATCTTCTATGATTCTATGATTAGAAAGGTTACTTATTACTTGGAAGGTGCAAGTCTAAATGGAGCGGAGGAACAGAAGGATCTCAGAGTACAAATGCATCCATTATCAAATGTTGCTTCATAGGTTAGCAAGAACCATAAAAACAGCAAATCAAAGCAATTAGCTTGACATTTAGAGTGATAGAATTAAAAAGTTAACCAATATCAAACCTTGTCTCAACCACATTTGGAACATTGTGCACAGCTTTGGTTACTAATTTATCAAAAGGATACACAGTTTATTGGAGAGGGTGCAGGGATGAAACCCAGGACATTATCAGGAAAGGATGAGATAGAACATAGAACATTACAGCGCAGTACAGGCCCTTCGGCCCTCGATGTTGCGCCGGCCAGTGGACCCTCTAACCTAAGCTATTCCAATATCATCCATATCTCTATCCACCGAACATTTGAATGTCTGTGCCATTTTCTTTTGGGAAAAGAAGGCTGAGGGATGATCCCCAATAAGTCTTGAAAAGTATGAAGGGTTCCGATAGAGTAGATACGAAAAAGATGTTCCCATTGGCAGAGAAGCATCATCACATGAGATAGTCACCAAAAAATCCAATAGAAAAGTCAGAAGAAACTTTTTTTACCCAGAGAGTGACCTGAATATGGAACTGGCCTCCACAAGGAGTGTTGGAAGTGGATTGTATACACACACACTTAAGGCAAAAATATAGAAGCATGTGAGGCAGAAAATTATATAGGGTCACTGTGATGGGTTTAGATGAGAGAAACTTGGAGGAGACTCCAGTGGAACATAATCTGAGGCCTCTTTGGGGCAGAAACTGCTCGCAGTGGGTAACTGGTCCTTTCTTCTGTATCATATATCTTACAGACTTGTGTTATCTTCTCAAGCAACTTGATGAACACGTTAATGAAAAGGCAAATTGAGTTTTTGTACATTCACAGGAAGTGGGTTTTGCTGGCTAAACCAACATTTATTGCCCATCCCTAATTGCCCTTCAGAAAGGATTGATGAGTTGCCTTCTTGAACCGCTGCAGCAAGGTGGCAAAGATCTGCCTCACAGTGCCAGGGACCTTAGGTTTGGTTCCAGCCTTTGGATGACTGTCTGTGCGGAGTTTGTGCATTCTCCCCGTATGTGCGTGGATTTCCTCTGGGTGCTCTGGTTTCCTCCCACACTCCAAAGATATGTAGGTTGGACGTACTAAATTTCCTCTTAGTATTCCAAGGTGTGTAGGTTACGGGGATTAATGGAGTAAAACATGGGGTTATGGGGCTCGGGCGGGAGTGTAGACCTTGGTGAGATGCTCAGTTGGTGTAGATTCGACAGGCTGAACGGCCTCTATCTGCACTGTAAGGATTCTATGATTCTATCTAGTGATGTGTCTGCTGCACTTGCCGTCAGCAATCATAGGTTTGGAAGGTGTTGCCTAAAGAACCTTGGTGAGTTCCTGTAGTGTACTTTGTGAATCGGATACGCAGCCGTCTGTGGTTAGAAGAAATGAGTCATAATTTCACATCACACAAAAACACATTTCAATTCTAACACTGTTGCAGTAACTGCCACATTGTGAGCGAGTTCAAAGCCCAACCTCTTTTTTTTCAAAGAACTTAATCTTGTTAAAATAATCTACCACAAGAACTCATATTGCTGCTTGCAACTGACTTGCGGTTAGGCTTTTGTCATTTTGCAGCGTTTGGAGAAGTCTACGTATAATTTCAGACTCTTACACTTCGGTGGCATTTCTGAATGAATTCTTCAAACATCTGACTCACTTTTTTTTCCATTTATGGGAAGTGGGTATCGTTTTGCTGGGCCAAAATTTATTGCCTATCTCTAGCTGCCCTCCATTTCAGAGGGCATTTGAGTGTCAATCATATTGCTATGAACTGAACTCACATGTATGTCAGATCAGGCAAGGACAGCATGTTTCCTTCCCTAAAAAGATACTAGTGATGGATTTTTATGATTGTTTCAATGTTAATTGTTAGAATTTTAAGTCCAGATTTTTATTGAACTCAGATTTCACCATCTGCCGTGGTAGGATTTGAACCAAGGTCTCCACGTTTTGGCCTGGATCGCTGGATTACTAGTTCAGTGAAAACACTCCTATTCAACTGCTCGTTTGTCACTATTTTATTCAGAAACATTATCACACAATCACAGAATCCCTACGGTAAAGAAGGGGCCACTCGGCCCATCGATTCCATACTGAGCATAATCCCACCCAGATCCCATCTCCGTAACCCTCATTTACCCTGTTAACCCTCCTGTCACTAGGGTCAAAATAGCCTGGCCAATCAACCTAACCCCTGCATCTTTGGACTGGCTGTCAAAATGATGATGGTGACGCCACAGTTAAGTTATTGAACAAGAGGACATTTGTTCTACGCTAGACATCATGACACACTGCATCTTTGAAACTCTTTCCTGTTCAGTTCTGGATTTCACCGATTATGACTATGTGTGATGAATGGTTTTGTTGATCGTTCCTGAGGACAGGTGGGGGAGGGAATTACACTCCCGAGAAAAAAGTCCCAGTATACCCTTGTAACTCAAACCATCAATTTGAATTGAAAAGGACCATTGTCTCCAATTGTAAGAGCCATGGGATTAATCCCTGCGCTAATCCATGAGGAAAGTGGAAAACAAAACATCACTGAACTTCAGAAATAACCGGAAGAATAGAGACAAGACTGAACCTGTCAAGAAAATGAATGAGTCATTTAGTTTCAACAGAATTTGAGTGCCCCAACTTGAGCAGAACAAGCAAAAAGTGAAATATTTCTGAAAGTAGTAGACAGATGGAAAGGAGAACACCGTTCGAGGTAATGCCTTGTCTCCAGGATTTTCCCGGGCATAGGGATGTTCCTATGGGAACGAATACAATCAATGGACTTCTGCTCACCCTACTGTGGAAAGGATGTTATTAAACTAGAAAGAGTGCAGAAGAGATATTTTAGGTTGCTACCGGGACTTGATGGTTTGAGTTATAAACATATACTGGGACTTTTTTCTCTGGAGCGTAAAAGGTTGAAGGTGAACTTATAAAAGCCTACAAAATAATGAGGGGCACAGATCAGTTAGACAGTCAACACCTTTTCCAAAAGGTAGGAGAGCCTAAACTAGACATGGGTTTAAGGTGAGAGGGGACAGATACAGAAGTGTCCAGAGCTGCAATTTTTTCACACAGAGGGTGGTGAGTGTCTGGAATAAGCTGCCAGCAGTAGTAATAGCAGCTACATGGGTAAGATGGGTATAGAAGGATATGCACCAAATGCGGGCAATTGGGATTAGCTTAGGGATTTAAATAAAAGAACAGCACGGATAACTTTGGCCGAAGGGCATGTTTCCATGCTGTAAACCTCTATGACTTTATAACATGTTGCATTTCCTAATGATTAAACAAAAATCAATAAATTAAGCAAACATAAGAGAGGTGGGTGATGGCCCCAGTTGGGACGCTTCACCCAATAAAAAAAATCAAAGGAAACTTAACCAAAATATCATTTCTGATAGGGCGGGGAGGTAATGATGCCCCCCCCCCCCGGCTCCATGTTTCCCACTGGGCCTGGAAGTGGATTTGTTAAATACAAGATCAGAAAATACCGACAGTGCAGAAGGAGGCCACTGGCCCACTGAATCTGCACCAAAAACAATCCCACTCAGGCCCAACTTCCTTGGGAGACATGGTTGCACAGTGATTAGCACTGCTGCCTCAAAGTGTCAGGGACCTGGATTTGACTCTCAGTTTGGGTTACTGTCTGTATGGACTTTTCAGTCTCTCAATGTCTGTGTGGATTTCCTCCGGGTGCTCCAGTTTCCTCCCATAATCCAAAAGACCTGCTGGTTAGGTGCACTAGCCGTGCTAAATTCTCCCTCAGTGTAACTGAACAGGTGTCGGAGTGTGGTGACTTGGTAATTTTCACAGTAACTTCACTGCAGTGTTAACATAAGCCTTCTTGTGGCATTAATAAAAAAATAAACTTTATATGTAACCTGCTGGTCGCTCTGACATTATGGGGGCAATTTAGAGTGGCCAATCTTTGGACTGTGAGAGGAAAACCCACACAAACACAGGGAGAATGTGCAAAGTCCACACAATCATCCGAGGCTGGAATTGAACCTGGGTCCCTGGCACTGTGAGGTAGCAGTGCTAGCCACTGTACTGCCATGTCTCCTTTGTAGTACCATACAAAACACGATGTGAGAGATGGGACTGTGTATTGAAAGAAGTGGTGGAGGTTAATGTGATTGGGACAGTTTTGTGGCTTAGAGGTTCACCTATTGTACGAGGAATGGTTGAGGATTCTGGGTCTGTACTCGATGGAGTTTAGAAGGATAAGGGAGGATCTTATTGGAACTTACAAGATACTGTGAGGCCTGGACAGAGTGGACGTAGAGAGGATGTTTCCACTCATAGGGAAAAACTAGAACCAGACGGCACAACCTCAGATTAAAGGAATGATCCTCTAAAACAGAGATGAGAAGGAATTTCTTCAGCCTGAGAGTGGTGAATCTGTGGAACTCCTTGGCGCAGAAGGCTGTAGAATCCAGGTCATTGAGTGTCTTTAAGACAGAGATAGATAGGTTCTTGATTAAAAGGGGATCAGGGGTTATGGGGAAAAGATGGAATAATGGGGATGAGAAAAATATCAGCCATGATTAAATGGCAGATGAGAGTCAATAGGCCGAGTGGCCTAATTTTTATGTTAGTTGGTCTTCTGGTCTTGTGCACCAACCTGGGCTGAAAATATTCTGGTGACTGCTGTCCCCACCACCACCCCATCCCTCCTATCACCACCCCACCTCGCCCCCCTCACCAATGTTTATGTATGTCCACATACCTGTGACTGGAGGAAAAATATTTGATTTTAAGTTTAATATCTATTCAACCATTATTAATGTGAGTAATTGTTATAAGTGCATTAACCTGGGGTGTCTAGATGTCTATGTGCGCAGTTTCGATATTGCGATGAATGTCCCATCTCCTGCAATTTCTCAGTTAATATTGTTTCCTCTCTGTTGGACAGGCGGTTAAGCTGCGGAGAGCACTTTGCTGAGGTCGCAGGTTCCGTGAGGGAACTTTCAGAAGCAAATGCCATAAACGTCTCTCTCTGGGATGTCAACCAACTGCTGAAATCCACTGGGCAAATTTCTTGGTCAATGAATGTTGTTGCTGAAAGCTCATTGGAGCTGGGACAATATGGAGGCCAGCTTGACTTTGAAAGCATGGCCAATGAGTGTTTGTCCTGATGGGTTCTTTTCAAAGGGGCAGGTCACTGTAATGATAAGCTTACATTAGAGTTGTGTGATAGCGCTGTTCTACCGACTTTTACCTTCTACCTTAACGCTTCACCAAAAAATACCAGTCACAGAAATAAGGAATGGACACTGCTAAATCACAAAGGATTACGGGTATTTGCAAGTTGAGACTGGCTTCTAACTGGTCTGTGGTCCATGGGCGCGTTTGCTTCAGTGTGTGCACTTAACCCATTTTCTCTCTGCCATTAAAATAAATTGTTGTCTTTGTAACTCACTGAGTCCGCGATTTTAGTAAAGTTTATCAAAGTGAAGCTTATTTATTTGTCACAAGTAGGCTTACATTAACACTGCAATGAAGTTACTGTGAAAAGCCCCTAGCCACTGCACTCTAGGGCCTGTCAGGTATATTAGGAGAATTTAGCATGGCCAATGCACCTAACCAGCATTTGGACTGTAGGAGGAAACCCACAGTGCAGACAATGTCCAAACTCCACACAGACAGTGACCCAAGCCAGGAATTGAACCCAAGTCCCTGGTACTGTGAGGCAGCAGTGCTAACCACTGTGCCAACATGCCCTGCATAATATTCAGCATGATTCACAACTCTTCAGATAATCAAGCAATCTGTACTTAGCAAGATCTGGACAATATTCAGGCTTGGGCTGACAAGTGACAAATAACATTCAATACCACACAAGTGCCAAGCAACGACCAACAATAGAGAATCTAACCAGGTCTCCTTGGCATTCAATAACATTATTGAATCCCCCACTATTAGCATCCTGGGGGTTACCATTGACCAGAGGTGGACTAACCATGTAAATACTGTGGCTACCAGAACAGGTCAGAGGTTGGGAAAGTAACTCACTTTCCAACTCCCCAAACCCTGCCCAAGCCAAAGTGATGGAACACCCCCCTCTTGCCTGGATGATAGCAAGCTCAACATCATCTAGGACAAAGAAAACCACTTGATTGGCACCCCATCCACCACCTTAAACATTCACTTCCCCCATACACAGTGAAAATACGGACTGTACTAACTACAAGACGCATTGTGCCAACTCACCAAGACTGTTTCGACAGCATCTTCCAAACTCACGCCTACTACCATCTAGAAGGACAAGAGCAGCAGTTACCTGGGAACACCACCACCTAGAGGTTTCCCTCCAAACCACTCACCACCCTGACTTGGAAATATATTGGCCGTTCCTTCACTGTCATTGGGTGACAACCCTGGAACTTCTTCCCTCACTGCACTGTGGATGTAGCTACACCACAGGGACTGCAGCAGTTCAAAAGGCAATTACCAAGGGGCAATTAGGGATGGGTAATAAATAGCTAGCGACACCAACAGCCCAGATACGAGTAAAACCAAAGGAGGCCTTTGCCCTATTCTGGTTGAGGGTAACTAGCCAGAACATGTATTCTGACACTGAAACCTTTGTGTCAGCTGTACAGACAGGGTAGAATGATCTATGTACATGTACTGTTAGTACAGATTACAGTTTTAATGGAATATCACATCAGACAACATGACAAAATAGTTATTCAGTGCCCCATCTAACAGCGGAAAGGTTTGCACATTCACAGCCTGGTTATTTTAAAATTCCTAAATTTGAAAGATAGAGGCGTGAGTTCTGAGAAAGATTAAGAGAGAAATTTTCAGCCGTTCATGCTAATGGGAGTTTCTGCTCCTGCTGCTGTGAATGGAAACTTGATTGGGTGCCAGATTCTCCAGCTTCGCTTGCAGTACTGGCAATGGTGGAAAATTCCAGCCTAATTTTAATTTTTTCATGAATGCAGGCTTCACTGATTAGGCCAGCATTTAATGCCTGTCCCTAATTGCCTTCTAAGTCACTCACCACTCTGAACTGGAAATATATCGGTCATTCCTTCACAGTTACTGGGTCAAAATCCTGGAACTTGTTGTCTATCAGTATCTTGGCTTTACCAACACCTCAGGAGCTGCATCCTTCAAGAAAGCATCTATAAACATGGAAAGTTGGGTGAGTTATTGCTATGCCAGCCTAGAAGATAAACAGATAGGACAGTTTTATGGGTTGACTCAAATTATACAATGGAGTGGGGGTGGAGGGAGAGCAAAATCCACAGTGAGTGGATGTCGATCCATAGTAGACAGAGGTTCCTATTGGCCAAGCTAAAATCCAGAGGTAAGATTAATTGGTCATAGTCCATTCGAGAGGAGCAATAGATTATGGAGATTGAGGGGTGTCATCCCATATTAAGATGGGGTAAGGTGAGGAGGCAATTCCGTCATGAGGGATTGCAGTCAGTAGGGGGATTGAACATGCACCCTGGCCTTACTGTATATCAGAGTCAACAGAGGTAATACTGACTCCAAAATCTGGTGGCACAGTGGTTAGCATTGCTGCCTTTAACGCAAGGGAGATTGAATATAAAAGCAGGGAGGTCTTGCTGCAACTGTCCAAGGCACTACTGAGGCCACAACTGGAGTACTGTGTGCAATTTTGGTCCCCTGTTTGCATAAGGATATATTGGCCTTGGAGGGAGTACAGCGAAGGTTCACCAGGCTGATACCAGAGATGAGAGGGTTAGCTTATGAGGAGAGATTAGATAGACTGGGCCTGTACTCATTGGAGTTTAGAAGGCTGAGGGGGATCTTATAGAAACTTACAAGATAATGAAGGGGCTAGATAGGATAGAGGTAGAGAGATTCTTTCTGCTCAGAAAAGAAAACAGAGGGCACAGCCTCAAAATGAGGGAGGGGAGGGTGCAGTTTAGAATGGAATTGAGGAGGAACTTCTTCTCTCAAAGGGTGGTGAATCTCTGGAATTCTTTGCCCATTGAAGTGATGGAAGCTACCTCATTGAATATATTTAAGTCACGGGTAGATAGATTTCTGATAGGCAAGGGAATTTAGGGTTATGGGGAGCAGGCGGGAAAGTGGAACTGATCCGCTTCAGATCAGCCATGATCTTATTGAATGGCGGGGAAGGCTTGAAAGGCTAGATGGCCTACTCCTGACCGATTTCTTATGTTCTTAAGTTCTCACACCGCCAGGGACCCTGGTCTGATTCCCAGCTTCGGTCATTGTGTGTGTGGAGTCTGCACATTCTCCCTATATCTGCATGGGTTTCTCCAGTTTCCTCCCACAGTCCAAAAGATATGCCAGTTACATGGATTGGCCATGCTAAATTCTCTCCCAGGATACCCGAACAGATGTTAGAGTGTGACGACTAGGGGATTTTCACAGTAACTCCACTGCAGTGTTAATGTAAGCCTACTTGTGACATTAATAAATTAAATTTAAACTTTACACGGGCTGTTGTAAAGGACAGAGAGTATAAAACTGAGACAAATGTAAGAAAATTCCTAATCCCACTGCATTGCGACACTTTTGCCCTCCACGTGTTAGCAGATAACTGGGAACATCAGAAGATTCCCCTGCAAATCACTTGCCATCCTAACTTGGAAATATTTTGGCTGTTCACTTCACTATTATTGGGTCAAAAACTCCCTCCCTAACAGCACGATGGGTTTACCTACAACTGCTGTTAGATGTGGCACTGATAAACTATTTTGACATGTTATTTGATGTGTCAAGAAGCTGGATCAACACCACCTTCTCAAGGGGGAGATGTTGGCATTGGACTGGAGTGGGCACAGCAAGAAATCTCACAACATCAGGTTAAAGTCCAACAGGTTTATATGGAATCATGAGCTTTTGGAGTACTGCTCCTTCATCAAGTGAGTCGCCTGAGGAAGGAGAAGCACTCTGAAAGCTTGCAATTCTGGATAAACCTGTTGAACTTTAACCTGGTGTTATGAGGCTTCTTACTGTTCTCAAGGCACAATTAGGGTTGAGCAATAATTGCTAGTCTGGTTAGCCATGACTATTTTTTAATATCCCATTAAAAAAAAAATAAGCTGTGCAGTTGAAAACAAGATTTACACATGTTTGCCATTTAGGCAGTGACATGAACTTTCACAAAAAGTGAATATTAAGGAGGCATCTTTATTCAACTTGCCGCAATATCAACAGGCCAGCTCAACGCAAGTCACCTCGGGTTTGTTTGGCACTGGTTCCACCTACGGCCATTTCAATGATGCAGGTTATTGGTACCCTCTAGTGGCCAGAGTAGCCTCTGCCAGTATTTTCTCTTCAAAGTCATCGTGTATAAATTCCCCAGAGGCCACTGCATGCCTTGAGCCTAAAAACAGCTCAGACACCTCCTTACAGGACTGGGAGGGATACTGTGATATCAGAGGTGCCATCTTTCACACTGGATCCTAAACACATGATGTAAAGATGCCGGCGTTGGATTGGAGTGGTAAGAACTCAGTAAGAATTTAGCAACACCAATTATTAATCCAACTGATTTATTTGATAGTAAAATAGCGAGCTATTTTACTATCAAATAAATCGGTTGGATTAATAATTGGTGTTGCTAAATTCTTACTGAGTTCTTACCTCCTAAACACATCCCAGTCAGCCACTCTCTCTTATATAGGCAATGTTTCATTGCGTAAGGACAGAATTCTACTACTTGTTCATTATTAGGAGGTGGGAGTTGGTAACAGGGCCAGCTTTTATTACCCATCCCTAATTGCCCTTTGACTGAGTGGAGCAGCTTTCTGGACTATTTCAGAGGTAGCCATAATATGGAGATGCTGGCATTGGACTGGGATAAGCACAGTATGAAGTCTCACAACACCATGTTAAAGTCCAATAGGTTTAAATTGGTAGCACTAGCTTTTAAAGCCTCAAGCTCCTTCTTCAGGTGAGTGAGGATTTGTGTTCACAAACAGGGCACATAAAGACATGGTTGGAATGCCAGTCTTTACAGTAATCAAGCTTTAAAGTCACAGAACATGTGAGTGGAGAAAGCTCAGGTTAAAGAGATGTGTATTGTCTCCAGCCAGGGCAGTTAGTGAGCTTTTGTAATCCCAGGCAAGTTGTGGGCGTTCCAGATACTGTGACATGAACACAAGATCCCAGTTGAAGATGTGTGTGGAACTTGGTTGTCAGTCTCTGCTTAGCAACTCTGCACTGTTGTGTATCGTGAAATTCACGTTGGAGAATGCCTACCTGAAGATCAGAGACCGAATGCCCGTGAAGCTGAAATAGTCCCCAATAGGAAGAGAGCAGTCTTGCCTGATAATTGTTGAGCAGTGTTCATTCATCTGTTGTCACAGCATCTTCATATTCTCCCCAGTGTACCATGCCTCGGGACATCCTTTCCTGCAGCATATCAGGTAAACAATAAATGTACTGTGTACCTGGTGAATGGTGTTTTCAAATGATGGCATCTGTGTTGATGATCCAGCACATCCTTGCAGAGGTTGCTTTGGAAGGGTTGTGTAGTGTTGTGGTCACTGTTCTCCTGAAGGCTGGATAATTTGCTGCGGACAATGGTCTGTTTGACGTTGTGCGGTTGTTTGCAGGCAAGAACTGGAGGTGTGGAGATAGCCTTGGTTTGTCTTCATCAATGACATGTTAAGGCTCCGAAGGAGATGTTGTAACTTCTCTGCTCTGGGGAAGTACTGGACGACAAAGGGTACTCTGTCTACCGTGTCCCGTGTTTGTCTTCTGAGGAGGTTGGTGCAGCTTCTTGCTGTGGCGCTCAGAACTGTCGATCGATGCATTAACAGTACGTACTCTTGCAACTTGGCCAATGTTTCCTACCTGCAGGAAAGGATGTCCCGTGACGTGGTACAGTGGGGACACCATGCAGACGCTAAACAACAGATGAATGAACGCTGTTCAACAATCATCAGACAAGACTGTTCTCTTCCTGTTGGGGAGCATTTCAGCGGTCATGAGCATTTGGCCTCTGATCTTTGGGTAAGTGTTCTCCAACGTGGCCTTCACGACACATGACAGCGCAGAGTCACTGAGCAGAGACTAATAGCCAAATTCCGCACACATGAGGACGGCCTCAACCGGGATCTTGGGTTCATGTCACATTATCTGTAACCCCCATGACTTGTCTGGACTTGCAAAATCTCACTAACTATCCTGTCTGGAGACAATACATATCTCTTTAACTTGTGCTTAATGCTCTCTCCACTCACATTGTCTGTACTTTTAAGACATAATTATCTATACTCACATTCCAACCATTATTCTGTAAATTGAGTTTGTGCCTTTATATGCCCTATTTGTGAATAGAATTCCCACTCACCTGACGAAGGAACAGCAAGCGCTCCGAAACCTAGTGGCTTTTGCTACCAAATAAACCTGTTGGACTTTAACCTGGTGTAAGACTTCTTACTGTGATTGCAAAATCTCCCTAACTATCCTGGCTTGAGAAAATTCACACCTCTTTAACCTGTGATTATCCCTCTCTCCACTCCTACTGTCTGTACCTGTAAAGACTTAATTACCTGTGAAGATTCGCATTCCAACCATTATCTTGCAATTTTGTCATTGGTTGTACATTTATGAAACCTACCTCTCCACTCACCTGATGAAGGAGCAGAGGTCTGAAAGCTCGTGATTCCAAATAAACCTGTTGGACTTTAACCTGGAGTAGTGAGATTTATTACTGTGCCTACCCCAGTCCAATACCAATATCTCCACAACATGTTTAGAGGAATAAGAGGCAATATCATTTGAATATACAAACTTCTTACAGGCCTTGACAGTGCCTCAAAAGGAATATTTCCCCTGGCTGGGACAGTGGGGAATGTGATCTAGAACTGGGAAAGTCTCAGAATAAGGAGGCAGCCATTTCAGACTGAGAGGAGGGGGAACTTCTTCACCCAGAGGGAGGTGAATCTTTGGAATTCTGTCCCCCAGAGGGCTGCGGAGGTTCCGTCATGGATCATATTCAAGGCTGAGATTGAGGGATTTCTACATATTTAAAACATCAGGGGGTACCGGGCTAAGTGCAGGAAAATAATGCTACGTTAGAAAGTCAGCCATGATCTCACTGACTGGCAAAGCAGGTCCAAAAGTCTCGGCTTCCACCATGCTCCACAGTAATGAATTCCACAAACTCACAACCCTTTGAGAGAAGTAATTCTCCCTTAGTTCCGTTGTAAATCTGCCATCCCTTATCCTAAAACTATGACCTCTTGTTCTAAATTGCCCCATAAGACTAAACATTCTCTCCACATCTACTTTGTCAAACCCCCTCTATCATCTTCAATTAAATCTCCTCTCGTTCTTCTAAACTCCAGAGAGTATAGATTTAATCTGCCCAATCCCTCTTTGTGAGACCAAAAGAGAAAAGGCTGGAAAATCTCAGCAGGTTTGGCAGCAACTGTAAAGAGAGGAAAGAGCTGACGTTTCGAGTCCAGCTTTGACAAAGTGTTAGCTTTGTGACCTGCTGAGATTTTCCAGCATTTTTCCTTTTGGTTTCAGATTCCAACAGCTGCAATAATTTGCTTTTATCTCTTTGTAAGACAAACCCCTCATCTCTGAAATCAATCTAGTAAACCTCCTCTGGACTGCCTCTAATGCAACCACATGTGATATGTGATAACAAATGTGTGATAGGGTGTCATCGCATAAGAGGGGACGCTCAGGGAGAACATCATTTTTGTGAGGAGTAAGTCCTGCCTCACAAATTTGATTGAATTCTTTGAGGAGGTAACTAAGTGTGTGGATGAAGGTAGAGCAGCTGATGTCATATATATGATTTTAGTAAGGCATTTGATAAGGTTCCCCATGGTAGGTTCATGAAGAAGATATTGATGTGCAGGATAGAGGGAAATTTGGCCCATTGGATAGGTAACTGGCCGTATCATAGAAGACAGAGAGTGGTGGTAGGAGGAAATTTTTCAGATTGGAAGCCAGTTACCAGCGGTGTACCACAGGGGTCAGTGCTAGATTCTCTGCTACTTGTGACTTTTATCAATGACTTGGAAGAGAGGGCTGAAGGATGGCTTAGTAAATTTGCTGACGACACCAAGATTGGTGAAGTGGTGGATGAGGTGGAGGGCTTTTGCAGACTGCAAAGAGACATTGATAAGATGCAGAGCTGGGCCGTAAAGTGGCAGATGGAGTTTAACCTTGATAAGTGTGAGGTGATTCATTTTGGTAGGACAAACTTGAATGAGGATTACAGGGTCAACTGCAGGGTTCTGAGGAATGTGGAGGAACAGAGAGATCTTGGGGTTCATATCTACAGATCTCTGAAGGTTGTCACTCAAGTGGATAGAGCCATGAAGAAGGCTTGTAGTGTGTTAGCGTTTATTAACAGGGAATTTGAGTTTAAGAGCTGTTCAGTTACGCTGCAA
The DNA here is from genome assembly GCA_024679065.1 of Sphyrna mokarran. Lineage (NCBI taxonomy): Eukaryota > Metazoa > Chordata > Chondrichthyes > Carcharhiniformes > Carcharhinidae > Sphyrna > Sphyrna mokarran. Next base: position 6,600,213 of record JAGIQG010000016.1, on the reverse strand, counting down.
CTATACCAGATGTTGGTGAGACCACATTTGGAATATTGTGTTCAGTTCTGGTCACCTCACTGTAAGAAGGATGTGGAAACATTGGAGATAGTGCAGAGGAGATTTACCAGGATGCTGCTTGGTTTGGAGGATAGGTCTTATGAGGAAATGTTGAGGGTGCTGGGGCTTTTCTCTTTGGAACGGAGGATGACAGGTGTCTTAAAAGAGGTTTATAAGATGATAAGAGGGATTGATAAAGTGGATAGGCAGAGACTATGTCTGTGGATGTAACTGTTACTAGGGGGCATAACTATAAAGTTCATAGTAGGAGATATAGGAAGGTTGTCCAAGATAGACTCCAGTCAGAGAGTGGTTGGGGTGTGGAATGGACTGCCGGCTGTGATAGTGGAGTCATACACTTTAGGAATTTTCAAACAGTTATTGATAGGCACATGGAGCATACCAGAATTATAGGGAGGGAATAGCTTGATCTTGGGATTGGACATAGCTTGGCACAACATTGAGGGCCAAAGGGCCTGTACTGTGCTGTATTGTTCTATGTTCTATCAAAGAAAGGCTGCAATAGGCTGGAAAAAAGGAGGAACTCGTTGACAAAAGAAGTCGGTGATGTAGACTCAAAATGAGTGGTGATTGTAAAGGAACAAAAAGATTTATCTAAAGTTTATTTATTAGTGTCGCAAGTAGGCTTACATTAACAATGCAATGAAGTTACTGTGAAAATCCCCTAATTGCCATACTCCGGTACCTGTTCGGGTACACTGAGGGAGAATTTAGCATGGCCAATGTGCCGAACCAGCACATCTTTCAGAGTGTGGGAGAAAACTGGGGCACCCAGAGGAATCCCACACAGGCACGGGGAGAACGTGCAGACCCCACACTGACAGTGACAGAAAAACCAGGAATCGAAACCAGTCCCTGACGCTGTGATTCAGCAGTGCTGACCACTGTGCCACCCACATCCCTGAAGTGGGATGTGGGGGATTTACTGGGATATGAGGAAAAAGTTTATAACCATAGCTTCCAGAGGATAAAAAGCACTGAAACAGGTCAGTTGGCCCAACCAGCCCCTGGTGATAGAGAGTCCTCTCATTCCCTTTGTTCCTTGTAGGGTCACTAGACCAGTAATCCACAGGCCTAAGCTAGTGCTGTGAGGACATGGGTTCAAATCCCACCATGGCAGCCGGTGGATATTTAAAATTAAATTTGTAATCAGGGGTTGAAAGCTGGCCCCATGAATTAATTGCTATAAAAACCCATCAGATTCAGTAATGTCTTTAATTTGATTTATTATGGCTACACGTATTAGTATACAGTCCTTCAGGGAAGGGAACCTTCCCTGGTCCAGATCCCACAGCAATGCGGTTGAATCTTAACTGTCCCTCAGTTCTCAGCCAGTTGGAGATGGGTAACAAATGATGGCTTTGCCAGTGACATCAATGTCCCAAGAAAGAATTCTTTAAAAATCTAAATCTGTCATGGGAAACATGCTATTCTCTTTACCTGATGGACTTGTCTAGATCCTTGTGATCTAAAAAGCTTTGATTAGATTGGACACAGAGTAGGCACAGTAACGCAGAGTTTAAAAATCATGGGTCCACATTGTCATTATATTTTAATACAGAATTGATATGAATGTAAATATAACAGTTCACGAGAACTTCAGCAGAAGACTTTTCCTAGAGAGTTTAATCCGAGCAAACAATTAAACATGACCTTTTAGAAATCAATTTACAATTAAAAAACTAAGCAATACAAATGGCATTTCAATATCAGGAGTATCATTTAAATAAAAAAATCATATTACTATGAAAACAAAATGTTGAATAAACTCAGCAGTTCAGGCAGCATCTGTGCAGAGAGAAAAACAGAGGCCTGGATTCTCCGGTCTTGCTTGCTCTCCTCAAGCATCACCCCCACTTCCACAGTGAACGGAGAATTTGCCCTCCCCCCGCCATCCCCTTCCCACCGCCACTGCCAGTGGCAAACAGAGAATTAGGCGTTCAGTCAAATCTCCATTCACTGTAGTAGAACTGGAGATTGCGAGCGAGATTAGAGAATTTGGGAGTTGCCGGAATTTTACAGGAATCGGGGCAAGTGAGGCTTGCAGAGCGGAATCCTCTGTTGGCCTTGGGAAGAATTTTACAAGTTTCGTTTGAGTGAGATTGTAAACTCCGAAACCACATTTGGAATGCATACCAGCCATCTATAGAATGAAAGAGAGGTGGGGGGGTATAAAATAGCGACCCCTTTGGGAAAGGGTCATGCAGATTTGAAATGTTGGGCAAGGTCTATCGACTATCCCCACTGGTGGGATCCTCCAGTCCCGATGAGTGAGGTGGATTCAATGGGAAATCCCATTGACCGCAATGGGATCAGTGATGGGTCACCTTCTATGGCTGAGAAACATGCCAGGGGGAGGCCAGAGAATCTCACCTGTTAATTCTGTTTCTCTCTCTACAGATGCCCCTTGGTGTCCAAAGATGTGCAGGTTAGGTAGATTGGCTAAACTATCCCTTGATATTCCAATATGTGTCAGTTAGATGGGGTACCTATGGTGAATGTGCAGAGTTACAGGGATAGGGCAGGGGAAACAATATACACATGCTGCCAGCCTTGTAGAGTTTATCCTGTATGTTCCCTTTTCTTTATATCACTACAGACACCCGATCATTCTTACTGGAACAATCATTATAATTCAATTACCAATGCTCTAGGCAGAAGCTGACACCTGAGAAGCAGTGCTGGCCCTCAGAGAGATTATAGCAGTATAGTGACGGTATAACTCTGTTCTAGATCTCACGAGGTGAGGGAAAGCGGGATGGCTTGATGCACTCTCGTCCCCGAACTGATCAGTTTCTGTTGTCAGTTTCAGCAGACTGCAGGTCGATGTGGTGTAGTTTTGACTATCCCATTCTTCAACCTTCTCAATGCATTTCCAACATCATCTTGGCATCGGTTGATTTCGCTGGCTTGGCCAGCAGTCTTCCCGCCGTCCCTTCAGAGTGAGTTGAGCTGACACGTAAAAAGAGAAAGATTTGCATTGACATAGCGCCCTCGGGGCATCATCAGAGATGTTTGGTGATGTGCATTTATGGTGATTTATAGGTGGCATGGTGGCACGGTGGTTAGCATTGCTGTCTCACAGCGCCAGGGATCCAGGTTCAAATCCAGCCTCGTGTCACTGTCTGTGTGAGATTGCACATTCTCCCCGTGTCTGCGTGGGTTTTCTCTGGGTGTTTCCGTTTCCTCCCGCAGTGCAAAATTATGTGGGTTAGGTGGATTGACCAAGCTAGGATATGGGAAAGGATCTGGGTATGACGCTGTCAGAGAGACAGTGCAGACTTGATGGACTAAATGACTGTGACTCAAAGATGATAGAATCCTACAGTGCAGACGAAGGTCATTCGGCCCATCAAGTCTGCACCAACCACAATCTCACCTAGGCCCTATCCCCATAACCTCATGCATTTATCCCAGCTAGTCGCCCTGACACTAAGGGGCAATTTAGCATGGCCATGGCATGTTTCCTGGCAGCGGGAGTGGCCTGGCATTGACTGGTGGTAGAATCTTCCAGTCACATTGGCCTGGGTCTCCTCCCCTGGTTCTCTTTGGAAACAGTGCCATGGAACTCACAGCACAAAAATTGGCCTTTGGCCCATTGTGTCTGTGTCAGAAATCAAGCAACTATGCATTCTATTCCCATTTTCCAGCACTTTGTCCATAGTCCTATGGGATGTTGAATGCACATCCTGAGAGGTGGTGTTAAAACGCTCCATTCAAAACACAGCACCCGTGATACTGCAGCACTCTGTCTCGATGCTGCACACCAACCACAAACAAGACCATAAACAGTGACCTTGCCTATTTGCACTAATGGTCAGCAACGATAGGTCTAAGGGAAATTTATCTACAGTATTTTAATGGCATTGAGGAAGCTCAGAATGGAATGTGTTTCACAGGGAAAAGTTGAATTCTATTTCACTTTGTCATTTTAAACTTGAAATCATTATGCCCTTGTCTGCTAGGGAATGTACACTGTAAATCCCTAGAATCCCTCAATGGCACAAAGCTGAGTGGGAGGGTGAGCTGTGAAAAGGATGCAGAAATCCTTTATTGTGATTTGGAGGCTGAGTCAATGGGAAATGAAAGGCAGATGCAGCATAATGTAGATAAATACGAGGTCATCCACTTCAGTAGCTAAAATGGAAAGGCATATTACTATCCAAATGACCATAAATTAGGAGAGAGGAATGTGCACCGAGACTTGGGTGTCCTTGTGCACCAGTCACTGAAGGTAAGCATGCAGATACAGCAGATGGTAAAGATGGTATGTTGACCTTTGTAGTGAGAGGATTCAAATACAGGAATAGGGATGTCTCGCTGCAATTATACAAGGAATTGGTGAGACCACACCTGGAATATTGTGTGCAGTTTTGGCCTCCTTATCTGAAGAAGGATATTTTTGCTGCAAAGGGGGTGCAAACTGGACTGATTCCTGGGATGACAGGATTGACGTGTGAGGAGAGATTGAGTCAGTTATGACTGTGTTCACAAGAGTTCAGAAGAATGAGTGGGGATCTCATAGAAACCTATAACATTCTAACAGGACAAGCTAGGGTAAATGCAGGAAAGGTGTTCCAAATGGTGAGGGTGCCCAGAGGGGTCACAGTTGAGGATAGAGAAGAATAGAGATGAGAGAAATTTCTTCACCCTGAGAATGGACAGCCTATGGAATTCTCTACCACAGAAAGTGGTTGAGGCCAAACATTGCGGCTGGAATTTTATTCCCACCTGCCACAGGAATTGGAGTAGGTGAGGAGCAGAGCATGAAAAATTCTGTTGACCTTGGGCAGGATTTTATGGTTTCGGGTCAAGTGTGGCTGTAAAACCCTGCCCTATATGCTTTCAAGAAACAGCTAAATGTAACACTTGAGGCAAAATGGGGAAGGAGGGACCAGGCTATTGAGTTGGATGATGAGCCAACATCAAAATGAATGATGGAGCAGGCTTGAAGGGCTGAATAGCCTAGTCCTCCTCCATTTTCTATGTTTCTATACACTTAGGCAAATGGAGTATGGAGACAAATTGAATTTTATTGCACTTCCTTAATTTTCAAGTCTGGATATTTTCACAAATATCATGAATAGATTTTTGAGGGAAACAGATTGTACTAAAGCAAAGTTAAATGTTGTCTACATTCCCACAGCTTGCTGTTGCAATCTGGGATCGATAACACCTTTCACTTAGCAAAGACCTTCAGTTTATACAAATGTCTCCAGATACTCCCAGAGAGAGCTGCTTAAGCCAGTCTCTTTGAAACTTTGATGACCCAAGGTGTGGGCTGGTGAGACTGGAGGAAATAGCAAATGGGCAGTCCGCTACCCAGCTGGCCAGTATTCCTTCCTGCTTCCGATATCAGCTGTTAGACTTGCCAAAGGGCATTGCAGATAGAGTGCCCATTACACCTACTGCCTGATTTTCATTCTATCTGATCCTGGTGGGGATGGTGATGGATCGTAAAATCTACTAATAATAACAGCTAAATTGCTGAGGCAGGCTGTTGAAGCTTTTCATCTTTATTCTTCTTTTTTGGGATGGGGGATTGCTGGCAAGTGACATCATTTTTTTGCCCATCCCCAATTGTCCTTGAACCGAATGAGTGAATTGTCACACCATCTCAAGGTGCAGTTGAGAGTCCATCCAAAGCATGGTGGCCCTGGAGTCAAATGAAGGACGGACCAGATAAAGGATTTCCTTCACCAAAGAGACATCAGAAGGGTTTCTCCATCTGTCGAATCACGGTCACCATTACTGAGATCAGCTTTTCAATTCCAGATTATCAATCGAATTGAAATTCCGTCAGATGCTGTGGTGGGATTTGAACACTTCTGCCAAGGATAGTAGCCTGCACCTCTGGGTTACTAATCCAGTGACGTTACCACTATGCCATGATCTGTCCAAATAGCAGGATCAATTTGCAAGAACACTTAAATGGGAGCGGCACAGTGGCACAGTTAGCATTGCTCCCTCACAGCAAAAGGGCCCAGATTTGATTCCTGGATTGGGTGACTGTGTGGAGTTTTCAAGTTCTCCTGTGCCTGTGTGGGTTTCCTCTGGGTGCCCCAGTTTCCTCCCATAGTCCAAAAGACATGATTGTTAGATGCATTGGCTATGCTGAATTCTCCCTCGGTATACCTGAACAGGTGCTGTAATGTGGCGATTAGGGATTTTCACAGTAATGTCATTGCACTGTTAATGCAAGCTTACTTGTGACACTAATAATTAACTTAAACTTAAACTTAAACTGTTCATGTAATTTGCTTCTGCTTTTGAGATTCGGAGCTCTTGTTAATCTGACCTGATGAGTGATAGACGAAAAGCTTCCACAGCATGTATCTTTTTTCAGCAATTCTCAAACTCTGTACCACCAAGTGATTATTTAAATGTACTCTGTTTAATTATTCAGGAACAATGAAAATAACATACCTGTTAAGCTGATCATAAACTGACAGATCACTGAGCTGGAGAGCCTTCAGAAAGAGAGACGAAAAAATGTCTATTTCTATTAGTTTCATCAATAAAGATGCCTGAAATGAACAAAGTAAAGTGGAAACATACCATGTAGTTTGAATTGTTCTGATCCTGATTTCTCCATCTTTGCTGCAAAGAATTATAAATATTGCAAAAGATAATAAGAAGTGCAATATTGTCAATTAATCTCTTAGAAAATGTGACTACCATTTGAAGTATTAGTGCTAACAATGCATGCAGTGTGGGACTTGGAAATCATGGGTATCCCTTGATTTGATTTATAATTGTCACATGTATTAGTATACAACGAAATGTATTGTTTCTTACACACTTTTTCCTCACTTTGTTTTTTTAAAGAAACCAAGGACAAAAGTAGAAGAGGGCCTGAGTTCTTGTTTGAAAACTGATTACTTTATGTAAGCAGCACATCCAACAGTTTTAAAGGAACACAAATTGAGTCCCCTAAACATGAGTCCCCTAAACCAGTCACTCTAGGTGCACAATGTATTACAACCACCACATTTGAGGGCTTGAAGAGGAATATCAAAATGTGAAGAACTAAAGACTTCAGAAGGCACAGCAACTTTGATCCATGAAACCGCGCCCCCCCTAAAAAAAATCCACTAAACAATTGACTTGATAGTGCCTGTTCGGGTACACTGAGGGAGAATTTAGCATGACCAATGCACCTAACCAGCACGTCTTTAAGACTATGGAAGGAAACCAGAGCACCCGGAACAAAACCCACACAGACACAGAGAGAGCATGAGACTTTGCAGAGATAGGGACCCAAGTCGGGAATTGAACACTCTTGAGGGGAGGCAGTGGTGTTAACCACTGTGCCACTGTGTTGCCCTGGATTACTGAACCGATGGGTCTGTACCATAATCGGCATTATTAATTCCAGGTACTTATTTTAAAATTGAAGTCAAATTTTGCCATCCCAGATCCTCAGAGAATTCTGCTGGGTTACTAATCCAGTGACAATACCACAATGCCACCACCTCCCCAGGATATCAGTTGCTGCCTCTTCCCATAGCAACTCCCTATTTAAGGAATGAGAGGAAAATGCAGAACAAATAAAGGTAAGCAAATCCCACTCACTGACTCATTATTTAGCCTTCACCAATTCGTAGAAATTCTATAGGAGAGCAGGAGGCCATTCTGCCCATAGTGGTTGTGCTGGTTCATTGGAATTACTATCCAATTAGACCCACTCCCCCATTCATCCCCAGCCACCCTGCCATTTCTTTCATTGCCAAATCAACATCCAACTACCTAGTGGCACAGTGGTTAACACTGCTGCCTCAGAGTGTCGAGGATGTGGGTTCAGTTCCTGGCTTGGGTCACTATCTGTGTAAAGTCTGCGTTCTTTCCCCATGTCTACTTGGGTTTCCCCCGGATGCTCCAGTTTCATCCCACAGTCCAAAAAATGTGTTGGTTTTATTGCATTGGCCATGCTGAACTCATCCTCAGTAGACCTGAACAGGTGCCGGAGTATGGTGACAAGGGGTTTTTCACAGTGATTTCACTGCAGTGTTAATGTAAAACTACTTGGGACACTGATAAATAAACTTTAAAATGTAGCTTTTGAAGGGTACCAATCCATCTGCTTCAGCTACTCCCTCAGGGAATGCATTCTGGGTTGTTAACAACCTGCTGTCTGGATTAATAATTGTCTGCTCTACGATTCTTTACTCGCCACCCCCGCCCTGTCAAATCTGTGCTCCTGTTCCCAACCTTCTTTATCATTGGACTCAGCCTCCCATAATTCCTTTTTATTCTGGAATACCATGATAGCAGTCGCAACATCCCTTGGTTAACAGATTTACAGAAGGACTTACCTCCTTGTTTACCCCCGGACTACAGTTTTCATATGCTGCTGACGCACTGAGAGATCCGCTTACTGTCGGAAGAGTGAAATGTCCTGAAATCACATCAAACACATGGTTCAAGGTTTTTCCTCAGATTTGAGAAAGGCGTTCAAAATGACAAGGAGAATGGAGGGGGGGGGGGAAATTTTGATTAGATTTTATTTATTATTGTCACAAGTATTGGGATCAGTGAAAAGTATTGCTTCTTGTGTGCTATACAGACAAAACATACTGTTCATAGAGTACATAGGGGAGAAGGAAAGGAGAGGGGACAGAGCACGTCCTCGCGAGCAGGCAAGCAGAATGATCGAAAAGCAATAACACACTCATTTAAGATGAGTAGCAAAAGGAAAAAAGCAGTGTGACGTGAGGAAAGGGTTTTTTTGGCAGCAAGTTGGTCTAAAATCTGGCTGAGGGTGTGATGGAGATAGGTTTAATTGCGGCATTGGAGAGGGAATTGCGTTAAGAATCGAAAGAGGAAGAAATGTGGAGAGTTACGGGAAGAAGGCGGGGAGGGGTGTGGCACAAGCAAATTGCCCATTTGAAGACAGCCAACACAGACTCAATGTGCCGTGTGGCCTCCATGATGTTTTCCAACCATTCTGTTATTCTGTGCCTCTGAGATGCTCCAAAGGTGAAAGTTATGAAATTGTATTCTACATTTCAACATCGAATGATCCCACTCCTGTTCATCTCTCATCTCCAGTTGAGAAAGACATTCTGCCCTCTGATTGCTGCTGATTGCCTTATCTTTCCTCCTTCTTGCTCCCACTATTCCTTTCCTTTCTCATTGTCTTCCAAATGTCAATTTATTAAATTCTTGCCACACTATAAGTTATTCTCTATTTTGTTTTTCATCATAATTGTTGCTATACATTAATAAACAGGATAAAAAAAGAGGTTGGATAAACTACTATCTAACCCAGTCACCCTCTCACCAATTATTCACCATTAACTAAGTGTAGCCAATGGGCAGCACAGTGGCACAGTGGTTAGCACTGTGGCGTCACAGTGCCAGAGAACCAGGTTTGATTCACAGCTTGGGTGATTGTCTGTGTGGAGTCTGCACATTCTCCCCGTGTCAATGTGGGTTTCCTCGGGTGCCTCAGTTTCCTGCCACAGCCCAAAGATGTTTAGATGTAATGAATTCAGTCAAGACATTGAGGTTGGCCTATCGGAGTATGAGCTCCCTGATTAAGGATCTAATTGATGGACCAATGAGTGAGTCTTTGCCTTGTACTTAACCAGAGTGTCAGTTCCTTTGACACCCCCAGAGGTAGATTGCTAACTGCTAGCATCAGTGTACTGCTAGAGTTTGTAAATAAAGGGATTTTGGTGAAGTGACTTCTATCTCCAAAGACTTATTACAGTATATTATGTGGACATGAACACACTCACATGGAGGGCAGAAGAAATGTTTCAAATACCCAAGGCTTCTCTGAAGTCGCTTGACATAGACACGATCACCTGGGAAACGCTGGCACAAAACCGCTCTACCCGGCATTGCCTCATCCACAAAGACTGTCAAGCTTATGAAGCAAGATGTATTGCTGAAGCAAAACTTAAGAATGAGCTGCACAAGTCCAGAGCCACCAGCGCAACAACTACAGTGTCTACACAAGTCTGTCCAATATGTGCCAGGACATTCCGTGCCCGAATTGGCCTGGTCAGTCATCTTTGGACACAATGCAACCAGCCTCAAAATGACTAATGGTTGTCGAGGTCCACATCGATGATGATGGACAAACAACAACAGTACATTACGTGGACCGGCTATGTTAAATTACCCCTTAATGCCCAAAGGTTTGTAGGTTAGGGGGATTAACAATGGAAGATGTGTAGGATTTTGGGGATAGGGCAGGAGAAGAGGATCTGGGTAAGATACTCTATCAGAGAGTTGGTGCAGATACTTCTGCACTTTAGGGATTCTAAAAAAGGACACTTTGGTGGGCACATTTACAGATTTAAATCGCACCGATGCTTGAACTAAACTATCTAACAGCGTAGCATCTTTCTCCTCTGTCAGCTCTCCAGCTGATGATAATGGTGACACAATATGAAGCTTCAGTCTTAGTTAACATCATGTAAGATTTGTCCCGTGCTCTCGTTGTTATCCATATTTTAAACTGTTGGTGTCAGGGTTATTTGATATAACTTGTTAATATCAGTCAATGTGAGTCGCTGTTAAGTGTTCAGAGAGAACAAATCATTTTCGTTGCAGAGTTGACTCACCGGACCTTTTCTCCTGCGCCATTTTCTGCATTTTGAAGACCAATACAGTGACAGTGACGAGAGCAGCGACCGAGATCATTCCCAAAACTGTCACGGCAGCTATCCATTTGTCGCTGCTGCAACTTACGACATCTGAAAGGGAGGAGCCAAGAAAACATACAATGGCATTAGCAAATTGGTTATTCCTGCTTAGTTTAAATAAATTCAAATATTGATGCTGAGATAACTGTTTCCATAGCTGCTATTGAGTGTTATCAATTGTGATCAGGGCCAGAATTTTCCCATCACGCTTGCCACGGGAATTAGAGTGGGTAAGGGACGGACCATAGAAAGATTATAGAAATCATAGCCTCTATAGTGCAGAAGGAGGCCATTGAACCCCATCGAGCCTGCACCACCAACAATTCCACTGAGGCCCTATTCCCATAACCCCACGTACTTAGAATCCTCGTAGTGCAGAAGAGCATTCGACCCATCAGGTCTGCACTGACCACAATCACACTCAGCTCTATTCCCATAACCCTGTGCATTTACCCTAGCTAATCCCCTGATACTAAGGGGCAATTTAGCATGGCCAATCCATCTAACCTGCACATTTTTGGATTGCGGGAGGAAACAGGAGCATCTAGAGGAAAATCCATGCAGTGATGGGGAGAATGTGCAAAATCCACACAGACGGTGACCTGAGGCTGGAATTGAATCTGGGTTGCTGCGCTGTGAGGCAGCAGTGCTAACCTCTGTGCTGCCATTCCACCTGGTTAACCAAGGTGGGATTTTATGGTTTTGAGACAAGCAAGGCTGTAAAGTCCTGCCCCAGGACTTGGTTTGATTCTGTATTAAACTTAAGAAATATAGCAATAGGAGTGGGCCATTCAACTCTTGAGCCTATTCTTTCATTAAATTGGAGCAGGCCTTTACAAACCGTGGGCCCTGACTCTTCTACAGATTCCCGAGTTGAAATTTTGGGTTAGCTATACTTCCAAGTTCAGAGAAGGGTTGGGGCTTACAGTTTGAGAAATCTTTGGGGAGTTAACAAAGACCGAATTGTAATAGTCAGGTCCCTTTAAATCTTGGCACCTCTTTTCATAGTGGACATGGCCTAATAGACAACTCCCCCAAGTACAATTGCTGCTGTGAAAAAAGCCCGTAAATGGACAGATGTTGGAGTTTTTTTGTAGAAACCCTTAGTAGGTTTTTTCAGCCTCGCTCATCTCAAAACAGCAAAATCCTGTCTGAGGTTTCCCATCCCATTTAGCCATTATGTGATGAAATTCTTCCTCACTTTATGATAGAAACATAGAAAATGGAGCAGGAGGAGGCCATTCGGCCCTTTGAGCCTGCTTCACTGTTCATTATAACCAAGACTCATCATCCAACTCAATATCCTGATCTCGCCCTATACTTTGGTACCCTGATCAGGAATAGACACATGGGGGCAATAAGTGGTGGGTTGAATTTCATAAAATCATAGGATCCCTATAATGCAGAGGGAAGCCATTCAATCTGCATCGACTTTCCGACAGAGCAACTTATCCAAGTCCTATCCCACATATTTACCCCACTATGCATATCTTTTACAGTGGTTAGCACTGCTGCTTCAAAGTGCAAGGGACCTGGGTTCAGTTCCCAGCTTGGGTCACTGTCTCTGTGGAGTTCGCACATTCTTCTCTTGTCTGCATCAGTTTCCCCCAAGTTTCCTCTGGTTTCCTCCCAAAGTCCAAAGATGTGTAAATGAATTGACCATGTTAAATTGCCCCTTAGTGTTTTAAGATGCACAGGTTTGGCCATGCTAAATTGCTTCTTAGTATCCTAAAATGTGCAGGTTAAGGGGGATTGGTAGGGTAAATACATGGGGAAGAGGCAGCGATAGATATCTCGGGGAGGTGAAGGATCAATGATATCCATTTTGCCTTTCCTTTCCGATTATTTCTTGGTTTCCTTCTGAACCCTAAACCTCATTGCTTAATGAGATGAAAGTGTCAGATCCGACATTTACTCAGGTCTCAGATACTCATTTTCCCTCACCACAGCTTCATCAGCTCACACTTCTGGCAAGTCACAGCACAAGAACATGAGTTGAATGATTGGAGATTGGAATCTACGTCAAGTTGCTGACAGTGAGGGATTATCCTTGAAACAAACGTATTCTAATAATATATACAGCAGCAAAATGTCCCAAGGAGCCACAGTTATCAGACAATGTTTAGAATGTATTATTCTACAGGAATAATGCAAACTTACCGTATTCACTTTCAAAGTATAAAGAGTAGAGTCCACTTGCTTTTTCACTAACAGGGCTGCGTGCAATACATTGGTAGTCACCGACATTGGCTGCATTAACACTAATTATTGTCAAAGTGATATTTTCTGAAGTAAGTATGATGCTCTCACTGCCATCAACAATGCTTCCATTGAAAAACCAAATTCTTTTGCTACAATTTCCAACTACATGACATGTCAGGCAAACAGAGACGTTCTCTCACACTGGGTTTGAAACATTGGATGTGATATACACAGAGGAGATTGGTTCTGTAAATATAAATGGAAACAGTGAATTAATCATCAACCTTGGATGGAATTACCTTATTTTAAAGAGGATAGAATAGTTTCATCTGTTTGGAGCCCCACCACATCATTCAAGAACAATACATGTTAATACATGTATCAAATTACTAGAACTGCATCATTTAATTTTAAACTTCCCTCTTCCTCGGAGGTCATAGAATCCCTACAATGCAGAAGGAGATCATTTGACCCATCGAGTCTGCATTGACCACAATGCCACCCAAGCCCTATCCCTGTAACACCACATATAACGTCCTGCTAACCTCCTGACACTAAGGGGCAATTTAGTACGGCCAATCAACTTAACCTGCACATCTTTGGACTGTGGGAGGAAGCCGGAGCACCCGGAGAAAACTCACACAGACACGGGGAGGATATGCAAACTCCACATACACAGTGACCCAAGTTTGGAATCGAATTCGGGTTTCTGGCATTGTGAGGCAGCAGTGCTAACCAGTGTGTCACCGAGTCGCCCACTGGTGTGGGATAGATTATTAAATTGCCGATTGGTGTAAAACCTAACATTGTGGATCAAATGCTCGTGGTAGAAATCGGAGGATCTTTGTCCTTAATGATAAACCAGACCATATATATCACAGGCACAATGATCCATAAAGCCAGCTTTATGTTTGACTGGACATGTGTTTTCCCAAATCAGTTATACCCATAAGTCGCAATGACATTCAAACATAAATGGAGAATGACAATAACAATGATTTTAACAACAATAATGGCAACATTGGCTTCAAAATGGCTATTGTGGCTGAGAGTTAAGCATGCTGGGATTTTTGGTCAACTTATAACTAAAAGCAGATGCAGGTCATAAAATTACTCTGAGTCAGGACCTGATCTGGGAATTGTGATCTGAAGCCTTCCTGTGTTAAACAAATATGGGAAGTTGCTTACTCTGGGGTAGACTGGATGCTGTGAATTTTAAGATTTTAAAATGTATTTATTAGTGTCACAACTAGGCTTACATTAACACTGCAATGCAGTTAGTGTGAAAATCCCCTGGCCACCTCACTCTGGGGCCTGTTCAGGTACACTGAGGGAGAATTTAGCATGGCTATTACACCCAACCAGCATGTCTTGCAGACTGTGGGAGGAAACTGGAGGAAACCCATTCTATCAGGCACATGCAAAACGGACCATTTAAACCGCAGTTTCTGTCCTGGCCCACTGAAAGAGCAATTATCCCTACTCCCCTGCTTTTCCCCCACAACCCAGTAACTTAATATTTTTCAAACATTTCTCCAATTTCCACTTGGAATCTGCTTCAAAACCTTTTGTGGAAAACTGCATTTTTGGCTGAGAGATACAAGATCCTCAGGAGGTATTGACAGGGTGGATGTGGGGAGACTGTTTCCTCTTGTCGGAGAATCTAGAATGAAGGGGCCACTGTTTAAAAATAAGGGTTCGCCCATTTAAAATGGTGAGCTTTTGGTACTCCTGCTGAAAAGTTGGTGGAAGCAGAGTCTTTGAATATTTTTAAGGCTGAAGTGGGTATACTCTTGATAAGCAAAGGGGTAAATGTTAATGGGATAGGCAGGGTGCAGAGTTGAGGCTGCTATCACATCAGTCATGATCTTATTGAATGACAGAGCTGACTAGAGGGGCTGAATGGCCTTCTCTTGCTCCTTGTTCGTCTGTTCACTGTCAGATTTTGACTTGCGATATTCATGATGTGACTATTTCACTTCTTCCAGGCAGCCTGTGAACACAAGGATTGTCCTTCATTATTTCCTCATGAACATGATTTGTTGTTACTCACCGAAAACAAGGAGGTTGATTCTAGCATTTGCTGTTGTGTTAGAGTTGGAGGTCACGGTAACCATGTATTCTCCACTGTCTGAAACAGTCACTGATTTGAGCAGGAGAGAGTTATTATGGACTAACTCCATTCAATTTGTGTAATGGTTATTTATATCCACACTTGTCCCGATCCACACTAAGACATCATTCCCATTGTGTCTCCAGCTCCCACTCCTCACCTCCTCGGACGTCCCCACAGACAGCAGCGCAGGATCTCCGGCTGCTGCATTCACACTACTCCCACTCACTGAGATAGTCAGAGGTTGAGATTCAACTACAGGGGTTGGGGGGAAAGTGAAGAAATTTAAATGAAAATGAGACAGTGGCAGGATAGGGCAGAGTATAAAATCAGCATCAATACCAGTAATATTACTGAAGCTGTAATTAACGTATCATCCCTGCCTGTTGAATCCTTGCCAAAACAACATGAGAATTTCTTTTTTTGCAAAATATACTATTAGTACAACATCTGAAAGAACATTACCACCATTTCAAAGTAATCATCACAGATAGAGCAATAATATTCAAGTTTTCTGCAGACATTGTGTTATGCTCAGAGCTGCTTCAAAACATTCAAATGAACATTTCATAATGGTTATAGAATCATAGAAGTTTACAGCATGCAAATAGGCCCTTCAGCCCATCTTGTCTATGCCACCCTTTTTTTAAGCTAGTCTCAATTGTCCACATTTGGCCCATATCCCTGTATACCATCTTACCCAGGTAACTGTCTGAATGCTTTTTAAAAGACAAAATTGTACCCATCTGTACTACTATCTTTGGCAGCTCATTCCAGACACTTAGCATCCTCTGTGTGGAAGTATTGCCCCTCTGGATATTTTTGTATTTCTCCCCTCTCATGTTAAACCTATGCCTTCAAATATGAATCTTCCCTACCTTTGGGAAAAGGTAGGGTTAGAGATCCATGTTGAGGACTTGGTTAGGAAGAAAAGAGAGGTGTATGTTACGTCAAAGCAGCTGGGAATGGAGAGAGCATTGGAGGAATATAGAGAGAGTAGGAGGGAGCTCAAATGGGGAGTTAGAAGGGCAAAAAGGGGGCATGAAATGGTTTTGGCATTTAGGAGTAAGGAAAACCCAAAGGCTTTTTACTCCTATGTTAGGAATAAAAGGGTGGTTAGAGGAAAAATCAGACCTCTTAGGGACAGAGGAGGGGAACTGTGCTTAGAGCCGGAGGGAATGGGGGAGATCCTGGATGAATACTTTGAGTCCGTATTCACGAAGGAGAGGGGCTTGTTGACAGCTCCTGTCTCTGAAGGAGCTGTGGACCAGTTGAGGGAAATATCCATACCGAGGGAGGAAGTTTAGAGCTTCTAGGTAGCATTAAAACTGATAAATCTCCGGGGCCTGGTGGCATTTATCCCAGGCTGCTTAGGGAGGTGCAAGGTGAAATTGCTGGGCCTCTGACGCAAATCTTTGTCTCTTCCTTGGACACAAGTGAGGTCCCAGAGGACTGGAGAATAGCTAATGTTGTACCGTCGTTTAAAAAGGATAGTAGCGATAATCCTGGAAATTATAGGCCGGTGAGTTTGACGTTAGTGGTAGGGAAGCTGTTGGAAGGGATTCTTAGAGATAGGATGTATAGGCACTTAGAGCGTTGCGATCTGATTAGGGATATGGAGCATGTCTTTGTTAAGGAAGGTCGTGCCTTATGAATCTGGTAGAATTTTTTGAGGAGGTGACGAAAACAGTGGACGAAGGGCGAGCCGTTAATGTCATCTATATGGATCTTAGTAAGGCATTTGACAAGGTCCCTCATGGGAGGTTAGTTGAAAAGGTCAAGACTAATGGAATACAAAGACAGGTAGCGAGATGGATAAGTAACCGGCTTGGTAATAGGAGACATAGAGTAATAATGGAAGGGTGTTTTTCTAGCTGGAGATCGGTCACTAGTGGTGTGCTGCAAGATTCAGTACTGGGACCTCTTCTATTTGTAATATATATAAATGAGTTGGAAGAGGGAGTAAGTGGAGTGATCAGCAAGTTTGCAGACGATACAAAGATGGCTGGACTTGTGGATAGTGAGGAGCATTGTCAGGGGATGCAGCAGGACATAGATAGGCTGGTAGCTTGGGCAGATAGATGGCAGATGGAATTCAATCATGATAAATGCAAGGTGATGCATTTCGGGAGAAAGAACGTAGGGGGAGGTATGTGATAAAGGGTAGACCTATTAAGAGTATAGACACACAGAGGGACCTGGGGGTGCAGGTGCACAAGTCTCTGAAGGTGGCAGAGCAGGTGGAGAAGGTTGTGAAGAAAGCATATGGTATGCTAGCCTTTATAGGAAGGGGTATAGAGTACAAGAGCTGGCCTTTAATGTTGCAGTTGTATAGAACATTGGTTAGACCTCATTTGGAATACTGCGTCCAGTTCTGGTCGCCTTACTACCGGAAGGACGTGGAGACTCTGGAGAGAGTGTAGAGGAGGTTTACCAGGATGCTGCCTGGTATGGAAGGTCTGAGTTACGAGGAGAGGTTAGGCAAATTGGGACTGTTTTCCTTAGAAAGACGTAGACTTAGAGGAGATCTAATAGAGGTGTACAAGATTATGAGGGGTATAGATAGAGTAAACAGGGTTAAGCTTTTTCTAGGATGGACTCAAATAGCACGAGGGGTCACGGGCTTAGGGTGGGGTGGGGTAAGGTATAATTTGGATGCTAGAGGGAGTTTTTTCACACAGAGGGTGATGAGGGTATGGAATGTGCTGCCAAGTAAAGTGGTGGAAGCAGGCACTCTGGAGTTATTTAATAAATACTTAGATGGGCACATGAACAGAATGGGAATGGAGGGATATAGAAAACTGATTTAAAATAGGGATCATGAGCCTTGGGAGTTCCCTGGGAAGTGTGTAAATTGTCGATGATATTGATGTATTTGTTTTATCCTACAGGTACTTCAGTCCGCCTTCTTGTCTAACAAGGGGCATACACGCGATGGGTTGTGAGAGGGCTGCTCTTGGATTTTTCGAAAGTATCCTAGTGCTTCATGTCGTTAGTGTACGCTTGACCTGGACCATTTGATGGGCAACACGACAGCTCAGTGACTATCGCTGTGCTGTGCAGATACCTGGATTTGTGCCTATGTCTGTGAGAGTTTGCACATTCTCCCTGTGCTTGCGTGGGTTTTCTCTGAGTGCTCCGGTTTCCTCCCATATCCCAAAGAAGTACTCTTAGGCTAATTGGCAAAACAAATTCTCCCTAAATTGTCTCAAATTTGGTTCCAATGCACAGATCTATAAACGTAGACAGGGATCACGGGTCGAGATGGGAACATCGAGGTTGCGGCGTGGGCTCATTGGGCCGAAGGGCCTGTTTCCCGTGCTGTTTTGTTCTTTGTTCTTTGTGCCAAATACCTTCTTCACCAGTCTGCCAACATGTAACTCCACTTTCAAGGAACTATGAATATGTACCTAGGAATCTTTGTTGTAAAACTCTCCCGAAGCCCAAGCATTCACTGAGTAAGTTCAGTTGACCAAAGTGCATCACCTCGCATTTATCTAAAATAAACTCATCTGCTTTTCGTCAGCCCGCTAGCCTAATTGATCAAGATCCTGTTGCAATCCAAGATAACCTTCTTCACTGTCCACTCTGCCACCAATCTTGGAGACATCTGCAAACTTACTAACCATGCCTCCCAAATTCTCATCCAAATCATTAATATAAATAACGAATAACAGTGGGCCCAGCACTGATCCCTGAGGCACATCACTGGTCACAGGCCTCCAGTTTGAAAAACAAACCTCTACAACCACCCTCTGTCTTCTGTTATCAAGCCAGTTTTGGCTACCTTGCTTTGGATCCCGTGAGATTTAACTCTATGCAACAACCTACCATGCAGTGCCTTGTAAAGGCCACAAATGTAGAGGTATTTAACACATGTCATAAAATTCACTCTCACCAGCGAGTAAGAATAACCAGACAGCCAGGGCAGTGAGCCGGACTTGCTCCATCCTGTCGGGGTAATGCTATTTCCTGTCATAGAAAGAGAGAGAGCAGCTAGATACGCCTGGTCAATGAACCAGATTAGTTATTAACTAAAGCAAACATGGACAGTGGTTGAGGTCAGTGTTAACTTATTAAAAGAATAACTGAGAATCACAATGATTCTTATTTAATTACTCTATGCGGGCATCACTGGCCGTACTAGCACTTATTGCCCATCCCTAATTGCCCCTTGAAAAGGGTGGGGGTGAGCTGATGTCTGTGTTCCCTGGTACCTACTGCTCTTGTCCTTCTAGATGGCAGTGATCATAGATAGATGGTATATACAGCCATTATTGGGCATCAGTAGTGGAGGGTATTATATATTTAAAACTTCTGGTGTTGGAGACCAGATCAGAAACTCAAAGGTGTATTATAAAGTTTGCTTAGATATCAATTTGATTTTGTCATTAGTGTAAGCATATCAGGAGGCGATGGCCGGGTAGTATTTATCACTAGGCTATTGATCCAGAAAACCAGCTAATGTTCTGAAAACCCAAGTTTGAAGCCTGTCATGACAGAGGGTGGCATTTGAATTCAATGTAAAAGATCTGGAATTAAGAATCTCCTGACAGCTATGAAGCCATTGTCGATTGTTGGAAAAATCCATCTGCTTCATTATGTCCTTTGGGGAAGGAAATCTGCAATCCTTCCCTGGTCTGGCTACATGCAAGTCCAGAGCCATAGCAATGTGTTTGGCTCTCAACTACCCCTCAAAGACAATAAGAGACAGGCAATAAATACTGGCCAGCTAGCAATGCCCATATCCCATGAATGAATAAAAATGACATGTTTTGCTCCAGGTGTCATTCTATTGAACCCATGAGGAAGTTTTTATTAAAATGAACTTCATACAACAATGCAGTTCAACTGTAACAAAAAGAATTAGCATAACTTTTACCAGTTGAGATGCTTAAACATGACAAGGTATAATTCTTAACTGCCAGCCTATCACTATTACTTTGTAATTTAAGGAATATTCTTCATAGATGTAAACTCCTCTTCGGAATCAGTTAGCAAAATCACACAGGATTACATGAGTTTCTAGACTTTTAACATCTCAGGACACAGGTACAGAAAGATACCTGTCTTCTGACTCTCAGACAGCAGCCTCCAGAGAGAAACCTATTTTCAAGTAGCAGAACTCTGGAGAGAAACCTGTCTTCAAACAACAGAACTCCAGAGAGGGGTGAGGGGAAAAAGCACCTCTTGCCTTTTGCAAATCTCCGGAGAGAGAGGTAACTATTTTCTAACAAGCCGTAGGCTTTAATTTCTTAGAGAGAGAGAGAAAGAAAGAGCTGCTAAGTCTTGCAAATTCAAACAACAACTGCCTGCTTGAATTTTTGTAGGTCTAGCTCTGTCCATTCACATGACTCTTTCTTGTCAAACAACCTAATTAATTCCTACTCTGTAATCCCAGGGGCAAATCTCTAAACATAACTAAAATGTATTAGCTCAGATTAAAACAAACACCCATTAACTCAGAACAATTACTCTTCTGCAGGCTTGGCATGTGGGCTACCAGTTGCAGACAAATTAGCATTGTAATCAGACCTGAATAAATAAAATTTGTTCAAAAGAAACATGACACAAATACATTTCTTAAAGGCACAGTATTGTCACAAATCACAAGTAGGATTCATACATACTTTGGATATTTTATTGCAGAATTGAGAAAATGACATAGATTCACAGACAGCCATCTTCTCCCAGAAGCTTTGATACGTGGGCAGCACTAGTTTGACAAACCTGATAGAAGACAGACATATTCTTTACACCAGGGCCTGTCTCAATTACTCTTAAAGCTGGCAAAGTATTTTTAAGGAAGATATATCTCGTCACTACCCTATTCACTCACAAAGGAATCCTAAGTGAATCTATGATAGTACAGCTTGTTTCTATTTCTCCATGTCTGTTGGGAGCTCATTCCTGAAACTTAGCTCAGCAAAACAGAATTGGACATGATAAAACAATGTATCTTTACTGTAAGTTAGAAATAGGCTATAGAAGTCCCTGTTTCTCCACTAAAAGTTTAAAATCACTTCTAAGAAAAAATAGAAAGAATTGGAGGAAAATATGAAAGAACATACTAAAGTTTATTTATTAGTGTCACAAATACATTAACTCTGCAATGAAGTTACCGTGAAAATCCCCTAGTTGCCACACTTTGGCCCCTGTTTGGATACACTGAGGGAGAATTTAGCATGGCCAATGTACCAAACCAAAACATGTTTCAAGTTGTGGGAGGAAACTAGAGCACCAGGAGGAAACCCATGTAGACACAGGTAGAATGTGTAGACTTTGAACAGACAGTGATCCAAACTGGGAATCGAATCCAGGTCCCTGGTGCTCTGAGGCAGCAGTGCTAAACATTATGCAATCCTATTGTGGGTACATGATGGCCAGTTTTAAGGCTCACAGTGTAAAACATATTAAAACCATTTTAACAATTAATATCAGTGGATAATAAGGATACATCTAAGAAGAGTTCAATAAAGAGAGCAACACTCATTAGACATTACTTGCATTCCAAGTTTTATTTTTGATTGAATAGCATACAAGGCTATAGACCAAATGCAGGAAAATGGGTTCAGAATAGATATGTGTTTGATGGCTAGCACAGACTCAATGGGCCAAAGGGCCTCTTTGAGCTGTAAAACTCCAGCGCCAAAATTTTACCACCCCGCCTGCCATGAGAATAGAGCAGGTGAGGGGCAGACCACAAGAAGTTGTGTTGACCTCAAGCACAATTTTCCGATCTTGGGTCAAACGAGGCCGTAAAATCCCGACCTAAGACTCTATTAATTCAAATTTCACCAAGTGCCATGGGGGATTCGAACTCAAGTTCTCAGAGCATTACTCTGGGTCTCTGGATTACTATTCCAATTAACCTAAAGCAGTTTAATCCCATGAGGAATGGAAAGGGGATATTATCTTGTGATTGGAGGGACAATTCTCTCTGTTGGAATGTATCAGGAAATCACAAATGCAGTGTGGTGTTCACTCATGGCCAGTGACTTGCAGAGAAATTGTCTTCCTGCTTTGCTGGTTTTCCCCATTACTTCTCTACTGCATACTAATCAAGCTGGAGAGATAAATAAGCGAAATACAATCAAATTTACACTTTTCACCCCTACCTCAAGACAAGTGCCTTCACTGTTACTATTGGTGACTGTTCAACCTTGTCCTTGCAAGAGTTAGACATTAGTCAACAAACAGAAATTTGCTAACTTTGAATAATACGTGAAGTGGGTTAACTTGGAATAGCAGGGATATTTCCCCAAGAATGACTGCACCGTGCCAAACATCTCAAAGTCTGCAGTGACCAAAAAGTACCAGATTGGCTGCAACGTGTTTGGGGTTGCGAAAAACGCTGTATGAATACAATAAAGCAATAAGTTCAAATTAAAAAAGGGATAAGGGGATATGGGGAACCATGGGGAGGTGGATTTGAGATCAGGGAGAGATCAGCATGGTCTGTTTGACTGGTGGAACAGGCTTGCAGGGCTGAATTTACCTATATTTGCTCTTAATTCCTATGTTCTATTGTTAATCCAGAAAGAACTAAAAATCTAACAAAAGGTTTAATAAAGAAACTTCATTACTCCAAACTTGAGTTCTTACCCTAGGTCATCCGAAGCAATTTAACAATTCTCAATGGATTTTTATTCATACTAAATCAGGTGGTCAGCTGATCATCACATCATTCTGTCATTGGTTAAATGGTTTATTGGGTCAGCTGATCCTTACAGCTTGTTACTATTGGTCACATTACAACAGATCCAATGTTATCACCGACTACATTCTAACATCTATGGTTTCCTTTGGATTTGAAAAGCAAAGTTTTCATTTTATTTCTTTCTCCCAAACTAATTTCCATAGAAGGTCATTTTGATCAAATGAATGAGAGGTAACTCCAGTCCTCGTCCTCGTCCTCCCCCAGGTCAGAAACAAATTTGGGTTTCAAAAATTGATGTTGGTTTTCAGCAAGTGCAATCCACTGCTACACGGTTTGAGCCTGAGGCAAATAAAGTCACGCAAATGGCCAGGGAACCCAGGGAATGCAGCATCTGCGCAGGAGGTGTAAAGGTATTGCTGAAGTGATCCTGCAGTGACTGTGGAAGGAAACCATCCAGAAGGTCCTTGAGTTTTCCTAATTTCGTGTTCATAGATAAATGGATGGCACAGTGGTATAGTGATTAAGCACTGCTTCCTCACAGCACCAGGGACCTAGGCTCAATTCCAGCAGTTCGGTTGATTGGCCATGTCAAATTAACCCTTGTGTCAGGGGGATTAGCAGGATAAATACATGAGATTATGGGGATAGGGCTTGAGTGGGATTGTTGTTGGTACAAGCACCATGGACCAAATAGCTTCTTTCTGCACTGTAGGGATTCTATAATTTATATCAGGGGAACGATCTATTTTAACATAATCTTTATATGCACAGAAATTAGGATGAGTTTGGATATTTCATTCTGCTCTGGCATTACTAAAGTACAAAGATTAGATTTCAGTTTGTCTGGTATGTAGTTATTGGTTACAGCTGTCTCTCTGGATTTTTAAAAATTTACTCATGGGATGTGGGCAAGGCCAGCCTGTATTGCCCATCCTTAACTCAGTGGCTTGCTTGACCATTTTAAACCCAACCATCATGTGGAGTTGAGGAGGTCTAGAGGTACAGTGGGTGGCCTCCTGATTCTGAGCCAGAAGCTCTGTGTTCAAAACCCAACACAGGACTTGATGACCAAGGAAGGTCCATTCATAATCCGGCCAAAACAGACCGAGTGTCAACCTGCAAAATACTTCCAAACACACTAATGGCTCGTGGTTAGAATGGGAGAGACTCCTGATCAGTCATAGTGATGTAGAGTGGTGTCCCTCAAGTTATAAATCTTTGATGAGAGATCAGAGACCTGTTCCAGCAATTACTTGCTATGTAAAGAGGTGACAGTTTGTTTAATGCACCGCTAGGTGTGGGAAAAGAATTGGATTGAACATCTGTAGTCACAGAACATTTGACTGCAGGAGTTAGGACATATTATTGAAATTGTACAAGACATTGGCCTTTTGGAATACACATTTGGAATACTGTGTATAGTTCTGGTCACCCTATTATAGAAGGACTACAGAAAAGATTTACGAGGATTTGATTATTTGAGTTATAAGGAGAGGCCGGATGGAGTGGGATTTGTTTCCCTGGAGCGAAGGAGGCTTGGGGGGGATCTTATAGAGGTCTATAAAATAATGAGGGGCATAGATCAGCTAGATAGCCAACATATTTTCCCAAAGATAGAGGAATCTAAAACTAGGGCATAGGTTTAAGGTGACAGGGGAGAAATACAAAAGCGTCTAGACAGGCAATTTTTTCATACAAAGGATGTTTCAGTGTCTGAAACAAGCTGCCAGAGGTAGTAGAGATGGGTACAATTTTGTCTTTTAAAAAGCATTTAGACAGTTACATGGATAAGGTAGGTACAGAGGGATATGCACCAAACATGGGCAATTGGAACTGGCTTACTGATTAAAAAAGGCAGCATGGACAAAATGAGCTGAAGGATCAGTTTCCATACTTAAAACCTCTATGAATCCATGACTGTACGTAGGCCAGGTCAGGTAAGGATGGCAGACCTATTTCTCTAAAAAATAATCATGAAGTAAAGAGATTTTTTACAACAATCAATAACGGTCATCATGGGCCTTTCAACTGCAGACTTTGTTTAATTGAATTCTCTTCGCAAGTGGAATATTTAGAAACTTGCTATGTGAGAGGAGCCTCAAACATGGAGCAGATACGTCTTAACACAAATCATGAAGGAAAAAGAAAGGAACAAATACAACTCATTCCGAGTCTGCATCTCTCAACACAAAGTTTGTTTGCTGAGTTCTGCTTCAATGTCACTGCAATGGAGCAAAGAAATATCTGTCTGCCTCTTTTTCCCAGGTTTGCATGAAATCAAACTCACAGAATTTCCCTTTTAGCCTGTCGATTGCAGCCACTCAAGCAGACACACCATTGAGGGCCACAAGTGGTGGGCAATAAATGTCAACCTTACCAGCAATCACCAGATTCCAAAATCTTCATATTTAATATGGTTCCAATGAATAGAATATAAACTGTAACATTGTTATCTACACTTTACTTGAAATCCAACTTTCACTGAATGCAAAAAACAGAAAATGCTGGAGAAACGCAGCAGATCTGACAGCAACTATGGAGAGAGAATAGAGCCAGTGCTTCGAGTCAGATGACCCTCCATCAGAGCTGAAGACAAAGAAAATTGGACAAGATTTACACTGTGAAGGTATGAGGGGGGAGGAGGGATGGGTTTGGGGAGCACTATAATTGGACAAAGGGAATGGAAATGGTGATGATAAAGGCTCAGAAGGGTGCTAAGAGCATCCATTAAGAGATTGGGATGTGTGAATGGCAGAACGAAAGGTGCAGAATGTCATCGGACAACCTGAGGAATGTGCTAGTTGGACCTGGGGAAGTGTTGCGGGATGGGGGAATTCACTGGAATATTGCAGAAGGCCAAGGACAGAGATGTGTGTTGGATTTTTCTTGTTAATTTCATGAATTATCCCGCTAATCTTCGAGGTTAAGTCAAACCAGCCTTGGAATAATAAACATGCATGGATATAAATAGGGAGAGGAATGACGTGCACAGGTTATCGTACCACTGGGCTGAACAATTGCGAAGAAAAGACATCATTGCGACTCGACCTGTCAGCTGGGAGGACTGTGTGAATGTGAAATGTTCAGAGCTCATAACTACCACTGCCACAACAAACTGAGAGGTACAAGGCCCATTTGATCAATCAAACTTTGTTAGAACTTTAAAGGTTGCAGAGTAGTGAGAAAGATGAGGGGGAGGGTAGTGGGATGTGAAGTAAGGGGAATGCTTTGCGATGTCTGGTTAGAGTGATTTCAGTGCAGCAATAGGGCAGGAAACCTGATTGCAGTGATTCAAACTTAGATTGGGAGAAAGATGGCGGAGAAGACACAGAAACATAGAAGATAGAAGCAGGGGGAGGCCATTCGGCCCTTCAAGCTTGCTCCACTGTTCATTACAATCATGGCTGATCAACTCAATAGCCTTATACTACAGTTTTCCCATAATCTTTGATCTCATTCGCCCCCAGTGCTATATCCAGCTACCTCTTGAATACATTCAATGTTTTGGCATCAACTACTTCCTGAGGTAATGAATTCCACAGGCTCACCACTGCTTTGAGCGAAGAAGTGTCTCCTCACCTCTGTCCTAAATGTCTATCCTGAATCCTCACACTATGACCCCTGGTTTTGGACTCTCTACCATTGGGAATATCCTCCCTGCATCTACCTGTCTAGTCCTGTTAGAATTTTATAAGTCTCTGTGAGATCCCTCCTCGTCTGTCTGAACTCCAGCGAAAACAATTCTAACCTAGTCAATCTCTCCTCGTACATCATTCCCTACATCCCCGGAATCAGCCTTGTAAACATTCGCTGCATTCCCTTGAGGTCAAGAACATTCATCCTCAGAAAAGGAGACCAAAACTGCTCACTGTATACCATGTGGCTTGATTAAGCCTCTGTATAATTGCAACAACACATTCTGCTCCTGTACTAGAAACCTCTCGCAATGAAGACCAACATATCATTTGCCTTCTTTACCACTTGCTGCACCTATATGCTTATTTTCAGCGACTCGCGCACAAGGACAATGAGATCCCACTGCACACTCCCCTCTCCCAATTTATAGCCATTCAGGTAGTGATCTGCCATCTTGTTTTTGCTTCCAAAGTGAATAATCCCCTAAGACAACATATTCAAAGCCTCTGGAGGAACAGGAGGTTCTCAATCTGGTGGAAGAGTCAAGCATGGATTTCTGAAAAAGTGGCCGACTTAAAGGTATGGGGACAGAACGCAAAGAGAAGGAACCTTATTCTGTGGGCAGGAAGAGAAGTTGAATGGTTGGCATAGGGCCACAAGAGCATGAGATGGGATTCGATTGGGGGAATTTAGAGAGGGTATGAGTGCAGATAATAGGAGAAATGACAAAAAGAGAGAGATATGCATTGTTGGTTAATACAGGGATGCGGCAGAGGCTGATTAACAAATACTAGTGACATTCACAAGTCAAAGTCTCATCATGCTGGATTATTGGTACAAATTCAGAAGTGAAAAAGTGTAACAGGAAGAGTACACAAATCATGACTAGCAAACAGTTCTGGCAGTTATCACTTCAGAGTAGCATTGCCCACTTCACTCTGGGAAGAAGTTACATTGCGGGTGCTGCTGCCAGTGTTGGGAGTTTGCAGGTCTGCGTAGTGACAGGTGCGTTCACTTGGCTGGAAAGCAAAGAGATCACCATTATGTTGGGTTCTGATAAAAGACACAATATTTAAATCCAGAACTTGGAAAATATTGTTATTTAAACCCAGAGTGTGCAAGATAATTCCAGCCTGGAATAAGTCTGTCAATGCTCATTCTGTCTTGGCAGTCCAGGTACTTCCCTTAACTTCATTTCTGCTGGAGGCCCAAAACATGTGCTACACTCCACCTATCTCATTAAGGGACATTATACATGAGACAGGCTGTCGATGTAGCTGGAGAAATGTCAGTTCTACAGAATCATAGTATCCTGACTGTGCCACCTTTACAGCACTTAAGGTGCAGATCCAGATACTTTGTAGAAGAGTTTGGGGTCTCTACCCCATCACCAATTCAGGCAGCGAATTGCAGACATCCGCCACCCTCTGCATAAGAAAGCTCTTCCCCTCATGTTCCTTCTTCCTCCAGTGCCACTTACCTTGAATCTATATCTCCAGTTCTAGAATTCTCCACCAAGAAAAACTATTTCATTTTGTCCATTCTATCTCTTCCGCTCATAATTTTGTACATCTCTATCGCGTCACCCCTCAAACTTTTCTGTTCCATTTAGGCAGGAGTGCAATACACTATCAGTTATTTGCCACATTTCCAAAATGTGGCTTTCATGAGCAGTTGTATGAAGGGAAACTGTAGCAAGATCCAATATAAGACCAATATGAGACTGTGCTTAACTACAATAATAGGCACTTCGTTGTGTCAGCACAGTGACACAGTGGTGAGCTCTGCTGCCTCACAGATTCCTTGAATACTGACCTCAGGTCACTGTCAGTGTGGAGTTTGCACGTTCTCTCCATGTCTGCATGGGTTTCCTCCAGTGGCCTCTGATTCCCTCCCAAAGTCCAAAGATGTGCAGGTTAGGTTGATTGCAAAATTGTCCTGGGGGATTAGCAGGGTAAATACATGGGGTTATGGAGATACGATTGGATGGGATTGTTTTCAATGCAAGCTCTTGGGCTGAATGGGCTTCTTCTGCACCATATGGATTTTATGTAACTTACAAGGCAATGGGCCGGGTGCAGGAAGCTGGGATTAGAAAGGGCACCTGGTGTCCTGAGGCTGGCAAGGACAAGATGAGCCAAATAGCCTGCTTCTGTGCTGTAGTTTTTCTATGTTTCTGGAGTGGGCCCAAGATTTACACTGGAATTTTAGCCTAAACTGCTTGTGCAGCCAAAGACTTTGCACCATAACAGTACAGAGGAATTTAAACTCTGGTGACATAAACCATGAGTGCCTTCGTACTTCATAGTACATGACTTGTGCATCTGAAATAAGAAAAAATTTAAAATAAAGACTACACACACAGTTACATTTGGCTCACATATTCAGCGAGAATACCTCATTGGTTAGGATCTATATGATAACCTCCAGGACTTACATAGGGAATCCCTTATTGACCTCTGTCTAGGAATTGTAGAACATGAGTTCCCAGGTCATTGGAATTATCTTACAGCGTGGACATCCCTTATCAAGCAGGCCCCTGAGTGGGTCATCATTATAACATCCTGGTTGGGATCTGCCGTGTTCACTACAGGCTTGTGGTTTTATATTGCATAGTAAAGTTCTGTTTCTTTACAGGTGATCTTGAGTTGTTACAAATCGGGAGAATGAGAAACACAGACAACTGGTAGAGTTTACTGTTATAATTTACCTGCAAGTTGCCAATTATTACATGCAGAGTATTGAGTGTGCCTTTTCATTTGGAATGCATTCAGTAGAATGATTAAAAGTTTACACGTCCCTACCTTTGTGGTTGGTTAATTTTTTCTGTGCTTAACAGGATCTGCAAAATAAAAACCCGACAATGAGGCTGAGTTGATTCACCTTCAAATTTTGCTATTGTTAGGAGGTAGCACAGTGGTTAGCACTGCTGCCACACAGTGTCAGGGAACCAGGTTCAATTCCACTTGGGTCACTATTTGTATGCACTTGTATGTTCTTCATGTGTTTGTGTGGGTTTCCTCCCACAATCTGAAAAACATGCTGGATAGGTGTATTGGATACTGGCCAATGTACCTGAACAGGTGCCTCAGTGTTGTGACTAGGGGAATTTCACAGTAACTTAGTTACAGTGCTAATGTAAGCCTTACTTGTGACAAATAAACAAACTAAAAACTTTATATATAAATAAACTCATATTTGCTTTGATTTATTATTGTCACATATATTAACATACAGTGAAAAAGTATTGTTTCTTGTGCACTATACAGACAAAGCATACCGTACATAGAGAAGAAAAGGAAAGAGTGCAGAATGTAGTGTTACAATCATAGCTAGAGTGTAGAGAAAGACCAACTTAATGCAAGGTAAGTCCATTCAAATGTCTAATGGCAGCAAAAAACTGTTTGAGTCGATTGGTACGTGATCTCAGACTTTTGTATCTTTTTCCTGATGGAAGAAAATATGCCCAGGGTGTGTGGGGGACTTGATTATGATGGCTGTTTTGCTAAGGCAGCAGAAAGTATAGACAGAGTCAATGGAAGCAAGGCTGGTTTGTGTGATGGACTCGGCAAAATTTGCGACTTTTGTAGTTTCTTGCAACCTTGAACAGAGTAGGAGCCGTACCAAGCTGTGAGACAACCAGAAAGAATGCTTTCTATGGTGCTTCTGTAAAAGCTGGTGAGAGTCATAGCTGACATGCCAAATTTCCTTAGTCTTCTGAGAAAGTAGAGGAGCTGGTGGGCTTTCTTAACTACAGTGTCAGTATGGGGGGGATCAGGACAGGTTGTTGGTGATCTAGACACCTAAAATCTTGAAGATCTTAACCATTTCAGGAAAGGTTAACGCCACTGCAAAGTTGCTGGGTTGTGCAGGAATGACAACAAAGGAATGTAAATTAAATGGTTTACTTGGAGGTCTACATTACCCCCTACACACCATGTCTGGATACACATGCTACTGAAACATCACTTCCAGTGTGCAGGTGGCATTGCCAGTTGCGGGGGCATCATTGTTCTGTGTTTGCAGCAAACCCAAATTCCAATGAATCCAACTCACGGTTCCCGCAAGAGAGATAAACAAGATCCAAGCTGACAAGACAAGGCATTGCGCCCCATCCGATGCTTAATTTGAGCCAAAAGGCCGAAGGAGTTTCTTTTTAACCACAAATCGATGCACCAACCCATGGCCCCAATGTTGCAAGCTCAGTCAGGCCCCATCCCACAGACTGCCAGAGAATCTGGAGAGAAAACTGGGCTATGCAACTGCAAAGATACAGGCCTGTTTTCTCAGTCCAGCCAGTATTCTGTGCAGTGAGTGCAACAGTCACCTGTGAAATATTTAAATTGTACAAGAGCTTGAAATTGGACCAAAGTCCAAGCGTGTCCCTTCCCCAGCTTTTTCAAAATAAAATCAGCACACACATACACTAAGTCAGTACATAGTCCTTAAGCTTGGGGTTCAGTTTGCTCAACCACTCCAGCAGTGTAGTGACACTAGTTGTGTGTTTATTGTCCCCAAGGGGGATGGAATCAGGTGATATGAGGGCAGATCCTGTCTTGACAGATTACATGGCTTTCCCAGTGGTGAGGGGTGCATTCATGCCACTGGCCAACGGAGGGATGCCTCCTGTCAAGATAGAACATAAAATGGGTTGCTTGGTGAATCCCACCCATTGTGTTTTTATTATTTTTCACTCTTGGGTTTAATCTGCTTTTTCTCAAGAAAACCTTGTTTGATTGGCTTCCTGTTGCTCACTACATAGATAAAGATATTGGAATCGAAAAATGGCATATTTTCATAAAGAGAATTTAAACCTTTGGTTGTGACCAACCAAGAAGGCTGAATCAAAGGGAGAACCAGTTCATCACTTCTCACCTGGTCTTGGCAGCATGGTAATGATAATAAATCGGTGCTATCACATGGATTGCATGGATAAAAAAAACTTTTGAAGTATTATGTCTAAGTGCTACACTTTAGGTATTCCCCCATTGGGCCGTCAGGAGTGATGGATGCTCAAGCTTTAGATTGTGCTGTGTATGTTGAGTGCCCTCTAACCGAAATAAAGGAAGATAGAAATAGAAACACTAGTAGGCCATTCAGCCCTTTGAGTCTGCTCCGTTATTCATTTTGATCATGGCTGATCATCAAGTTCAACATCCTGATCTCATGATCCCCCAATATCTATTGATCCCTTTACCCCAAGGGCTGTAGCTAATTTCTTCTTGAAATCACACAACGTTTTGGCCTCAACTACTTTCTGTGGTAGTGAATTCCGCACATTCACCATCCTCTGGGTGAAGAAATTTCTCCTCACCTCAGTTCTGAAAGGTCTACCTCTTATCCTCAAACTATGACTCCTAGTTCTGGACTCTCCCACCATTAGAAACATTCTTTCTGAATCTACCCTTCCTAATCCTGAGAGAATTTTATAAGTTTCTATGAGATCCTCGTCACCTTCCCAAACGCCAGTGAATATAATGGAGTGCAGGGTGAGGGAGTGGGGGGCGGGAGGCGGGGGGGGGTGAGGGGCAACAACCAATGGAAGGCAGAGGGAAGACTGAGGGGAGGGTAGCTGAACTCCAATTAGATGGCACAATGGTTAGCACTGCTGCCTTACAGCACCAGGTTTGATTCCCAGCTTGGGTCATTGTCTGTGTGAAGTCTGCATGTTTCCCTCATATCTGTGGGGGTTTCCTCTGGGTGCTCCGGTTTCCTCCCACAGTCAAAGGTGTGTGGGTTAAGTGGGTTGGCAATGCTAAATTTTTCCTCACTGTCAGGTGTACCAGCCAGGGTAAATGCCTAAGGTTATAGGGATAGGGCCTGGATGGGATTGTGGTCGGTGCAGACTAAATGGGCCTTCTGGACTGTAGGGATTCTATGAAGGTTGCATGAAAAGTTCATAAAAGGAGTCAAA
Organism: Sphyrna mokarran; assembly: GCA_024679065.1. Taxonomy (NCBI): domain Eukaryota; kingdom Metazoa; phylum Chordata; class Chondrichthyes; order Carcharhiniformes; family Carcharhinidae; genus Sphyrna; species Sphyrna mokarran. The sequence continues at coordinate 6,567,970 of JAGIQG010000016.1, read as the reverse complement.
AGGATAACACACTGTTTACTGGAAGGAGATACACGAGGACTCCAGAGTCAGGGTGGGGTGGACAAAGGCCCAAGTGGGCCTGGATTCTTCACGGGTGGGCACTGGGGGGAGAATGATTAAATCGAGGTACAGGCGTTTCTTCTTGAATGTGAGCCTTTTCCCTCTTGTATGTTGATATTCTAGTGAAGACAGGAGGGGGGGGGGTGACATGAGGGGCATTTAAATATGGCGCTGGAATGTTTGAGCCCATCTGCTGAGGGCAGGTGGCAAATGAATTGTCGAGCCAGCAGGAGAGTCGGTGAGGAGCTTGGCCGTGCATAATTAATGAGGTGCCAAGCCCAGGATCGTTCCGGTCAGAGCAACAGGCACTATAGAGCTACCCGCCACTGTGCTTAGTCTCAAAATGGGAGAATTTGGCCCAGGGTTGTACATACCAGTTCCCATCTTATCCTTCTTGTTAACTGCTGCATACATTGGCAATGCCTCTGCAGTTGCTGTTGTGAAAGACGAAAGTTCAAATTGGAGTTAAAATGATAAGAATAACAGTCATCGGCACATTAAAGGGCCATTAAAATAGAATTCTGAAGGAATCTTTCAACAATTCCAACAATTGTGATTTCTTCAGTAATCTTTTTGTGTGACCGTGTCAATACAGTGGATATAATTCACCCAGAACAAAGAGGGAGAAAGAGAGAGAGAGGGAGAGAGAAAAAGAGAGAGAGAGAGAGAGAGAGAGAAGTGAACAAATAGTGGCCAGAGTATAGAACATAGAAGCACAGAACAGGCCCTTTGGCCTTCGATGTTGCGCCGACCAATATAAAAAGCAATGCCCCTCCAAACTAAGCCATTCCCTTCTCTTCCATATACTTATCAACTAACCTCTTAAACGCCACCAAACTTGGCGCATCTACAACTGCTGCAGGCAGTAGTTGGTGAGAATTACCCTGTGTGCTACCCAGTGATGTAGAAATGCCGGTGTTGGACTGGGGTAAACTCAGTGAGAGGTCTGACAACACCAATTTTAAATCCAACCGATTTACTTGATAGTAAACTTGCTAGCTTTTGGCCTTTGTAGCCTTCGTCAGGCAAATGAGTTCTCGTGCGCCTGACAAAGGCTACAAAATTGTTGTTGTCAGACCTGTTACCCATTGAGACATTTAACATCAAAATGAGACCACAGAAAATTTAGTGCAGCACTGACGCAGTATTGCACTGAAGTGTCGGTCTAGATTCTGGGCTAATGCATCTGGGAGTGGGGCACAAATCTACAACCCCCCCTTTGTAGCGGTTGGCTTCAAAACTCAGTGGTTGGAGCACTGGTCTTATAAACCAGTGAACTTGAGTTCAATTCTCACTGAGGTTAGATTTTTGAGTGGCACAGTGGGTGGCATTGCTGCCTCACAGCACCAGGGACCTAGGTTTGATCCCTGGCTTGGGTCACTATCTGTGTGGAGACTGCACCTTCCCCCCAAGTCTGCATGGATTTCCTCCCACAGCCGAAAGGCATGCGGATTAGGTTGATTGGCCATGCTAAATTGTTCGCAGTGTTATGGGATGTGTAGGTTAGAGGGATTAGCAGCGTAAATGTATGGGATTGTGGTCGATGCAGACTCAGTAGGCTGAATGACTCCTTGTGGGCTTCTTTGAACTCTCCAAATCAAAAGGAATATTACCACTGTACCAAAGCTAATAAGATCAATAATAACAAACCATTATTTATATATACAACCGTTAAAATCATGGTTCTAATTCCTCCAACTAGTTTTTTTCTATCACAAAGGTATTCTACTAAATGAAAGTAAGCTTTGATTTAAAATTACAGTTTTCACAAATACATCTCGGTACAGTACTATTTCCATTGGCCATGCTCTTAAAGAGATGCTGTCTCATTTCACTGGGTGGCTTGTCTCACAGCGGTCTGGTCTCCCTTCGCTAATATGTGAATATATAAGAGGGGAAACGGGAACCGGTGTGGTCATCAACACCATCACTACACTGGCCAGAATTCTATGGCCATTCACACTCCACAGATCTGTCAGTGAGCTTGGTATCAGTTCAGTCTCAGTTCACTGCACTGGGACCAGAGACTCCTGCAGGCATGAACAGTGAGAGAATTCTATGCTTTACCTGTCAGCGATGGGCGATAAATGTTGCCGAGCCACCAATACCCACATCACATTAACGAACAATTGAATGACAGTTCAGTGGAGTGATGGGTGACCCAGGCTAGTAAAGGGGCACATGAGTGGCTCTCCTCCACTTCAGTGAGGGCCACAGGATTGAAATTGAGGCATATGCACCAACCATGGCCCCATGAGTAAGAATAAACATATTTACTTCAGGACAAGTTGTAGAAAATGCTTCATCATTTATGTATTGATGGAATTGTCATCAACTTCAAATGGTAAAAACAAAAGAAATTTTTATGCTCATCTTTTCCACTCTTGAGGACAGTTCATAGCAAAAATCATAGAAAATCACAGAAATCCTACAGTGCAGAAAGAGGTCATTCGGCCCATCGAGTCTGCACGACCACAATCTCACCCTGGCCCTATCCCCATAATATTAGCTGCTAATTCCTCTAGCCTACGCAACCCGGGACACTAAGGGGCAATTTAGCATGGCCAATTAACCTAAGCTGCACATCTTTGAATTATGGCAGGAAACCAGAGCACCCAGAGGAAATCACTGACAGTTGTCAGTGATCTTGGGTCAGACTGACAATTCTGTCTCGGGAGGCAATAAACTCAATACCACGACAGTGAGCAATGCCCACGTGAAAACCACCATTTACCTCTGCACTGTCAGTATAGAAACTGTCTTGTTGACCAATATCAGAGTCTATGGCCCACAGATTGCCCCCCTCAATGGTTTAATAAATACAGTCTAAAGATATTAAGGGGCATGGGGAGAGGGTGAGTGTATGGTATTGAGATTGTGTCCATGATCCTATTAAATTGCGAAGCAGCCTTGAAGGGACGAATAGTCTACCCCTGCTCTTTACTTTTCCACACAGCGTAATTGTGTACTGAGTAATGGAGCCCCGTTTCATCACAATCAAATTTGATCAAAACAAATCAAAGTCAAAAGAATTCTCATAACCCAATTTGTTCATTTACAATTAGTAAGCTTACAGATGCCCAAGGGACACATAGTTAAAAATGAAACAAGATTGCCAACTTAAAATGTAAATATGCTTAAAACTCTTACTTACATTTTATTCTTGGAGGTTCTTTTGTAATTTCTCTTTGTGCTGGCTCTCCTGCAGCAGGCACTGTGAAGAAAGAAGAAATTTAACCAAAAATGTCCGGAGCATTAACACCCCTGCATTTTTCCCATCCAAATTTTGTGCCTCAGTGCCAGATATCCCAGGCTCAATTCCCGGCTTGGGTCACCATTGGTGTGAAGTTCTCCTCGTGTCTGCGTGTGTTTCTTCCAGCAGCTCTGGTTTTTTGCCCACAGTCTGAAAGACATGCTGAATAGCTGCACTGACCCAAACAGGTGCCAGGGTGTGGTGACTTGGGGAATTTCACAATAACCTCACTGCAGTGTTAACGTGTGCCTTACTGATGACTAATAAACTTTAAAAAGATCTTTTTTTTTTTATTTGTTCATGGGGTGTGGGTGTCACTGACTGGGCCAACGTTTGTTGCCCATTCCAGGGGCATTGAAGAGGTCAACCACATCATTGTGGGTTTGAGTCAGACTAGGTAAGAATAGCAGATTTCCCTTCCCTAAGGGACGCTGGTGATCCAGACAGGTTTTTATGACAATCGGTAATAGTTTCATGATTATTATTAGACTTTTAATGCCAGACTTTTATTGAATTCAGATTTCACCATGGTGGAATTCATGGTGTAAAGCGGGTCTCCAGTGCCCCACCCTGGGTTTCTTGATTACTAGTCCAGTGACAATACCACTATGCCACATCCTCCCCATAATTAAATAAATATTCAATCTTTTACAAGCGCAAGCATCAGTTAACGTGAGCATCTCAATTTTTTTCCCTTTAGACCCCTCCTCCCTTGTTACAAAAATTCCACAATATCCATAACAAGGACATTTTTCTACATAAAATGATGCAATAAGTCAAAGAACAAAGAAAATTACTGCACAGGAGCGAGCCCTTCAGCCCTCCAAGCTTGCATCGACCATGCTGCTCGACTGAACTAAAACCCCCTACCATTCCTGGGATCATATCCTTCTATTCCCGTCCTATTCGTGTGTTTGTCAAGATGCCCTTTAAAAGTCACTATCATATCTGCTTCCACTACCTCCTACGGTAATGAATTCCAGGCGCCCACCATCCCCTGAGTAAAAAAAAACTTGCCTCACACATCTGCTTTAAACCTTGCCCCTCGCACCTTAAAACTATGCCTCCTCGTAATTGACTCTTCCATTTTGGGAAAAAGCTTCCGACTGTCCATCCCCCTCATAAACATGTCAACTTCTAACAGATCGCCTCTCAACCTCCATCGTTCCAGTGAGAACAAACTATGTTTCTCCAACCTCTCTTCATAGCTAATGCTCTCCATACCAGTCAACATCTTGGCAAATCTTTTCTGTACTCTGTCCAAAGCTTCCACATCCTTCTGGTCGTGTGGTGACCAGAATGGAAATATATTCCAAGTGTATAAGAGTCTAAATATAAGTCATACATATTTAGTATTTTTCTTGTTTTATTCATTTAAAGTTCAACTTGATGCTGATACTGAGCAACAACCTTGTCAAGACATGGACATGTCTTCAGCAACACAAGTACACATCATACTCAATGTTCATCCCAGCTCCATCGTGTCCAAATCGATTGCTTTAGAAGATTTTTTTTTAGAATCCTAACAGAGGTTACCCTTGCTCACGATTGCTACAATCTAGAAGGGGACAATGGCGTCAAACATCACCTGAAAGTTCCCTCCAACTCACTCATCATCCCGACCTGGGTCTGTTCCTTCACTATCGCTGAGTCAAAATCCTGGAAAGTCCTCACTAACTGCAGAAGATTCAAGAAGGTCAGTGGTTCAAGGTGGCACAGTGATTAGAACTGTTGCCTCGCCGTGTCAAGGACCCGGGTTCAATTCCGGCTTTGGATCACTGTCAGGAGTTTGCATATTCTGCCCATGGCTGTGTGGGTTTCCTCCCAGTGGTCTAGTTTGTTCCCACATCCAAAAACGTGCGAGTTAGGCGCACTGGCCATTCTAAATTGACCTTTAGTGTCAGGGGGATTAGCAGGGTAAATGTGTGGGTTTTTGGGATAGAGCCTGTATGGGATTGTATTTGGTGCAGACTCAATGGGCTGAATGGCCTTCTTCTGCACTGTAGTGATTCTATAATTCTACAGTACTCACCATCACCTTCTTAAGGGGCAATTAGGGATGGGCAATAAATGCTAGGCCTAACCAGTGAAACCCACATCCTGCGAATGAATTTTTAACAGCCCCTATTTCAGAACTCTCAATTGAAATATGTACATCAGTTGCCATTGCAACTTCACGATTATCAAACATTTTAACTTACCGCTGGTTCCTGTGGTCCAAATGAAATTAGTCGCCTGTTGTTGTCCTGTGGTGCTAAACAAAAACAGAAATGTTCATGAAGCTTTTCAATCTGTCAGTGGATAGCCTTAATTCTATTTCATTCTGACGAGTGATTTTTTTGACTGACTGAGAAAGTTGGACAGTATTTACAAGAATCTCCCGGGGGCGGCATGGCCTAACAGCATCAGCGATCTGGGTTAAATTCCAGCCTTGATGACTGTCTGTATGGAGTTTGCACATTCCCCCCTTGTCTGCTTGGGTTTCCTCCCACACTCCAGAAATGTACAGGTTAGGTGGGTTCGCAATGCTAAATTGCGCCTTAGTGTACAGAGATGTGCAGGTTAGGGGGATTGGTCATGCTAAATTGTTCCTTACTATTCCAAGATTTGTAAATTAGATGGATTATCCGTGGGAAATATATGGGCTTACAGGATAGGATAGGGAGATGGCCCAAATAAGACTCCCTTTTTGGAGGGTTTGTGCAGACTCATTAGGCTGAATGGCCTCTTCTGCACTGTAAATATTCTAAGATTCGATGAAAATAGACAGTGAGATAAGTGGTGTGCATATAAATGGAACATGGGCTGAAAACTGAGTGAAAATGGGGCAGGAAATCTGTCTGTAAACACCCAGCTATACATGCCAAGTAAAAGGTGGTGGTAGCATAGTGGCATTGTCAATAGACTAATAATCCAAGAATCCAGCCTAATGTTCTGGAGTCAAATCCTGCCATGGCAGATGGTGAAATGTGAAGTCAATAAAAATCTGGAATTAGAACATAGCAATGACTGTGAAACCTTTGTTGATTGTCGTGAAAACCCATCTAGATTATGATGCCCTTCAGAGAAGGAAGTCTGCCATCCTTACCCAATCTGGCCTACGTGTGGCTCCAGACACACAGCTATGTGGTTGACTCTTAAAAAGGCCTAACAAGCCACTCTGCCCAAAAACTGAGGCAAGTTGGGATGGGTAATAAATGGTGGTAATGCCCACATCCCATAAAAAAAAATCACGACCATCATATTAAAATACTAAATTCTTCATGCAATTTTCATGGATCAGTAGAGAGATGTGAATGCACCATGAACACTGAGATGCAGCTCCATTGCTGATTTAGGAAGACTTTCATCATCCGATGTTTAATTTTTCACCTGGTTATGGGATTAGTATATATCTCGAAGCTCTCCTCTGACCCTTTATTGCAGCAAGCAATCCAGCAATCGCAAAGGTCCCTGAAACAAAGATAAAGAATGGCAGATGATATCAACAATACCCTCCAGTGTTCACTGGGCAGGGCAATGGCCTATAACCAACAACCTGTCCTGGTACTCCCTCATTCGACATTATAGTTAAGAAAGCCTACCAATGCTTCTACTTTCTCAGGAGGTGAAGGGAATTTGGCAGGTCCACTTTAACTCTCACCAACTTTTACAGGTGCACTATAGAGAGCATTATTTCAGCTTGATATGTCTCCTGCTCTACCGAAGATGGCAAGAAACTACAGATGGTTAGGAATGAAGCCCATCCATCACTCAAAAAAGTCTCGCACCTATTGACACTATCTACACTTCCCACTGCCTTGGAAAACTGCCAGCATAATTAAGGATCCCATGCACCCCAGACAAAGTCTCTTCCACCTTCTTCCATTGGGGAAAAAGATACAGAAGTCTGAGGACATGTACCAACTGACTCAAGAACAGCTTCTTCCCTGCTGCTGTCACACTTTTGAATGGTCCCACCCTGCATTACATTGATCTTCTACTACACCCTAGCTATGACTGTAACACTGCATTCTGCAGTCTCTCCTTTCCTTCTCGATGAGTGATATGATCTGTCTATATAGCGCGCATGAAAGAATACTTTTCACTGAATATTAATACATATGACAATAATAAACCAAAGCAAAACCTCCCCTTATTGCTAATTGGCAGCCTTTTCCACATTATTGACCACTCACCAATGACAGGCAGGAAGTTGGAACACCGCTGACCATCGGGTGCAGAACACGCATGAGAGCACAAAGGTATGATTCAGCCCAATATTTCCTGCTAATGACCTTGCATCAGAACATATCACTCTTCTTTCCATTTAGTCAGAGCAGAGACACTGGCACCAGGGAGACAATGTTCTAGTGGTATTATCGCTGAACTATCAATCCAGAAACTCAGCTCTGGGGGACCCAGGTTCGAATCTCACCACGACAAGTGTGGAATTTGAACTCAATTAAAAAAAAAATCAGGAATTAAGAACCTACTGATGATCGTGAAAACATTGCCGATGGTCAGCAAAACCTATCTGGTTCACTGATGTCCTTTAGGGAAGGAAATCTGCTGTTTTTACTCAGTCTGGCCTACACGTGACTCCAGAGCCACAACAATGTAGTTGGCTCTCAATTGCCCTCTCAGCAAGGGCAACTAGGGATGAACAATAAATGCTGGCCAGCCAGCAACGCTCATGTCCCACAAATGAATAAAACAAATCTCTTTGATATCTCTTCAAAAAAAAACCAATGGGGAGTGAGAAAGGACAATGCAAGGATGAAAGTAAACAGATTGCAGACACGTTCCATATGGTACTCTGCTGCCTCACATTCAGACATGACTAAATTCCAAATCCTGCTGTTCGCATACTGCAAATTGCAACACTCAGCCAGAGGAAGGGAACAAAGGGGAGTCCTCACCTTATTTCATTGTGTTCCTTTTGTAACCCACAGTCGCAACATGACATCCATAATCCCCGATAATTGCTGTAAGCAAGAAAAAGATAACAGCAGTAATTCTTTGAAACTAGTTTTATGTGAAACGTACAAATGAGGAGCAGGAGTGGGAGGAAGATGATGGGTAGTGGCAATGTCGTTGGATGAGTAACCCAGAGACTCAGGCTAATCTGTCAGTGGATAGCCTTAATTCTATTTCATTCTGATGAGTGATTTTTTTGACTGACTGAGAAAGTTGGACAGTATTTACAAGAATCACCCGGGGGCGGCATGGCCTAACAGCATCAGCGATCTGGGTTAAATTCCAGCCTTGATGACTGTCTGTATGGAGTTTGCACATTCCCCCCTTGTCTGCTTGGGTTTCCTCCCACACTCCAGAAATGTACAGGTTAGGTGGGTTCGCAATGCTAAATTGCGCCTTAGTGTACAGAGATGTGCAGGTTAGGGGGATTGGTCATGCTAAATTGTTCCTTACTATTCCAAGATTTGTAAATTAGATGGATTATCCGTGGGAAATATATGGGCTTACAGGATAGGATAGGGAGATGGCCCAAATAAGACTCCCTTTTTGGAGGGTTTGTGCAGACTCATTAGGCTGAATGGCCTCTTCTGCACTGTAAATATTCTAAGATTCGATGAAAATAGACAGTGAGATAAGTGGTGTGCATATAAATGGAACATGGGCTGAAAACTGAGTGAAAATGGGGCAGGAAATCTATCTGTAAACACCCAGCTATACATGCCAAGTAAAAGGTGGTGGTAGCATAGTGGCATTGTCAATCCACCTAATCTGCACATCTTTGGTACTAAGGGGCAAATCACCACAGCCAATCCATCTAACCTGCATGTAATTGGACATTAAGGAGCAATTTAGCATGGCCAATTCACCTAACCTGCACACATTTGGACACTAAGGGACAACTTAGGATAACCAATTCATCTAAGCTGCCCATCTTTGGACACTAAGGTGCAATTTAGCATAGTCAATCCATCTAACCTGCATGTCTTTGGATACTAAGAGGCAATTTAGCATGGTTAATTCATCTAATTTGCTCATCTCTGCACACTCAGGGAAACTTAGCACCTGAAAGAAATCCATGATGACACGGAGAGAACAGTCACAGATGGACAGAATCGAATCTGGGTCTTTAGCACCGTCAGGCAGCCATCGTGTCCCCTGCACTGTTTTTAATGGATGCATTATTCCAGTTGAAATGAATAGCTCTTGCCCAGATGATTTCCAGAAGGAACTCAACCAGCTGCATTCACAGAGTTGGATCTGAATCTTCAATGGTCTGGGGCATTAGTGTCACTGACGACCAGCTTGATGCGTAAATTAATGCTGTTTCTCATCACACTTGCTGCCTGATCTGCAAGGTATTTCCAGCATTTTGTTTTTTTCCTTCAGTATGTACTCACCTGGCTTCAACATTACCCTTTAATCCAGTTCTGCAACAAGACATCCAGGTACAACAGCAAGGCCTATGGAGAAAGTAGAGGCTTCAGTGAGGGTGGGAGGGAGGCTTGTTTTGTCATATTATCATTGATGTTCAAAACACAGTTTAAACAAAGTCTGCCATCTGAAATAAATGTGTAACAATCTATATTTACAATGTTTTGACTTGATTGAATTCCTAAGGTGACTGAGATATAATGGAACGGAGTGTGTAGATTTCATGCAGGAAGTTCAACATATCAGTTGCCATTTGTGTCAGACACATTTCAAATACTTCTGTAGCTGGTCCAGCTGGCAAGTGAGTTAATCCCAGTGAGAAACTGAGGCACAGAGCAGGAATAGCCCCATCTTGTTGGTTTAGGACAGCAATGGGAGGACAAGTTGCCTGAATCCCTCTGGGTTAGGGACAGACTGAAGTGGGAGGTTTAAGGGGGATATGAGGAAAATCTTTTTTTACCTAGAAGGTGGTGACGGTCTGGAATGCACTGTTTGGGAGGGTGGTGGAGGTGGGTTGCCTCACATCCTTCATAAGTATCTGGATGAGCACTTGGCACTTTCAGGGCTATCGGCCAATTGCTGGTAAATGGGATTAGGTGGAAGGTCAGGTGTTTCTTGTAAGTCAGTGCAGACTCGATGGGCCGAGGGTTGTCCTCCACTGTATGATTCTAAGATTCTAAATCGCAACCCATTGTCCAGCGACCTCTTGGAGTGGTGGTAACTCTGAAGACAAGGTCAAATTTGGTCAAACAGTTGCTGTTACAGCCCAAGAGCTCAGACAAGTTTATCGCTAAAGCCTGTCTCTTAACAGGAACATAGAAATGTTGAAGGTAGGAACAGGAGGAGGCCATTGGCCCTTCAAGTTGTTCTGCCATTCATCACGATCATGACTGATTGATTGTTCAACTCAATAGCCTAATCCTGCTTTCTCCCCAAATCATGCTGCTTAGAACAGTGAAAAGAAAGTATACTTATGGAAGTTGTAACTCCAAAACAGAGGCAGTGAATTCATTCTGCACATGGCTGCAAACTATTTTCTATCACTCTGTTTCCAGCAATTGGTAAAGTCGAGCGTGAGGTGAGTAGCGCAATAGCCATTTAAATGCATTTGAATGCATTTAAATTGAATGAATGGGCTGCACGCCCAACTTTACCGGCACTTCCCTCTTTACTGCTGCGCTTGCCCATCCAGAATTGGCGTGAAACAGACATGCCGAATAAAAGTCCGATTCAGGCGCTCTATCAGTAATGATTTATGAGGAGGTAACTGTATGGTGTCCTATGGCTCCTTGCTACTCATGGGTGTCCTTTTGTTGCCACCATTTTCTGGCTCGTGTCGGTGGTAGCTCTGCAAGTGAGTGGGGGGGGGGGGCTGTTGGCTCAGCAGGGTCTCCGATGTCTGACTCGCAGCAGGGACCCGGGTCCTAATTCACTCAGTTCACTTCCATCTGAAGGATGTACATAAAGCCTTTGCAAATTGCACTGCTACAGCCTCTCAACCTTGCAAGAAGCTGTAGTGAATGTGTAGCTGGAGGAATTGGGGAGCTCTGATTGTGGGGAGCATGTGGCGGGGTAACTGGGAGACGGCTGTGGTTGTGGGGTGCATGTGGCTGGGGGAATTGGGGGGCTGAGATTGTAGGGGGATGTGGCTCGGGGATTGGGGAACTGTCAATATGGGGAGCATGTGGCTAGGGGAATTGGAGGGGCTACAATGGTGGGAAGCATGTGGCTGGAGGAACTGAGGCTGGCTGTGATTTTGGGGAGCACGTGGCTGGGGGAGCTGGGGAGTATGGACAGTGAATGTTGATGTGCTAGGAGAAAGCAGCATTCCTTAACCTCACCGTGTGTTCCTCTCCATTCCCTATGCTCCCCCCAACACACACCCCTCCTCCACTTTCAGACTGATGAGATGGCTTTTGCGGTGCAATCAATTGATCTTGATGTTCTTTTCTTTGCGGTTGGAGCTGAGGAGGAGGAGCTGGAGGAAGAATTGTGTGCACAGGAAGCCTGGGCCTTATCAGTTTCAGGAGTGGAGGGAGACAACCACTAGAGGCAGGAGGTGACTGCCATTCACCCAGAAAAATGCAGGAGAAGTAGGGAGCAGAGACCCCGGCAGTTCCAAGTGTCATTTGAACAGATGTCAGACACTGTGTGCCGCTGACACCTCCTGTCTCCAAAAGGAGACACTGCAACACCTGTGCAACCTGGTGCAGAACCTGGCATCTAGAAGTGGGGATGGGCACTCACTCTCGGTGGCTGTCAAATTGACGGGTACTCTGAACTTTATGCAACTCGCTCCTTCCAGACCCTGAGCGGAGATGTCTGTGACATCTCCCAATCAGCTGTGCATACTTGTGTCAAGCAGTTCACAGAAGACCTATATGCCCAGGCTGGGCAGAACATCAAATTTAACCAGGACCAGATCCATCAGGAAGCCTGGGCAGCAGAATTCACAGCCATTGCAGGGAAGCTTAATGTTCAGCAGGACATTGACGTAACCCTCAGAATCTGCGGAGATTCATCATCAGAAAGGGGTTCCGTTCCCTGAATGTTCAACTTGTATGCGACCATAACATGAACATTATGCACGTCTGCACAAAACACTCAAACAGTGTGCACAGCAATTTCATTGACAGGAACTTGAACATCCAATCCAGAGGCATTTGAGGAGGAGTCCAGGCTACAGGGGTGGCTCATGTGTGATACGGGTTATGCATTTCGGACACGGTTGATGATGCCTGTGTGGAGACCTATGACTGCAGCAGAGACCCGCTACAATGAGACCCATGTAGCCACCGGCGCAATAGTGGAGAGATGCACTGGACTCCTAAAAATGCGATTCCAGTGCTTGGACGATTCTGGCGGGGCCCTTCATTACAACCCAGTGATCTCTTCCTGTATAGTAGTCGCATGTTGTGCCTTGCACAATCTGGCTCTACAGAGAGGTGACCTATTGGAGGAGGAGTAGTATGCGGAGGCTGACCAGCTAGACATCACTGGAGAGAATGACCTGCAGATGGAAGAGGAAGAGGAGGAGGAGGAAGAGCATGCCGAGGAACACCAACCAGGCACCGGAGGGCTGGCATCCCAAATGAGGCATACGAGAGTGGCAAGGGAGGCCTTGATCACCGTGTGGTTCACTCACTAGGGGTTTGTGTCTGTGGGTTCCATCTTCCCACAACCTATACCCAATGTCAAAATTCCTTCTATATTCTGCACCATTGTCGCACCAGAATTGTGGGCCTGGGTGCTTTGTGCTAGTGAGTTTGTTGGCAGGCAGGAGGATGATGACGACTCACTAAGTATCATTATGATGATACCCTGGTGACTCCTACCCGAGCTCCACATCTTCGCTGGCACCTGGGCCCATTTATGTATAGTGGGCAAGGGATCTGAAACCTCCACACAGGGTTCTGGGCGGATGGGATGGGGATGGAAAGGGAATTGCTCGTGGGATCCGGGAAACCAATGCCTTTCTTTTCTCAATGATACAGCATTGAGGGGCCTCCCAAACTGACATTAACATGAAGCATCCCCCCAGCGACATCGATGGATTCCTATTAAACAGAAATCTGAGACATATTAGTCATAGGAGGGTGGTGAAGAAAACATATAATTACAATAAAGGTGTTTAAGTAAGATGTTCTAACATAAAAACTTGTGAACAGATAAGGTGCTTAAATATCTTTCAAACTACTGCAGTCCTTCACCCACGCCATCTCAGTGCAACTACAACTTCCTAACCTTAAGTGGCCTAGCAGTATGTCTCAGTGAGTCCCAGAATGTACATTGGAGGTGCAGGGGACCAGCTGCCTACAATGCCCCGTGGCCTGTGATGCACATGGCAGACATCCTCTGGAGATCCTGGCCTGTTTCCAGTTGCCTGGGATGTTTCCATGACGCCCTCTTCATCCCATTGCCCCTGAGATGCCCCGGTGTCAGAAAGGGGGGAGTCAGAAGGTGTCGCCACAGCCATAGTCACCTGGCTGGAAGGCCTCGGCATGGGCTTGAGCCCTTCCTCCTCCCTTGGGATTCCTGTGGACCCCTGGGTCACTCTATGGGACAAAAGTGTTTCTACAGTGAGCTCCAGAAGCTCTGGCGTTACCTGGCACTGCCAGTCTTGGTGGACCATCTGCATCCTGCCCATGGAGGTTCAGCGCTCAGTGATGGCCACTTGAGTGGACGAGTGGGGGAAGGGGGCGAGTAGGGGATGGGGATGTGGGGTGGGGGAAGGGGTGGGGGGGGGGGCGGGGGGGTGGATGGGTGCCATCTCTCAATGGCCACAGCAAATATTCTCTGAGACTAGACCATGTTCTTCAAGCCCTTAGCTGTGACCCTCTAAGACTGGGTCACCTTCTCAATGGTTGATGCCATAGCCCATTGTGTCTCAGCACAGTCCCGTTGGGTCTTCTGCAAGCTCTCGGGCCTCTCAGCCATGGGCTGCAGAAGCTCATGAAGCCTGTTCAGTCCCTCAGCTGTGGCCTGCTGTGACTCGACCGTTGCTTGGAACCTGCCACTCATGGTGAGGATCTCCTTCTCTAGGCTTTCCATTGCAGATACTACCCTTGTAGTTTTGGCCTGGGAAGCATGCAAAGACAGGCAATAGCTGGCCCACCTGAAAGCTTTGGGACTCCTCAGTCCAGTGTGGCTGTCAGCCCCTCCTGCATTCTCTGGCTCTGTTGCTGCATCTCCAGCAGCTGAGGGAAAAGTGATTTCAGAGGCCCAGCATGTAGCCTAGAGCCAGCTGAGTCCTCGTCTCTGGCAAGCACCCGCGTGCCTGGTGCAGGCTCGATGGGTCTAATGGCCTTCTTCTGCATTGTAGATTCTATGATTCTCATTAACAAAACTCAGCTTGGGATTCCCTATTCAAGTCAAGAGACTTAAACCTTATAAATATTGAACAGAGATACAATTACATACTAGTTTTTCTGCATTAGAAGAGGTACTGCAATACACTCTGTTCTCCCAGTACTGCACTGTCAGCTGGGCTATAGTTGCTTAACACTGCACCATTAGACTTCCTCAAACAATCTAGAAAACATTTGGTTACTTGATGTAGTGGTTGGCAGCAACTCAGAGGTTTTGAAAAACTTGGAAATCCCCAACTTAATATTTTCATTGAGCATGGGAGGCAGAACATCAAGGCAAAAGATTGAAAATCTACACCGATATACATAGTACAATGAAATTCAACTTGAGGAGGACAAGTAAAACCAGGAGGCAATGGATTGGCTGCCCATGGGGCATGCCCTGTTCAATTTTCCTGCCTACTATCTTCAGTGGAAATCTGGGTGAACAGCATAAAGCTTCGTCCATTCCATTCCTGCCCATTCTGGCCCCCAACCAGAAGTTGAGATAGTGAAGCCAAAGGAGATATCATAAATCTTAAAGTGTAACTCTTCATCCCAAGGAGTGAAGTTTTTTGACACTTGGCATCTTGGCAGTTACAGCAGGGAAGAGAGGATGGTGTAATTTTGCCTGCTGCAGTTGAGCAGCCTGTCCAATGCAAGAACTGGGAATGTTGTACAGAAATGAACCGATAGCCCTCTGTATCACCCTCCACCGAAAAATCTTAGCTTTTACCTGATCCACTCCGATTCATCTGGTGACCTACCGCTGCAGCAGGATAGCAAGACACCACAATTCTTCCTGCAAAATAAAAAACCCAGTTGGTCCTTTCAGAAAGGGGGAAAAAAAGGATGATAAATGTTAGTTTTATAACGCAGTACAGAATTAAACAAAGGAAGAACAGGGAACTGAGATAAGAGGAGCAAAGCGAACGGTGACACAGTGGCACAATGGTTAGCACTGCTGCCTCATAGTGTCAGGAATCCAGGTTTGATTCTGGTCTCGGGTGATTGTCTATGTGGAGTTTTGCACGTTCTCTCTGTGTCTGTATGGGTTTTCTCCCATAGTCCAAAGATGTGCAGGTTAGGTTGACTGACCATGCTAAAGCTTGGTGTCAGGCAGACTAGCAGAGTAAATGTGTGGGGTTAAGGAGATTGGACATGGGTGAGACAGGATTCTATGTGGAGAAAAGTTAACACGTAATATAAAATAGAACACTAATGCATTTTATGAAACAGATAAAGAGTGAGAGAATTGTTAAAGAAAAGTTCTACCAATTAAGGAGAAAACAATTATCTTCTTGTTAAGTAAGGGGATATGGCTGTAGTTCAAAATGAGCAATCTTGAAAAAATGACATAGTAAAGTAGGAAATAGTACAGCAATTGGATAGGATGAAAATAGATAAAAGATAGGTAGAGAGGTTGGCGGCATTGGATATAAAAATGCCACCCCCACTGGTTGGTACTTAAGTGACTGATCTAAGGTACTTACAATCTTTCAATTCTCCATAAGATCATTAGATATAGGAGCAGAAGTTCGCCATTTGGCTTATTGAGTCTGCTCCACCATTCAATGAAATCCTGGCTAATCTGATATGATAATCCTCACTTCCACATTCCTATCCTTTATCCCCTTGGTCTCCTTACTAATTAAATATCTGTCCATCTCAGCCTTGATCATACTTAATGACTCAGCCTCTACAGTCCTCTGTGGTAAGGAATTCCAGTACTCTCTGGAGAAGAAATTCCTCTTCATCTCCGTCTTAATTGGGTGAGCTCCTTACTCTGAGATGATGCCCTCTGGTCCTAGGTTCACCTCCAAGGGAAAACAATCTCTCAGCATCGACACTGTCAAATCCCTTGACAATCTTATATGTCTCAATAAAGTTGCCTCTCACTCTTCTCAACTCCAATGAGTACAGGACCAACCTACTCAATCTCTCCTCACATGAAAATCCCTCCATACCCGGGAACAACCAAGTGAACCCGCCTCTGGGCTGCCAACAATACCAATATATCTTTCTTTCGATAACAGGACCAAAACTGTTTACAGTTTTCTAGGTATTCTCCTTGGATGTGGGATTGGTTGTAAATGTTACCTTTTCAAAATGGGAGAGAGGAGGAACTAGACATATATATTTTAAAAACAGATTATTTGATCATTACCTCATTGCTGTTAGTAGGATTTCGATGGATCAGGTTGACTAGGGTGTTCTGTACATTATAACTAGTGATGCTGATTGAAAACTACATGATTGGCTATCAGACTCTTCAGGGCATCTTGAAATTATGAAAAGTGTTACACTGAAACAAAGTTTTTTGTAAAATTACATACCGGTCAATTCTATAATCTGGAGCAAAGTTAACCATCACGTGGAAGAATATGTTTGATTAAGACTACCTTTAACCTGGTTTTGGCTAATTGTGTCTGACAAACTTGACCGATTTCAGTAATAGAGAGCCGATGAGATACACAAGTTCATTGCACTATGTGGAGTTTCAAAAGACTTAGTCAAAGCTCCGTCGAGACAGATGTACAGTGCATCCCCTAGATATCATAAAATCCTACAGCATGGAAGGAGGCTATTTGGCCCATCGAATCTACACTGACTACAATCCCACCCCCATTCATTTATTCTAGCTAGTCCCTCTAACACTAACGGGCAATTTAGCATGGCCAATCCACCCGCAGATTTTTAGATGTGGGAGTAAACTGGAACAACTGGAGGAAACCCACACAGGCATGGGGAAAATGTACAAACTCCACACAGTTAGTCAGCCAAGCCAGGAATCGAACCCAGGGTCCCTGGTGTGTGAGGCAGCAGTGCTAACCATTGTGCTCCAAATCAAATGATACAATCAGCTCCAAAATTATGACTTACTTTCTTTTTGTTTTCTCTTGCAATTCACTGATGTTCCGTGACAAGCTGCTGCAGCATGACATCGAGAGGCCACTCAGGGTCCTGCATATGAATGGATGATCAGTTCACAGTACTCACTCTCTAACCACTGACAAAGGGGGTAACGAGGGAGAACACTCACAATGTTACAATACATGGCCCACAGGATTCCAAATGATCCAGATGACTGAAGCAAATCATTATGTAGGATAGGTTTTAAAATGTAAATCATCAAGCTAAGTCGTGTGTGAACAAGAAACTATAAACCTAACATCCCAACATCCCCCTCGTGCCCAATTATAAAAAGCAAGTAAAATTTTTTCTTCTGTCCCCATGCTTTGATCTGCAAATTGGAAGTAACTATTTCAACCTTGGAAGGAACTTGAATAGTGGGACAGTGAATTAGGCTCTAAGAGAGGGAAAAAATGTATTAAATCACCAAATAAATTGGTCAAAGAAGAATTAAGTAAATCTTTTGCCAGGATCAAAAACTGAACTTGGCACAATTTGCAGTTTGCCCATGGTGAGTGACATCTGTGTATTATAAAAATGAAGCAAAAACAGAAAATGCTGGAAATGCTCAGCATGTCACGCAGCAGCTGCAGGAAGAGAAACAGACGGCAGGGCTTTCCAGACCCGACATTGGACGGAAAAATATTAATGGACAGCTCTCCAACTCTCAAAGTATACCCAACCCGACTGCAATGATGCCCACCAGTGTCATGGTCTGAGAATTAGAGTTGGAAGTTGATGACCATTCAATAGGAATCTAATTTGTTCATTATATTAACTCTGTTGCCATCCCCATAGATGCTGCACGGCCTATCGGCTGCTTCCAGCTTTTTATTCTTTTATTTCAGACATCCAGCATCGGCAGTATTCTGCTTTCAATATGTAATTAGTTCACATGGGTGAAAACATTATAAAGTGGCAAAGTAGATTAGAGATTGGGAGTATTTAGAATATAGAATCACTACACACATACACACACGCACACATTCATGCACCACAAACACACATATATTTACACGTGCACAGATCATGCACACCTACACATGCACACACTACACACACAAATTTACACACACCACACACACACATTCCTGCACATGCACAAATCCCGTACACCTGTGCACACACCATACAGACACATATACACACACACACACACACACACACACATGCATACACATACTGATTTTCACTGTAACTAGACTGTTACCTGGGTTCCTCCAAGGAAGGTGAGTCACTCTCTTCCTTAGATCTGCTGGAGCAGCATGCTACCCAAGTGCCTACGAGCTTGCTGTGAGACAGAGAAACAACCATCTTCATCTACACACTGGAACTTTGACAAGTTGAACAGTAAGACAAAGGACACAATGGATTGAGTCGTCAGCTCCTGTGCCATCAATCTTTGTGAATTTCTGCTCACAACATGTTAATATTGCAGAGTGAGGCAATCAAGAAATCACTTTACACTGGCTGTTACATCCTTTTGTATCCAAGATAATTTGCTTATGATGAAATTACACGTACGTGATACTAGACAGATGTGGGATTTGTTTATTTGTTATGATCTGAAGTTTATTATGTCTTCCTCCATTCTTTGGATCGTAAAAATTTGGTTACAGCTGTCGTTAATTAAAAAACTAAATATCTGCTAGACTGCTTTAATCATCTGATGGTGCAACATCTGTTTGAATTATTTGTTGACAATTTCCAATTTTGAATGCTTGGCTGACTTTCAAAAACTACAATTATCTCAGTGACAGGGTCAGAGTTCACAGTTTGACAACTGAGAAAGCCTATTGGTTACTGTAACTGTTTTCACTGTGGTGTATAATCAGAGCCATCTCGGCTTTTTCTAAGAGATCAGATGCTGAAGATTTGAAAACTTTACACAGGCTGTCATGAGTGGGATGTTTTTAATTTCAAGTCCGGAGCGTGAAAGCTATATAGAGTTTGCAACTGTATTTTATTTAATCTCTACATGGCTTTTAAGTTCTATACATTTTTTATTCTACAGATCTGATATTAAAAACATCCCGTACATGAAAGCGTATACAAAACTTTTAAGTCACAAAAACCTGATTATTAGAAAACAAGCATACCTCAGTTTATATACCACATCAATAACAGCTACAGTAATATTCCAATACAATTTCTAAACTGTCAATCAGACTGTGAACTCGGCACAATGCCACAGTGGTTAGCGCTGCTGCCTCACAGTGCCAGGGACCTGGGTTTGATTCCTGGTTTGGGTTACTGTCTGTATGGAGTCTATACTTTCTTCTCATGTCTGCGCCAGTTTCCTCCAGGTACTCTGGTTTCTTCCTGCAGTCTAAAGATGGGCAGGTTAGGTGGATTGGCATTGCTAAATTTCCTTTCGTGTCAGGGAACTAGCTAGGGCAAATGCCTGGGGTTCTGGGGATAGGGCTTTTTTGGGATTGTGGTTGGTGCAATCTCAATAGGCTGAACAGCCTCCTTCTGCACTGTAGAGATTCTATGAAATCCTAAGGTTTGGACCAAAACAAGCCACACACATTTTTGCCCAAACTTTATATTGAAGGTGAGTTTACCTTGACATAGTCAATTTGAAATTACTTCATTTTCCAGTCGGATAGACAAGATAATGGTTTATATTACATTAAGGGCTACGAGCATAAGGTTTACCAACTGAAGATTTATATTGTCTTGTTACGCACCGCACACTTCTGCTTGGCTGGGAACAAGTGTCCACAGAATTCAATTCTCCCCTCCACACCCTCCCTTCACAAAATTCATCATCGGTTTCACGTCTGGATGACAAGCTGAGGAGCTACTTGTGCCGTCAAGCATGAGAAGCCAAACATTTCTGCCCTCTGGAAAAACTCACTGCGTCTTCCTCTGGGCATCAGATCATGCTGCGCTCCAGGGATTACCTTCCCATGTCGCATTGATGGGTGTGTGTGTCTGTGGGTGTGTCTGTGTGGGTGTGTGTGTCTGTGTGGGTGTGTGTGGTAGTGGTGGGATGATCACTTTGAATCGATTTTAAACAAGCATCAAAAGCTAGCCCTGTTTTCAAAGGAAGAATGGCCCAGTTCCATACAGGGAGGCCCTCTTACCCAGTCTCCTCGATGTCACTGATGTTCTCCAAAGTGTCTCTGTTGCAGCACGACAGCCAGTAATAAAAAATATATCTGGTGGAGAAATAACATGAATTTTGCTACACTTGTTGCTTTGCTAAAGAAGATTATTCATGTTAAAGCAAACTCTCTACTAATTAAATCTGATGGCAAAGTTTAAAAGTACAGAAATACTGGCAGCAAAGACACCCAGCGTTAAAAGCTGTGTGAGACCATAAGATGTGGGAACAGAGGTAGGCCGTTCAGCCCATCAGTTGGGATTTTGCCAGCCCATCCACAACAGGAATCAGAGTGGGCAAGGGGAGGAGTTTGGGAAGAGGCATTGAGTTTGGATGGGAAGTTATGGTTTTGGGATGAGCAAGGCTGTAAAATCCCATCCACCATGTCTGCTCTGCCATTCAGTGAGGTCATGACTGATCTGGTATAATCCTCAATTCCACTTTCCCACTTTATCCCTATAATTTTTGATTTCCTTACTGGTAAAAAAATCTATCTATTTTGGTCTTGAACATACATAATGACCCAGTCTCTGCTGTAAAGAATTTCACAGATTCACTACGCTCTGACAAAAGAAATTCCTTCTCATCTCTGACTTAAACAAATTACCCTTTCATCCTGAGATTAGTCTGAGATATATTGTAAGAGAATATTTGTAGTAGCAGCAGTAAAATGCGAAATATAGTCTCATCAACATGCGATGGGCAGGATGTTGAAATATAACGAGCCCAGTATGTTATTTAATGTAATTGAATGTATGGTGGCTAATGTGATGGAATCAGGAATGGTAAGCATTTATTAAACATTGAGTGTAAGCAGCTGTAGGCAGTATAAGCAGTAAAAATCTTGGGAAAACAATGGTCACACTGTGGCCAGTAAACAGGGATGGAGTACATACATTCTCTTTGTCACTTAGTTTAAAGTTTAGCTAAGCCACCATTGTGTATAAACAACGTTAATGGGGTGAGGGCAAAGGTCGGAACTGTCGTATAAACAAACTGGTTTCATAGAGTAGTAAATGCATCGATTAGTGACCAATCCACGACAAGGTAAATTATTAGCAGAGCCACTAACGGTGGTTAAAGATAATCCAGCCTTGAGGATGAGATAAGAATCTCAGGGCATGTATCTGCAAACTGTATAAGACAAGCTGTAAGTGAGCATTTCACTGGATTGTTCCGGACATCCCGGCTTTATTCTCGTGTGCTGGAGAATAAAGTCTTACTACCTGGAAAATCAAGGCTAAGACTCTCGTTTAATAAGGTAAAAGTGCATTGTCGTCCTGGGGAACCACGACAATATCTATTGAGAAACAATAGCCAAAATTCTCCTGCCATTCACACCAGCTGGATCTTCTGGTCCCACCAATGGTTCAATCCTTGTGCGGGATTCCCAGCAGTGTCGGGTGACATCAATGGGAACTGCCATTGATAGCAGCAGGACCAGAAGACCCTGCCACCAGTGGACAGTGAACTGCTGAGAAAACCTTCAGAGAATCCCACCCAGTATAAATTTTCTGGCTTCTGTTTCATTGTTAACATAGATCATTTACATTAAAAGCAAATAGTCAACAATTAAATTTGATGGCAAGGTTTAATAATACAACAATTATTGTTCTGTTTTGACATTAAAATGGCCATATGAATACCTTTTTCTAAAGCTGTGAACAGCAAAGTAGACACCATTCATAGTCCATCAGCCAATGAGGGAGAGAGTGATACTTCTGGGTGGAGGGGAGAAGATGTTGCATTTGGTCAGAAGTGGTGGTGGCAATTATGTGATATCTGGGAGGGTTTCTTCTCTGCTCCATAAAAGTATTTCTAGAACAGCTCACCAAAAAGAAAACCTCATCTAATTGAGGATAATTCATCTTTTAGCAAGGAACTGTACTAAAAGGATGATAAGCAAGTGAAATAAAGGTAGCATCAATATTAACTATTTCATATTTACACATTGCGTAGAATTGTCAGCACATAAAAAGGCCTAATTGCTCTGTGCTGGTGCTTATGGTGGCATAACCATTATTGCCCCATCAACACAGCTCTGGGTTCAGATCCCATCCCAGGACTTGGTGGTCAAGGAAGGTTCGTCACAATGCGACTAAACAGGTACAGTGTGTCCACCTGACATTGAATTGACCACGTATAATCCAACATGTTCAAATGTCCATACCATCAGTAAAACAATGGAAGGGGAAAATGAAACTTAGCCACTCAGTAAGGCCTAGAAATTTAAAATACCCTACTTGAAGTCAATCATCAATTGTAAAACATCTAATAAAAAATCAGGCAATTTCTCAAACTCATGGTCAAAACATACAGCTTTATTCACAGGTTGAAAATCATGATGTGGAGATACCGGTGTTGGACTGGGGTGGGCATGGTAAGAATTCTCACAACATCAGATTAAAGTCTAATAGGTTTATTTGATATCACGAGCTTTCAGAGTGCTGCTCATTCATCAAGTGAGTGAAAATCAACAGCCATATTCTGAAGAAACCCAACACACACTCACCTGTTGAAAAAGGAGCAGGAGCATTGTCGATCACAACAGTGTATCCTGATCCTGATAAATGTTGCACAGCATCTGCCAAAAAAATTAGAATAACACAGAGTTACCCTTCCCAATTTAAAAGACTGAGTGTAATTATACACAAACGTTTTGCATTTATTTGAAACCAATGCACACTTTTTCATTAAGTGATTAGCATAGTTAAATCCAACTGGGTAAATTAATGCTGGCTAGGGTTACTTACATCAGCAGAGTTGGGATGAGTACAGCCAGAATTATGACCCACTTGTGCATTCTATCATTAGAGTTGGAAGTACCTGCAAAAGAAGTTCTGGCGTTACAGTGGGAGGCATTACCGTTCTCCAAGTGGACTCACAAGAATAGGAATTCATCCTGCTTTTGTAATAATATCATACATGTAGAAATTAAAAACAGGAGTAGGCCACTCAGCCCACCCCCCCCCACCACCCCCCACCAAGCCAACTCCATCATTCCATGAGATCATGGCTGAACTGAATGTAACCTCAACCCCACCATGCCTGTCTAACACCCGATAATCTTCCACCCCTTTGTTACTCAAGAGTCTATCTAGCTTTGTCATAAGGACATTCAGAGACTCTGCCTTCAGTTTGGAGGAAGAGAATTCCCAAGACTCATGACTCACTCAAAGGAAAAATTCTCCTCATCTTTTTTAAAAGGTAGAAGGGTAGGAAACAAGAGCACCTGGAGGAAACCCATGCAGACATGGGGAGAACATGCAAACTCCACACAGGCAGTCACCCAACGATGGAATTGAACCTACGTCCCTGGAGCTACAAGGCAGCAGTGCTAACCACTACTAGATCTAAAAAGAAAGAAATATTAAAATACTTTATTGTTTTATTTGTCTTTTTTTTAAATCTTGTTTAACTTAATTGTTCCTTTCCTTAATTTCTCTCTGTCCCTGATTTGACTCACTTTGTATATTTATTCTTTGATTGTGGGAGCTGTTGGTTATGCCAGCATTCATTGTCCATCCCTAATTGCCCCTTGAGAAGGTGGTGGTAGACTACAGTGCATGTGATGTAGGTACACCCACCATGCTGTTAGAGATAGAGCTCCAGGATTTTGACCCAGCAACCATGAAGGAACGGCTGATATACTTCCAAGTCAGGACGGTGAATGACTTGGACGGGAACCTCTAGGTGATGGTGTTCCCAGGTATTTGCTGCTCTTGTCTTTCTTAATAGGAGTGGTGTGGGTTTGGAAGGTGTTTTCGAAGGAGCATTGATAAGTTCTGCAATGCATCTTGTAGGTGGTACACATGGCTGCTACAGTGCATCGGTGGTGAAAGAGGGAGTGTATGTTTGTGAAGGGGGTGCACTCTTATTCTCTCTCATATCCCTGGGCCCTTCCAAATTCGACAGTCTCATTTGTTAAGGGGATAGAACTTTAATTCCAACATTCACTAAGATCTCCGGATACTCTGTTAGCCTCACCACACTTTCATCAATTAGAGCTTCCAATGATTTATAAGCTGCAAGAATTTAAATTGAATTGTGCAGGAGTGAAATCCAAATCTACATCACAAGACAACACTGCTGTAGTAGTTTTGATTCAACTGAGATAACAAACACAAGTTGCTGTTTATATAATTTTATTAGCACAGTCAAAATATCCCAAGGAACTGACAGAGTTATCAATGTTTAGAATGTGTTATTCTACAGGAATAATGCCAACTCACTGTGTTCACTTTCAAGGTATAAAGAGTAGAGTCCGCTTGCTTTTTCACTAACAGGGTTGCTTGCAATACATTGGTAGTCACCGACATCGGCTGTATTAACAGCAATTATTGTCAAAGTGATATTTTCTGAAGTAAGTATGATGCTCTCATTGCCATCCACAATGCTCCCATTGAAAAACCAAATTCTTTTGCTACAATTTCCAACTACATGACACGTCAGGCAAACAGAGACATTCTCTCGCACTGGGTTTGAAACATTGGATGTGATAATCACAGAGGAGATTGGTTCTGTAAATACAAATGGAAACAGAGAATTAATCATCAACTTAGGATAGAACGTTGAAAGAATTTGTAAAGACAATAAAATAGCATCATCCTTATTGGAGCCTCACAACATTATCCAAGATCAAAATATAATTAAACGTGTTTTGAAATCTGTTTTGAAATTTACCCCTTATTCAGTGATCACAGAACAAAAGAATTGTCACTGCACAGAAGGAGGACATTTGGCCCATCCTGTCTGCACCAGCTTTCCAAATGAGCATCATGGCTGAGTGTCATACTCCTGCCTTTTTTAGCGTATCTCCACACACTGTTTCTATTCAAGTAATCATCTAATGCTCCCTTGAATTCCTCAGTTGAATCTGCCTCCACCAACTTTGAAGATTTTCATTCACCATTGGAGGGACTAGGTAAGATGAACCACGATGCCAGTTTTACTCAAGTGGATAACATATTGAAATTCAAGTCCCTTGCTGGGGATGAACTATGATAATAATCACCTCATCTACCTTCAGTCCTTCTTTGCAAAGGCACACTCCACCTGCAAGCTGCCCTCTAAGCTACGCATCACTCTAACTCAGAAACATATCGCTGCCATTCCTTCCACTGGCATTACAACAGCAGGTCAGAGGCAAGACAGATCAGAGGGATAAGTGAATAACTCACCTCATGACTCTGCCAAAATCTGTCCACTACCTACAAAGCAAAAGTTAGAAGTGTGATTGAATACTGCCCATTTGCTTGGATGAGTGCAGCTCCAATCACACCCAAGAAGCTTAACGATATCCAGGGCAAAGCAGCCCAATTGATTGCTACCTCTTCCACAAATATTCATCCCCTCCACTACCAATGAACAGAGGCAGCCGTGCGTACTATCTACAAGGTACACTGCAGGAATGCAACAAGGTGCCTTCAACAGTATCTTCCAAACCCACAACCACTACCCTCTAGAAGGAAAAGAACACAGATACCGACTTGGAACCATGTTGACCCATTCTTTCATTATCGCTGGCTTAAAACCCTGGAATGCCATCCCTAACAGCACTGTGGGTGTATCTACCACTCAGGAACAGCAACAGTTCCAAGAATGTGACTCACCACCACCTTCTCAAAAGCAACTGGGCAGTAAGGGCTGGTTTAACCAGCAACGCTTACACCCCAGGAATGAATGAAATACAAAATTTGTATTCTGAAGTTAGGGCTGAGGGGTGACCTGTCTGAGGTGTTCAAGATTATGAGGGGCATTGATAGGACGCATAGGGAGCAGCTATTGCCCTTAGTTGAAGAGTCAGTTACAAGGGGACACAAGTTACAAGTGAGGGGTAAGATATTTAGGGGGGGAGGGGTTCAAGGAAAATCTTTTTTACCCCAAGGGTGGTGATGGTCTACAATGTGCTGCCTGGGAGCCTTATATCCTTTAAAAGATAACTGGATAACTACTTGGCAAGCCTTAACATTCAAAGCTATGGGCCAAGTGCTGGCAAATGGGATGAGGTGGGCAGGTCAGGGCTTGTCATGCACCAGTGTAGACTCAATGGGCTGAGGGGCCTCCTGTGCATTGCACTCTTCTGTGATTCTGCAACTTCTGGGTAAATGAGAAACAATAGAAGCTCCAAAAATTTTCCTTGGGTCAATCCTCCATTTTGTTTATACCCAACATAACTCCCAAATTAGTATGTGCTGCTGCCGTCTCCAATCAACTCTCGCATCGGTCTCCAAGTTGTACCTTGGAAACGATCAACATCCTAAATGCAATAGCTGCTTAGTATGGCAGCTTCTCAAAAAGAAAAATATGAAAGTCGCTGAAGCAGGTTTGCAGCTTTAGAAGCTACCTTGATGATTACATTCTAAGATATCTTCACTTTGTTAAGTCCCAAATTTTTTTCCACTGCTCAGTGGCATCATCCTGTCAGGGAGTAAAGTAAGACCCCAGCGTTGGTTGTTAATTAGGCCTCAGATTCCACACACAGATCCTGTAGAACCCAATTACTGATGCAATCTCCTCAAGAAGACCTGAATCCTGAGTCCATTAAAGCCATCAAGAAAACTTATGCAGGTGATAAAGTATCTGAGGGCAATAACATGTGATGTTTAATGTCTTTACGCAGTCGTGTTCTGTTTTCTAACATTGTCGTGTTGCTTCAGTGGCACAGAATCTTATACTGTGATGTGGCTGCTAGTCTCACGTGACACCTGACAGCAATATTTTAAGGAAGTCTGTTCAAAATCTGATGGGATGGAGGGAGGCCATTCAGCCCATCATACTTGTACCAGGTAGGAACAGCTCTCCTGTCAACAGAATTGCCTTATTGTCTCTTTGGGTTGCATCTTCCAGTCCTGCCAATGGCAACAACTCCCCCTTCTCACTTCTATGGTTTTCCAGGAGAGATGAGCCACATAAATTGCCTGGACATCAGCGGGACCAGAAGATCCAGCTCAATGGTGAGCTGGAAAACAAGTTATGGCATGGGGCTGGAAAATCCCACCCATTGAAAAAGCTTCATAATTTTGAACACCACTATTCAATCTTCCTGTAAGCCTTGCTGTTCTGAGGTTGATTGGCCATGCTAAATTACCCCTTGGTACCAGGGGAACTAGCAGGATAAATACTTGGGCTTATGGGGATAAGGCCTGGGTGGGATTGTTGCCGCTGCGGGCTCAATGGGCCAAATGGCCTCATTCTGCACTGTAGGGATTCTATGATTCTAACCTGCACATCTTTAGACTGTAGGAGGAAATTGGAATACCTGGAGGAAACCCATGCAGTCACCCAAGATGGAATTGAATCCAGGTCCCTGGCACTGTGAGGCAGCAGGATATTGGTCTGACAACACTGTTTATTTTTGCTGAGATATCATTAGAATCTGAAAGTCTACATTGCCCTCCAGTTGTTGTGGACTGTCAGAAGGAATCACTGTGTTGTTGGGTCAATGGAACATACAACATAGAACATAGAACATTACAGCACAGAACAGGCCCTTCGGCCTTCGATGTTGCACCGACCAATATAAAAAGCAATGCCCCTCCAAACTAAACCATTCCCTTCTCTTCCATATACTTATCAACTAACCTCTTAAACGCCACCAAACTTGGCGCATCTACAACTGCTGCAGGCAGGGCATTCCACTCCCGAACCACCCTTTGGGTAAAGAACCTACCTCTGATATCCGTCCTATAACTATCACCCCTTAATTTAAAGCTGTGTCCCCTCGTGCTAGCTTTCTCCATCCTAGGAAAAAGGCTATCACTGTCCACCCTATCTAAACCTCTAATCATCTTATATGTTTCGATAAGGTCCCCTCTTAGCCGCCTCCTTTCTAACGAAAACAACCTCAAATCCCTCAGCCTCTCTTCATAAGACCTGCCCTCCATACCAGGCAACATCCTGGTAAACCTCCTCTGTACCCTCTCCAATGCCTCCACATCTTTCTTATAATGTGGGGACCAGAACTGCACACAATACTCCAAGTGCGGCCGCACTAGAGTTTTGTACAGTTGCAACATGACGTTGCGGCTCCGAAATTCAATCCCTCTACCAATAAAAGCCAAGACTCCATATGCCTTCCTAACAACCTTCTCGACCTGACTGCCTACTTTCAGGGATCTATGCACATACACACCAAGATCCCTCTGTTCATCTAGACTACTAAGAATCCTACCATTTGCCCTATACTCTACACATTTATTATTTCTGCAAAATGGGACCCTGATTGCCTTTTATACCAGGGTTTGGGTGTGGAAGGCACTGCCAGATTCATGCAGGCAGGAAAAGCTCTTCTAACCTTTGTGAGGGGGTGGTTGGAGGTAGGGGCAGTCTCTGCCCAGGACCAACTCCTTCCCAACTGATTGTGAGACCCTCCCTTCCACTTTGACCAGCAACAAGGAGATGAGACTTCTTGAGTTAAAACCTTGTTGGGTTCAAATTGGCCAACTGGTGGGTTTTTGCACTTGCTCCATTGCCAGAATTCAACCTCCTCAATTTAATCAGTAATTGCTGCAAGCCACCCCAAATGTATTCAATCGTGTTATAAAGCAGAGATGGGTTCCACTCCCCCTGAGAACTAACACCTAGCCACTCAAGGAGGAGTACATCACCCTATAATCTGTAAGACTGAGTGAGAAGTGCCTTGATCTGCTCGTCAGCAACTTTAGTGATTAGATCAAAATAACCACTTGAGACGCTCTCTCTAAATCAACAAGTAACTATTTATTTATCTAATTAACAGTGAACAAGTTAATTAAACTACTAACAAAGTGAATAAAACACAATTCAAGTGGAATGCTGCTCAGATAAATTACATTCCCACTTATTAAATAAAAAACAGAATTTTAGACACTCTCTAAATTATAAGCACGTTTTATGTCTTCTGGAATATTCTGGGCCTTCTCTGTTGATTCTTCTTTCCTCTTTCTTCATTGGTAACTTCGCTATTGAGAATATGTTTTCTCTTAAGACATAAAGGAGGCCAAGAGCTGAACTAAGAGCTGTTACTCAAGCAGTTGCTCTCTGCTTTTCTCCTACTGTCCTCTTCTTTTTACACCTGTGATGACATATCAATATTTCCCAAAACAGGATCGGTCCCAGGCAGCCAACACCATCAAATTTAAATTTAATAGGTTCTTGGTATCTAAGCACCTAACTCAAATCGATTGGCTGAATTTTAAAAGATTTCTAAAGCCTGAAAACGTGTTGAAGGAGTGTTGCCATGGTAACACTGCAGCTTGGTCGTTCAATACAAATGTTTCATTTTGGATACTTTATACTTTGCAACTTGCAAAATCTGGTAATAATTTAAAGAATAACTAAAATTCAAATTTTTTGTTAATAAGTGGGAATCATATTTATCTGAATAGCATTCCACTGAAATCGTGTTTTGTTAATAGTTTAGTTAACTTGTTTGCTGTTAGTTAGATAAATAAATTGTTATTTGTTCATTTCAGACAGACAGTTTCAGGGAGTTATTTTAATTTAACCACTAAAAGTTGCATCTGTACTTGCATCAGTAACTTTCCAAGCACAGAAAAAGCACCATCTTCTTAAAGGGACCATGCCATGCTTCTTCCCTAGTATTTTACAATTTTATAAACACCAATCTACAACTGCTCTTTTCAACTTCGCAACACTAGCTCCAGGCAGCCTGTGAACACAAGGATTATTATTTCTTTACTTCCTTTTGTCATGGATGAACAAAATATTATTGTGACTCACCGAAAACAAGGAGGTTGATTCTGGCATTTGCTGTTGTGTCAGAGTTGGAGTTCATGGTAACCATGTATTCTCCACTGTCTGAAACAGTCACTGATTTGAGCAGGAGAGAGTTATTATGGAATAACTCCACTCGATTTGTGTAATGGTTATTTATATCCACACTTGTCCCGATCCACACTAAGACATCATTCCCATTGTGTTTCCAGCTCCCACTCCTCACCTCCTCGGACATCCCCACAGACAGCAGCGCAGGATCTCCAGCTGCTGCATTCACACTACTCTCACTCACTGAGATAGTCAGAGGTTGAGATTCAACTACAGGGGTTGGGGAGGAAAGTGAAGAAATTTAAATGAAAATGAGACAGAGGCAGGATAGGGCAGAGTATAAAATCAGCATCAATACCAGTAATATTATTGAAGCTATAATTGACTAATCCTCCCATGCCTGTTGAATCCGCCCCATGAAATGAGAATTTCTTTTTTTCACAATACACGTTGTTCATAAAATATCTAAAAGAACTTTACCAACATTTCAAAGTGACCATCACAGGAATAGCAATAATATTCAGATTCTCTGCAGACATGATGTTATAGTTGGAGATCATCATACAAGTTATGATAGAATCCCTACAGTGCAGAGAAGGAGGCCATTCGGCCCATTGAGTCTGCATCGACCACCCAGGTCCTATCCCGTAATCCCACATATTTGCCCTGTTCATCCCTCTAACATACCAAGGCACTAAAGTGCAATTCACGATGGCCAATCAACCTAACCTGCACACCTTTGGGTCTACTGGAGGAAACCAGAGTACCCAGAGGGAACTCATGCACACACAGGTAAAATATGCAGACTCTGAACAGACAGTGGCCCGAGCCAAGAATTGAACCCAGGTCCCTGAAGCTGTAAGGTAGCAGTGCTAACTACTGTGCCACAGCACCGCCTTTTTGTGCTGTCCTTCATCAAAGCTGACACCAGGACTGGATGCTTCAATACATGATGTAGAGATGCCGGCATTGGACTGGGGTAAACTCAGTAAAGTTTTACAACACCAATTTTAAATCCAACCAATTTATTTGATAGTAAATTCGCGAGCTTTCGACTCTATGGCCTTCGTCAGTCTGCCTTCGTCAGAACACTGCATTTGCCTGACGAAGGCTATAGAGTCGAAAGCTCGCGAATTTACTATCAAATAAATCGGTTGGATTTAAAATTGGTGTTGTAAAACTTTACTGTGCTTCAATACAGCCAAATGAACAGTAGAGACACTTCAAATCGGTCATTACAAAAGATATTTGAACACAGGTTATGAAATTCACTCTCACCAGGTAGGAATAACCAGACAACCAGAGCAATGAGCCGGACTGTCTCCATCCTGCTGAAGTAATGCTGTTTCCGTTACAGGGAGAGAGAGAGAGCAGCCAGAAATCCCTGGTCAATGAACCTGATTAGATATTAACTAAACTGAAGCAGAAGTGGGCAACAGTGCAGTTCAGAGTCACCTCACTGAAAGGGATTGGGAGGTGAAGGGGGACAACTCTGTGGAGAAGGCTGCAGGGATTAAACTTCCTGGAGATAGTTTTCTTCATTCTCTCTCTGTTAACTAATTTCGTTGGAGGTTTGAACACTGTTGCCACATTGAATAATTGATCCTGCTCATCTCTGGTCATTTCAATCCTATTTTGGAACCATACAATGAAGAAGGAGACCATTCAGCCCATCAAGACTGTACCGACTCCCCAAACCAGTGTCCCATCTTTTGCATTGACATGCTGGAGTCTGTGATTAATGAGAAAGAGAATGCCCATGAAACCTCCCCTTCCCTTTAGCTGGTTAATTTTCCACCACTCTTCTTGACTGGAGGCCTGGCAGGGCTGCAGTGCTTTGATCTGTTTGGTTGTTTAAGTTTATTTATTAGTGCCACAAATTGGCTTACATTAACACTATAATGAAGCTACTGTGAAAATCCTCTAGTCGTCACATGCTCTGGTGTCTGCTCGGGTGTATTGAGGGAGAATTTAGCATGGCCAATGCATCTAACCAGCATGGTTTTTGGATTTTTTGGGATTGCTTGGCTCATGCTGTTTCTAATCCATGCAGTCCTGTGATGTGACTTCATCAAGCTGACACCAGGACTGGGTGTGATGCTGTAGCTGTGGTGTAGATTTTGAAAGGTTCAGCATAACTTCCCTGCTTTTGTACTCAATACCTCTATTTATGAAAGCCAAGATCTAATGCACTATATAATATGTATGCACCTATCACTAAGGGGGCATAGAGAACCATGAGGTAGGTTTGGCAACTTGAATAGTGGGAACCCTTCATTATAGGTCTGCACTGATCCATATCAGATCTCAGTCTGTTCAACGGGGTCCCACAGTGGGAGGAGCTAATCCCCAGCGGACACACGCTTAATGGGGCAGTATGCATCCCAAACCCCAACATACATGATATACATTTATCACACTGTGCCAATTCTTTCAAGGTGATCACTACCATGAAACATTTATGCACATGAACTAGGTTTCAACTGTGAGATTAACATCCCAGTTCCAATGTAATTGATGGTCAAAAAGGGTAATGTTGATGTCCAGGGCATTAAATGTTTTAAATCATTGATGCATTGTCATTTTATAATATGAAAAGACAGGCCATATGGAAATTGCTACCTAAAGGCCAAAAAATAACAAATAAGGATAAGATGAGTAAACTTCCAACCACAATAAGTCAGTAGGAGGATGTCTGTCAGAAGCAGGACCTTGAGAAAGTCTGGACATCATTCTACGCACTCACTGGCATATAGAACAGCCAAAATTTCCACAGCCATTGTAAAATGCCCGAGGTTATTGAATGACGGAGGAAAAATGTGAGCAACCTCTGACCTGGGCACTGGATAAATAGCGTGAAGGCAACCTATACTGAATAAGATGGGTATAGAGGGACATGACCAAATGTGGGCAATTGGGACTAACTTAATCTTAAAAATTGGACAGTATGGACAAGTTGGGCCGAAGGGCCTGTTTCTGTGTGGTAAATCCCTCTAACTCTGTGACCGTACATTTTTCTTGCTACTGAGGACAATAATGGGAAATACCACATCAAAGAGAGTCATTGTTATTCGTGCTGTTCAACCATCATTGGCACATCTGCATCTTTTACTTGAGCATCATTTGATTTGATTTATTATTGTCACATGTATCGGGATACAGTGAAAAGTATTGTTTCTTGCCCACTATACAGACAAAACATACTGACCATAGAATATATAGGAGAAGCTGAAAGGAGAGGGTGAAGAAAGTAGTGTTATAGATAGGTGAACTGAAATATCAGTCTAATATATGATAGGACCATTCAAAAGAGAGATGGCAAGAGAGACGTTGTTCTTATGTCGGTTGGTATGTCTTCAGACTTTTGTATCTTTTTCCTGATGGAAGAGAGTATGTCTGAGGTGTGGGGAGTCCTTGATTATGCTGGCTGATGTTCCGAGGCAGCGAGAAGTGTACATGGAAGGGAGGCTGGTTTGTGTGATGGATTGGGCTACATTAACAACCCTTTGTAGCTTCTAACAGGAGCCATACTAAGCTGTGATACATCTGGAAAGGACGCATTCCATGATGCATCTGTAAAAATTGCAGCTGACATGCCAAATTTCCTTAGTGTCCTGAAAAAGTAGAGGCTTTGGTGAGCTTGCTTAACTATAGTGTCGGCACTGGGGGGACCAGGACAGATTAGAGATATAAACTTATCAATGTGGTTGGTGGGGATTGAAACTGGAGGGAGTTAGTGGATTAAGGATGATGTCCTAAACATTTTATGCCCACGTCCTGATGTGTTAAAGTAAAGGCACAACTGAGAGGACACAGTGAACACCTCCCCCTTCCCAACCCTTCTTTGCCAGGGCGGTTTAATTATCTGGATTGATGCAGAATTAAAGAGGGGATAGCGAGAGGGCCAATATCATGTATAAGGCCAAGGGTGGGATTTTCCAATGTTGTCTACCCATAGAAACTGGAAATTCCTGTCCGAAATTAATGGAACTTTTGCTGATCCATCAAATTTTCTGATGTTTTTTTTGACAATTCCTGCTGTAGGTGAAATCTGAAAATCCAATTCTGGTTATCCCACCCTCCATGATCCAAAAAAAAGGAATTTGCAAATGTAAGAGAAGTAGGCAGTAAAATGGATTGCACCACTGGAATCAAGGGAGGAATTCATTTGTGTTTCCTTTGTCTGCTGAAAGGTTAATCATCTACATGAATGAAACATATTGATCCATGCACAAAAGGAACTTTTGTCCCATTACCTTATGCGGGCCCACTCTCGGTAATGTAGTTCCTCTTTCAACTCAGTGAGTCAGTTGAAGCATGTCCATCCACTGAAAATACACATTAGGCATTCCTGATTTCTCTACAGTGACTCATGAACTTGACTGGGGAGTACTGGGTCCATCTGTTTGCCCAGAATTGAACAATGTTGCACTGTTGTCAAGAATTGCGGTCAAAGAATGCCGTAAACAGCAACAGATAAATAAGTAACAGGTCTAGGATTGAAGTCAACACTGCAGCTTCAAATTGGCCATTGTCGCACACTGGAGACATGGAGATAAACTGAATGTTGATGTTGGGCAAAACTCAGAAAAGGAATGAAGATGGTAAAGCAAGCTGGTGATACGAGTCCCTGATTGGCCAATTGCAGATTGATGGCTCTACCAGACAGGCTAATGAAAGGCCAGAAACTTGTGGGATTTCCCAACCTCCCCTTTTCCCTTGTGGCATCTTTTCTAATGCTCACTATTTGCAGGATCTTCCAGTCCCACAATATCTACAGAACCTGCCATGGATGGTGGGAGGGCAGGAGTTGGAGGGTTGGGGGGGAAGGGGGGTTCACCTTTGGCAAGGCCGAAGATGCTGCAGCAGGAAGAGCTGCAATGGGGCGGCGGGGGGGGGGGGGGGGGGGGGGGGGGGGGGGGGGGGGGAATGATTCACCTGCGTGCTGCCTGGGATGGAATATTTAAGTTACAAAGAGAAGTTGGAGAGGCTTAGGTTGTTTTCATTGGAGCAGGTAAGATTAAGGGGCAACCTGATTGAGGTGTACAAGATTATGAGGGACATGGACAGGGTGGTTAAAAGGTAGCTATTTGCATTAGAAAGATCAGTCATGAGATGACTTAGGTTCAAGAGGAGAGGCAGGTGGTTTAAGGGGGATGTGAGGAAAAACCTTTTTACCCAGAGGATGATGGTGCTCTGGAATGCACTGCCTAGGAGGGTAATTGAGGTGGGTTGCTTTGTATCCTTTAAAAAGTACCTGGACGAACACCTGGCATATCATAACATTCGAGGTTATGGGCCAAGTGCTGGCAGAAAGAATTAGGTGGGAGTTCAGATGTTTCTAACGTGTCGGTGCAGAGTCGATAGATTGAAGAATCTCTTCTTCACTGTATGATTCTATGATTCTATAAAATCCATCAGACTATAAGATAAAGGTGCAGAATTAGATCATTCAGCCCATCAAATCTGCCCCGCTATTCAATCATGGCTGATAAGTTTCTCAACCTCATTCTCCATCCTTTTTCCTTTAACCATTGATCCTCTTACCAGTCAAGAACCTATCGATCTCTTTCTTAAAAACACTCAATGACTCAGCCTCCACAGCATTCTGTGGCAATGGATTCCACAGATTCACTATCCTCTGGCATGAAGAAATTTCTCCTCCAAAGGGTCATCCCTCTACTCTCAGGCCGTGCCCTCAGATTCTGGTCTCTCCTACTAATGGAAATATCTTCCTCACATCCACTCTATCCAGGCATTACAGTATTCTACAATCCAGCCTGGCTCAATTGGCAATCCTCTCGCTCAGATGTCAGAAGAGGGCGGAAGTCTTAAATTCCATTCCAGGAACTGACGACACAACCCAGGGTTGACACCCCAGCACTGAAAGCATGCCGCATTGTCAAAGGAGAGAAGTTCAGAGGAAACACTGATTCTATTTGTGTGGGTGAGAGTAGCAGATCAAACTGGGGTGGGGGATACAGAAGAAAAGGGGAAGAAATTCTGCCCACACTTACTTCCCAAACATATTGATTATTCACCTTACTGACATTATTGAAGGAGGCCATTCAGACATTGAGTCTGCATCACAACAATCCCAATCAGGAGCCATTCCCATAACCCCACATATTTACCCTCCTAGTTCCCCTGACACTCAGGCACAATTTATCACAGCCAATCCACCTAACCCACACATCTCTGCACTGTGGGAGGAAATCAAAGTACCTGGAGGAAACCCATGCAGACACGGGGAGAACCGTGCAAACTCCACGCAGACAGTGACCTGAAGCCAGAATTGAACCCAGGTCCATGGCACTGTGAGGAAGTAGTGCTAGCTAGTGTGCTGCAATGAAATGATTGTGAATTACTTTTATTTTGGAGATGAAACAAAACAATATGAAAAAGAATGGGGAACAGAGATTATAGAATCATAGAATCCTTACAGTACAGTAGGAGATCATTCAGCCCATTGAGACTTTGCCAATTCTCCAGCAGAGCATCTTCCCAATAACCCCACATAAAATTCCTCTAACCCGAAAAGTGAAAAACAAGTTAGCACGGCCAATTCACCTAACCTGCACACATTTGTAGTATGGGAGGAAACTGGAGCACCCAGAGGAAACCCATGCAGACATGGGGAGAATGTGCAAACTCCACACAGACAGTCACCCAAGGCCAGAATTGAACCTAGATTCCTGGTGCTGCACTTGTCTTGGCTCCAGGTCTAGAACTGTCACCTACTGGGCTGGGAGAGGTTGTGGGGGAGAGTGCATGGGGGGTGTCCACAGGCAGCAGTGATACTTCCAGTAAATAATCTTCAGCCTGGATCCTGCCCAGTCAAGCCGGGAATTCACTAGGGCAATCCTAAGCAATGTGGGTGGAATAATGCATTCCTTTCACTCATCAGCGTACATAGATAATTCCTGGCGACTGCTCAACATCACAAGTGAGGGCTGTATCTTCTTCCTTGTAAGAAGTCTCACAACTTCAAGATAAAGTCCAACAGGTTTATTTGGAAACAAATGCCACTAGCTTTCAGAGCACTGCTCCTTCGTCAGGTGAGTGGGGAGTTCTGATCACAAACAGTGCATATAAAGGCATATACTTAGTTTACAGAATACTTTTGCAAATACTTCTTTGTGACAGAGATTCATCAGGCACTTAACAGCTCCACATTAACAAGGAATAGAAACACATCAACCTCTCGGTATGCTGCACTAGTGCCAGGGATTTCTGACTCAGCAGCTAGGAATGTCTGAATGGAACGTTTGATACATTGTAAGGATAAGGATAAGGGAACCTCACTATATTGCTTTCTTTCAGTCCAACTATGATCTGCCAGAGATGTACAGTAGACTCTGAAATATGACTCAGAGCAGCATCAGATATTGAAGCTTAATGGTAAATGTGGTTAAGCAGCTGACAACAAGTCATCTATTTACTTAAGTAGTAATAAAGGGCAATTTTTGTCCTTTATAGTTGTTTCTCTTATGAGGAAGAAACTGGCAAGTCATATGGAATGCGCATCCTTAGTTACTGCAAGGAGTGGTATGGTACGAGTACTGCTGCCTCATATCCCCTGGAACGCTGGTTCAATTCTGGCTTTGAGTGGTTCCCTAAGCGGGAATTTGCACATTCTCCCCGTGTTCCTCCCACAGTCCAAGATGTGCAGATTAGGTGTATTATCCATGCTAAATTGCCCCTGAGTGTCCCAAGCCTACGTACCCCGGACACTCTCTCTTCCACCTTCTTCCATCGGAAAAAGATACAAAAGTTTGAAGACAGGTATCAACCAACGCAAAAACAGCTTCGTCCCTGTTGTCATCAAATTTTTGAATATATCTACCTTGCATTAAGATACTTGGGTATCTTTCTCCACCCCCTGGCTATGACTGTAAAACTACATTTTGCACTCTCTCCTTTCTTTCATTATATATAGTATGTATTGTCTCTTTAGTGCGCAAGAAACAATATTTTCACTATATACTAATATATACTATACACTATATGACAATAATAAAGCAAATCAAATCAAAAGGTTAGGTGGATTGGCCATGCTAATTTGCCCCTTAGTGTCCAAAGATGCCCAATGTACCAAGCCTTGGGACATCCTTTCCTGCAACGTATCAGGTAGACAACATTGGCCGAGTTGCAAGAGTTGGCCGAGACCATGCAGATGCTACAATAACAGATGAATGAACACTGCTCGACAATCGCCAGGCAAGATGTTCTCTTCCTATTGGGTAACATTTCAACAGTCACGGGCATTCAGCCTCTGATCTTCAGATAAGCATTCTCCAATATGGCCTTCATGACACATGACAGTGCAGAGTCGCTGAGCAGAGACTGATAGCCAAGAACCACACACGAGGACAGCCTCAACCGAGATCTTGGGTTCATGTCACACTATCTGGAACCCCCACGACTTGCCTGGACTTGCAAAATCTCAGTAACTGTCCTGTCTGGAGACAATACACATCACTTTAATCTGTGCTTCATGCTTTCTCCACTCACATTGTCTGTACCTTTAAGACTTGATTACCTGTAAAGACTCGCATTCCAATCATTATTTTATAAATTCCTTTTGTATTTTTATATGCCCTGTTAGTGAATAGAACTCCCACTCACTTGACGAAGGGACAGCAAATGATCCAAAAGCTAGTGGTATTTGTAACCAAATAAACTTGTTGGACTTTAACCTGGTGTTGTGAGACTTCTTATTAAGATGCTGCAGCTAACTGATGCATAGCAGGGTCCCATAGACAGTAACATCATAATGATCAGATAATGATGTGATTGAGGGATGAATATTGCCCCAGGGCGGTTAGAAGAATTACCCTGCTTCTCTTAGAAATCATGCACAATCAATTCCATTGACCCGAGACAGCAAGCAAAGCTCATCAGACAAAGTGACTCATCAGACAGAGAGCATCTCTAATGACGCAGCCCTCTGTCTGTACCGCACTAGAATGTCACAGGCCTTTGGAGTGGGACTGGAAGCTTCAACTTTCAGGATGAGAGGCACTAATGTTATAGCTCCACACAGACACTGTTGTGGAGATGCCAGCATTGGACTGGGGTAAACACAGTAAGAAGTCAGACAACACCAGATTTAAGTTCGTTTAAATCAGTTGGACTTAAACCTGGTGTTGTCTGACTTCTTACTGTGCCACAGACACTGCCAGCTATGTAGTCTGGAACCAAAGTCATGTGCAAATCAGACTTCAGTCGGGGTAAGCGGTTTCCTTCCCCGAGCAACGCAAATTGGATTTTTAACCAACAACCTAGCAGATTCAGTGGCTGTTCAGTGGTACCAGTCCACAAGATAACCACACTTACCGAATTCCATAACTTGCCATGAATCATAGAATTCCCACAGTGCACAAGGGGGCTATTGGGCTCATCAAGTGAGTACTGACTCTGCAACAGAGCATCACACAGTCTCTATCACCATAGCCTCACATAATTACCCTGCTAATCTGTCTAACCTATATATCTTGGGACACAAAGGGACAATTTAACAGGCCACTCAACCTAACTTGCACATCTTTGGACTGTGGGAAGAAACGAGAACACCCAGAGGAAACCCACACTGATAGGGGAGAACATGCAAACTCCACACAGTCACTCGAGCCAAAATCGAACCTAGGTCCCTGGTGCTGTGAGGCAGAAGAGTTAACCACTGTGCCACTGTGTCGATCTAATCAGACTTGAATTTCTGGCTTGTTAATCCAATGCCATCCAACAACTAAACTATTATATTCACCTTTGCCGATCTGGCTCTGTGCACGAAATGGAAAAGGATTGTGTTCCTGGGTATCTGAATTCCTTCCTGCGATGCACCCTTGCAAACCATGTTTTCGCTTTCTCACGAGCACTTACCTTCTCTTAAACATAGATATTAAATCCAGCAACTCACTTCACAATTTATTTGCAAAAATTAAGAATTATCCTTGGAAATCGCTCTAGTGTTCATGAATTCGGATAATGGAGAATGAGACTATTTCATTAGCCCTATTTCCTGCTATTTCGCTTGAATCCTAAATTTTTATCTCCTCTCCAAGTATATATCCAATTCCCTTTTGACAGTCCCTGTTGAATCTGCTTCCCCAGCCTCTCTAGCAGATCATTTCACAACTCACAGCACAATAAAATAATTTCACTGCCCCCCCCCATAGCTCTGAAAATTATTCCTTTTCAAGGTCACATCCATTTGAAAGTTCCAATCAAAACTCATTCCAACTCAAATTCCTGGGGTTCACAATCCTCTGTCTATAACACAGAAACAAACCATTCAGCCACTGATTAAGATCCATGGGAACCTCCTCCCACCCAATCTTCATCTCACCCTGCCACCATCAATATCCTGGGGGCTTACTATTAACCAGAAATGGAACTGGGCCAGCCATATAAATATTGTGGCTACCACAGCAGGTCGGATGTTGGGAATCCTGCCGCAAGAACTTAACTCCTGACTTCCCAAAGCCTGTCCACTATCTACAAGGTACAAGTCAGGAGTTGTGATAGAATACTCTCCATTTGTCTCGATGGATGCATCTCCAATGACACTTAAGAAGTTCAACATCATCTAGGACAAAACAGCCTTGCTTGACTGGCATATCATTGAGAAATATTCACTCACCACTAATGCACAATGACAGCCATGCAATATCTATAGGATGCACTACAGGAACTCACCAAGGCAGCACTTTCCAAACCTACAACCACTACCATCCAGACTGACAAGGGCAACAGACACATGGAAACACCACACCTGAAGGTTCCCCTCCAAGTCGCTCACCATCCTGACATGAAATATATCACCGTTCCTTCACTGTAACTGGGTCAAAATCCTGGAACTTCCTCCCAGCAGCACTGGGGGTGGGGGTGGGGGGTGTCCCTTGAGGAAAATATTTTTGTTCTTGTAATTTCAGAACCAAGGGCCAATTCTGTGTCCATGTGCTCATGGCAGCCATTTTGTTGGATTTGACAGAAAGTCCATTTTAAAAATAGCAAAACCTGAAATAATGTCTGATGCAGACAGTTATGATTTCCTTCATGTTTTATTGACATAACAGTAACGCTGAACTGACTGCACCCGGAAGTATAAAAAGAACCTTTCCCCATCTCATAACACAGTTTGTTGAAAGATTCCTGGAAATTTGCCAATCGGCAATCAGTATAATGCTCCTTTCAAAAAGCAGGTTTTTATTTAATCATGGTGAGATAAACATACCAAGTCTTTGTTTTGTTAAAGACAAGAATCTTGTTCTTGGCAGAGGCCAAGAATCCCAAAGGTCACATTTATCAGAGTTTGAAGCAAATTTGATGGGAGACAATGGATTTCTGATCTGGAAGGGTCTCTGTTCTGCTCTTGACACATTATCAGGTTGTCATTCACTGTACTCAAGCTGAAATAGTCGAGAAAAAATTCCAAGTGTATTCCAAATGTATTATTTACTTTTTAAATGTACAATCACGTTTTAACTATATAACCATTTCCTTATTTATTTCATGGTGGGCTGCCTGTGATATATTGTCTGTCTCATGCTGGTAACACTGGCACATGGAGACGAAAGGAGGACTCAGTTCAAAGGTATGAAAAAAAGTGGACTGAACTGGATGATGGGCTCAAAAACACACAAGGCATGAAGGTTAATTTAACCAAATGAAAGCTTTGCTTGAATCAGCAAGTTCTGCAAAATAAGTGTAGTTGGTTCATACCTAGGAAGATAAATAAATTGAGACAATAAATGAGCTATCTTAGAGTGGTAGAATCTCTATTGTGCGGAAGGAGGCTGTTTGGCCTATTCAGCCTGTACTGACACAATCCCATACAGGTCCTATATCCGTAACCTCACATGTTTACCCTGCCACTTCCCTAACATTTTACAATGCACCTAACCCACGTATCTTGGGATATTAAAGGGCAACTTAGCACAGCCAATCCATCCAACATCTTTGGACTATGGGAGGAAACTAGAGCACCTGGAGCAACATACACAACATGGGAAGAAAATGCGATCTCCACATGGTCACCCTAGGTTGGAATGAACCCTGGTCCCTGGCACTGTGAGGCAGCAGTGCTACCCACTGTGCCACTATGCCTTCTCCCAGACCTGGAGATTGATATCGGCGGTTGAAAGACAACAAAACAGAGACAAGCTGGCTCTGGCACCTCCAGGGTGACCTTCCAAGGTGACCAAGCCAGGCAACACCTGGAGATGGCATGGAAATGAGCAGTGATGTAATTAAAAAAAACAATGAAATGGACTTAAAGCAGGCTTTACTTTATATGGCAGAAGGCCATATCAAATAAAGCTTGAAGAAAAAGGTCACAGAACCATCGGGCCTGCAGTGTTTACACACACAGGGGACCTTATCATCAGACTGATCACTAAGCCAGGCCTTGACACACAGGGGAACTCAGCAAGCAGTATCATTGTGATGAATGACTGTTGCTTAGTGGTTTAATAAAAGTGTATCACCTTTGGTGTAACTTCATCTGAATTATTGTGCTCATGATGTCCAGAATAGGGACAAAAGAACATTTAGAACAAAGAGCAAAAAAAAATTACAGCACAGGAACGGGCCCTTCAGCTCTCCAAGTCTGCAATGACCATGCTGCCCGACTGAACTAAAACCCCCTATCCTTCCGGGGACCATATCCCGCTATTCCCATCCTATTCACGTACGTGTTAAGAAGCCCCTTAAAAGTCACTATCATGTCCACCTCCACTACCTCCCTCGGCAATAAGTTTCAGGCACCCACTACTTTTACACCCCCTTTAAACCTTGCCCCTCGTACCTTAAATCTGTGCCCTCTAGTAATTGGCTCTTCCACCCTTGGAAAAAGCATCTGACTATTCACTCTGTCCATGCATCTCATAATCTTGTAGACGAGATTAGACAAGGCATAGGGTCTTACACACGTTAAAATATAGGAACATGTTGCACTGTTCTGCCAACATAATGGGAAGATTCTTCCCCATGGGTGACATGATGGTACAATGGTTAGCACTGCAACCTCACAAGGCCAGAGGCCTGGGTTCAATTCCCAGCTTGGGTCTGTGCATAGACAGCACATTTTCCCCATGCTTGTGTGCATTTTGTCTTAGTGCTCTAGTTTCCTACAACAGTCCAAAAGGCTTTGCAGTTAGATGCAATGCCATGCGAAATTCTTCCTCAGTGTATCTGAGCAGTCACTGGAATGTGGCAACGAGGGGATTTTCACAGTAACTTCATTGCACTGTTAATGTATGTTGACTTGCAACACTAATAAATAAAACTAGGTAAATAAACTGAACTTTAAACAATGCTTTATGCTGAGCTAGCTTTTAAATCTCAATGAGAGCATGGATGGAATAAATCTGGATGTCTGGGTTATTTATACCACAAGTGTAGTGTGTGAGCAGGGGAAAACTGGAGCTTAGCCCAGTTATCTTCCAAGTATAGGGTTGGTGCAGTGTTAACCTGCAGCCTTGGCCTACTTATGATGTTGATGTATTGAAGCCACCTCACCTCAGTCCGAGGTCAAGAGTAGAAGCAGCTGGAAATTTGAAACTTTGTAAACTGTTTTAAAATTTCATTCATGGGTCATGGGCATTCCTGGGTTGGCCCTGCATTTATTCCCCATCCTTAATTGGCCTTGAGAAGGTGATCCTCTTGAACTGCTGCAGTCCATCTGGCGTAGGTGCAGCCACAATGCTGTTGGGAAGGGAGTTCTGGAATTTGACCCAGCATCAGTGAAGGAACAGTGATGTATTTCCAAGTCAGATTGGCTTAGAGGAGAACCTCTAGGGGATGGTGCTCCCGAGTAGCTGTGGCCCTTGTCAGAATCACAGCAGAGAAAGAGGCACTTTGGCCCAACCTGTCTTTCTGTCAGTAGTAGTCATGGGTTACCTAAGGAGCCGAGGTAAGAAACATACTTTGAAACCAAAGACAAGTGTTGAAAATATGGTGGCACGGTAGCACAGCGGTTAGCACTGCTGCTTCACAGCTCTAGGGAACTGGGTTTGATTCCCGACTTGGGTCACTGTCTGTGTGAAGTCTGCACATTCTCCTCATGTCTGTGTGGGTTCCCTCCAAGTGCTCCCACAATGCAAAGCTGTGGAGGTTAGGTTGATTGGCTATGCTAAAAAAAATTGCCCTTAGTGTCCTGAGATGCGTA
This sequence comes from Sphyrna mokarran, assembly GCA_024679065.1. Lineage (NCBI taxonomy): Eukaryota > Metazoa > Chordata > Chondrichthyes > Carcharhiniformes > Carcharhinidae > Sphyrna > Sphyrna mokarran. Next base: position 6,523,457 of record JAGIQG010000016.1, on the reverse strand, counting down.
GGTTAGAGGGATTAGTGGGTAAATATGTAGGGATATGAAGTGGGGCCTGAGTGGGATTGTGGTTGTGCAGACTCAATGGGCTGAATGGCTTCTTTCTGTACTGCAGGCTTTCTATAAGATGAAAGGGAAATTAAGCATGGTGTTTTTACTCAATATGCTCAACTGTTTCCTGTCTTTATTCTCGCTTTGCAAACAAAATGAGTCCATTACCAAAGAGTGTTTGATAAACACAAGCCAGTATTCCAAGTATTCCAGAACTAACTTCATACCCCTGTTCCATTAATTCCTGAATCCATTCCAATTCTCTTTCTGCACTAAAGCAGACTTTTGTCTGTTTCCATAGCAAGTAATTCCTGCTACAGATCACGAGCCTGTTGCTGGGGTCTTATATTGTGGTGGCGTTACTATACATCAAGTGTGGATGTAGGAATACTATACATCAAGTGTAGGAATCTGCCCCACTCTAATCCCTTGTCTCTGGCATGTTTGGCAGTATTTTAAAGTTTGGCACAATCACCCTGTTTGGCTATTCTGAAAGCATCTTCCTTGGCCATTATGAGGGGTGGCACGGTCGTACAGAGGTTAGGACTGTTAGCCTCACAACACCAGGGTCCTAACTTGTGTACCATCATACCAAGCCTCATAATGGCCAAAGAAGATGCATTGAGAATGGCCAAACAGGTTCAATTCCATCCTAGGGTGACTGTGCCAAGTGTGCACATTCTATATCTGCACAGGTTTCCTCCAGGTGCTCTGGTTTCCTCCCACACTCCAAAGATGTTCAGGTTAGGCTGATTATTCACACTGAATAGCCACTTAGTGTCAGGGGACTAGCAGCACAAGTACATGGGATTACATGGTTATGGCCCGGGTTTGATGGACCAAATGGCCTCCTTCTGCGCTGTAGGGATACTGTGATTCTATGTAGTTCTAAGGCGGAACTCGAACCAGGAGCTTCTGACTCAGACACAGTGATACTAATCCTAATGCACCGCAAGATCTCCAGCTCCTGCAGTCAGTCAGTATTTAACAGGGTGCAGATGTGCCTTTTAACTCTGCCACTTAACAAGCTGTCAGCTCCTCCAGCGAAGGGTCTGATGAATTATGGAGTCAGAACTGAATTCCAGAGCCTATGTTCTCAGGCACTTTCTGTTAGTAAACAGGATATGTTATCGAAGATATCAGCCACTTTACAGCTGGCTGTTCGATTAACCTGCTCTTGCAGATAGGAGCAAGTGATGACAAGAAGGAAAAATATTTTACAAAAGGAATCCAACCTTCCCAGGAAACTGCTTTTATATTACAAAGATAACGAATTCTGGAAGGTTCTTTTTAATTTGGGGTAATTAAGGAGAGGCGATGGCTAAGTGGTATTATCGCTCGACTATTAATCCTGAAGTTCAGTTAATCTTCTGGAGAACCGAATTCAAGTCCCACCACAGCAGGGATGGAATTTGAATTCAATAAAAAATATCTGGAATTAAGAATCTACTGATGATTATGAAACCATTGTGATTGTTGGAAAAATCCATCCAGGTCACCAATGTCCCTTAGGGAAAGAAATCTGTCGTCCTTTACTGGTCTGGCCTAAGTGTGGCGCCAGAACCACAGCAACGTGGTTGACTTTCAAGTGCCCTCAGAAATGGCCTAGCAAGCCACTCAAAGGCAACATAGGATGGGTAATAAATGTTGGCCAGTCAACAACACACATGTTCCAGGGATGAATAAAAAAAAAACCTCCCCAGCTGCCTACTCTGCTGCCATTTTAAATTAAATACCTACTTCAGAGGCATGGAGAAAGAATTCCAAAGAATGAAAGTGGAGATGGCTGAAGGAGTGGTGCGCGAGATTGGAATTAAAAGGATGGAGAGTTTTGTCCCGTTCCACCCTCGTGGTATAGATGCTCTTGGCTCTAGCTCTAACGAAGGGTCATGTAGACTTGAAACGTTAGCTCTATTCTCTCCCCACAGATGCTGTCAGACCTGCTAAGGTTTTCCAGCATTTTCTGTTTTTTTGTTTCAGATTCCAGCATGTGCAGTATTTTTGCTTTTATGGAAAATTCTGGGGTTGGCGGGGGGATGCCGCAGCAGGTTACAGGGACAGGGAGGGCAAAGGTCATGAAGAGAATTAGACATGGTGGTGAGGCTTTAAAACTGACAACCTTTGGGGAAAACCGGATGACACTGCAGGTCAGTCAAAGTCGAAGGTGAAGACTGAGCGAGACTTGACACAGAACAGGGTTGCAGGAAGCAGGTTTCTAAGATCGGGGGGGTTGGCGAACACGTAACAATTAAACTATTAGACAAACTGAGCCTTGAGGTGGCAAAAATAATGTTTGAGGGTTTCAGCAGCGTTGAGCTGAAGGAGAGTTGGAAGTGGCTGTTGATAATGGAGGCAATATCCGTTGGTCTTTGTGATGGTGAATGGGTGCAGATGGAAGATCAGGTTCACAATGCTGAAGTGATGAAGGGTCTGATTCAATCTGAGGCAGAGTCTAAGGAGGCAGGACCACATTGGTGACAGTGGCATTGATGTAGCTGGCGGGGAGGGGAAAGAGGGCAATGATGCTCATCAATGACCTTGGTCTCCCCTGTGTTTAACTAGAGGATGAGGGAACCTCCTGCCCATTCAGCAGTCTGATAACTCAGCCAGTGAATAGACCAAAACTGGCAATTAGTAGATAAGGTATGCGAGCTTAGTGGAGATGTGTGGGGGAATGTTTTTACACAGAAGGTGTTGGGGGCACTTACATTACATTACATTGAGGGCCGAAGGGCCTGTACTGCTGTAATGTTCTATGTTCTATTAGCCACGTTTAAGACTTATCTTGATAGGTAGATGAACAAACAGGGAATAGAAGGATATACGTTGGTGTAGATCAGCACAGGCTTGAAGGTTCAAAGTGCTGTACTTTTCTTTGTTCTTCTGTTCTTTGAATGCATATGGAAGTGAAAGTACATTATCAAAGCGGCAGCGCGTAGTTGAGGAAGATGAATGGGGCAAGGAGAAATATGGAGAAACCCCAAGGAGTTTGAACATAAGACATTAGAATCAAGAGAATGTTACTCTCCTTTCTACCATTCAATAAGGTCATGTTTGAATTTATTGTGTTCTTTCCTACCTGTCCTCCTCGACTGTCTATTAAAAATCTGTTTAACTCAGTCTTGGCTATATTCAGTGACCCACATTTTCCACTGCTCTCTGGGACAAAGTTGCAAATTCTCACAACCCTCTAAAAGAAAATTTTTCTCATTTCCAACCAAAATGGAAGACCCTTATTTTTAAATTGTATCCCCTCCCTTAGTTCTCAATTACCTGTTACGAGGGAAACATTCTTTCAGCATCTGTCAAGCCTTCTTTGAATCCTATATGTTTTAATAAGGCCATCCCTCATTCATCTAAATTCCAATGAGTATGGGCCCCAACCTGTCAACTTTTCCTCGTAAGACAAACTCTGTCAATGCAGAAATCAGCCTGGTGAACCTTCTCTGAACTGCTTCCAATGCAAGTAGACCCATGATTAAATAAGGAGACTAAAACAAACACAATATTCCAAGTGTTATCTCATCAATGTCCTGTACAGTTGCAGCAAAACTTTCCAACTTTTATACTCCATTTCCCTTGTAATAAAGGCCAAAATTCCATTTGCCTTTCAAAGTACCTGCTTTTGATTTGATTTATTATTGTCCCCATGTATTTGGGTATAGTAAAAAGTATTGTTTCTTGTCACTATACAAACAAAGCAAACCATTTATAGAGAAGGAAAGGATACACTGCAGACTGTAGTTCCACAGTCATAGCTAGGGTGTAGAGACATCAACTTAATATAAGGTCGATTCAAAAGCCTGACGGCAGCAGGGAAGAAGCTGTTGTTGAGTCAGTTTGTACATGACCTCAGACTTTTATATCTTTTTCCTGACAGAAGAAGGTCAAAGAGAGTATGTCCAGAGTGTGTAGGATCCTTGATTATGTTGGCTGCTTCTCCAAAACAGTGAGAAGTGTAGTGGAGCCAATGGATGAGAGGCTGGTTTGAGTGATGGACTGGACTTTGTTCACAACCCTTTGTAGTTTCTTGAGGTCTTGAACAGAGCAGGAACTGTAGCAAGCCGTGATATATCCGAAAAAGATGATTTCCATGGTGCATCTGTAAAAGTTGGTGAAATTCATAGCGGTCATGCCGAATTTCCTTAGCCTCCTAAAAATGTAGAGGTGTTAGTGATTTTTCTTTTGCTATATCTTCATACAAACATTTTATGGTTCTTCTAGATCCCGGCCATTTGCAGTCTTTCTCTATTTAAATAATATTCTGCTTTGCTGGACAACTTCAAATTTGACACATTGTGTTTCATCTACCATTTGTTTGTCTGTACCTTTAACCTATTGTTATCCCTTTGCAGACTCCCTGCATCCTCTTTACGACTTGCTTCTCTACCTACTTTTGCATCAATACACGCAGTCCAAGTCAGACGAGGGTACAAACTGTGGAGTTTTAAACCAAAGTTCAAAGCAGAATGAGGGGAGTAATTTCTGGAGATTCTCAGCACCAGTCAGGGGTGACTGTGGGTGGCGCTGCAATGATTCCCACTCTGCCCAGACTCTAGGTGGTGCTGCAATGATCCTCCAAGTGTAGCTATCAATCAACCACTCTTCCGAGGCTCTGGGTGGCACTGCAGTGCTTCATATAGTCCAGCTGTCAATCATTCCCCCACTCTGCCAAAGTCTGGGTGATGCCGCAGGGATGGCATTAAATTGAGAGAGGGTTATGCCCTGTAAGGAATCTACATTTCTATGAATGTGCAATGAGACTTGGGACTTACTATAAACCAGGTACTGAAGGTAAGCCTGCAGGTGCAACAGGCAGTTAAAAAAAAGCAAATCGTATGTTAGCTTTCTTAGTGAGAATTCAAGTACCGGAGCATGGATGTCTTGCTGCAATTATACAGGGTCTTGGTGAGGCCACACCTGGAGTACTGTGTGCTCCTTATCAGAGGAAGAATGTTCTTGCTGTAGAGAGAGTGCAGCAAAAGTGTACCAGACTGATTCCTGGGATGGCAAGTTTATTGTATGATGAGGTTAAATTGTTTTGGATTATATTCATTCGAGTTCATAACAATAGTTGGGGTGGTGGTGGGGGAAGGTGGCTGGATATCAGTGTAATGTATAAAATTCTACCAAGTCTCGATAGGCTTGGATATTCTTGATGATGGAGGAGTCCAGAACTCCACCGGACATAGTCTGAGAATAGGGGATAAACCTTTTAGGATTTGATTCATTACTGTCATATGTATTGGTGAGAATGGAGAAATTTCTTCACCCAAAAAATGGTAAGACTGTACAATTTGCTACTACAGAAAGCAGTTATGGTCAAAACATAGTATGTTTTCAAGAAGGTGTTAGATATAGCTCTTGGGGTGAAGTGTATAAAAAGGGTATGGAAGAATCAAGCTATAGAATTGGATGATCAGCTGTGATCATAATGAATGGTACTGTAAGCTTGAAAGGCCAAATGGCCTACTCCTATTTTCTCTGATCCTCCTAGTGCAGTTGTCAATCATTTTCCCACTCTACCCAGACTCTAGATGCTGCTGCCAGGATCCTCACAAGGAATAACTGTCAATCATTCTCACACTCTTCCCAAATTCTGGTTGACGCTGCAAGGGTCCTCATAAAGCATAACAGTCAATCATTCCCGCACTCTTCCCAGACTCTGAACAAAGAACAATACAGCACAGGAACAGGCCCTTCCACCCTCCAAGCCTGCACCGAACAGTGTTCCTAACTAGACCATCCATTTGTATCCCTCTATTCCCAGTCTATTCATGTGGCTATCTAGATAATTCTTAAATGATCTTAGCATGTCTGCCTCAAGTAACTTGCTTGGTACTGCATTCCAGGCCCCCACCACCCTCTGAGTAAAAAACGTCCCCTGCATATCATATTGAACCTTGTCCCCCTTACCTTGAACTTGTGACCCCTTGTGTTTGTCATTTTTGACCTGGGAAAAAGCTTCCAACTGTTCACTCTATCTTTGCCCGTCATAATTTTATAAACTTCTGTTAGGTCGCCCCTCAACCTCCATCTTTACAGGGAGAACAGCCCTAGTTTATTCAATCTCACCTCATAGCTAATACTCTCCATACCAGGCAACACCTGAGTGGCGCTGCAAAGCTCTTCATAGGGAATAACTGTCAATCATTCCAGCACTCTTCCCAGATTCTGGGTGATGCTGCAGGGATCCTCACAGGGCTCAACTGTCAATCATTGCCACACTCTTCTCAGACTCTGGATGACACTTTAGGGATCTTCACTGCAAGGCTCCACACAGGGAAACCTGTCAATCATTGCCACAATCTTCCTGGACGCTGGGTGACGCTGCAGGGATCCTCACAGGGAATAACTGTCAATCATTGCCACAGTCTTCCCAGGCTCTAGATGGCGCTGCAGGGATCCTCACAGGGAATAACTGTCAATCATTGCCACACTCTTCTTAGGCTCTAGATGGCGCTGCAGGGATCCTCCCCGGGAATAACTGTCAATCATTGCCACACTCTTCCCAGACTCTGGGTGACGCTGCAGAGGGAATAACTGTCAATCATTGCCACACTCTTCCCAGACTCTGGGTGACGCTGCAGGGATCCTCACAGGGAATAACTGTCAATCATTGCCACACTCTTCCTAGACTCTAGGTGGCGCTGCAGGGATCCTCACAGGGAATAACTGTCAATCATTGCCACACTCTTCCCAGACTCTGGGTGACGCTGCAGGGATTCCCCTATGCCGTGTATGCATCACCGCCTTATCACAAAAGGAGGAGCCGGCGCTGGCGGATAGGTTCCACTCAGCGTTGTTGGACTGCCTACTTCGAGTTACCCTGCTTAATGTAAGCAGGAATATCATAATTGAGCCATTTATGCTTTGTGCAATTTGTAGGTATAATAATAGGTTTTTTTTTAAATCCTCCGGCCCCTGTACAAAGATGGCCGCCGCACCGTCCGTTTGGAGATAATGATCATGTGTGAATGCGCGATGACATCATCGGGTGCGGCGTCAAGACGCAACGTAAGGATGCCAGCTGGCCCGCCCCTGGAATTGTTCCGGAGACGGGGCGGGGCACGAGGATTCAGGGGGCGGGGCGGGGGGCGGGGCGGGCAGCCGTTGGCGTATGGGGGCGGGGGGGACGGAGCGGCGAGCGGGGGGGGAGGGGCGGGGCGGGGCGGGGAGCGGGAGGGGCGGGGCGGGGCGGGGAGCGGGAGGGGCGGGCGGGCAGCCGTTGGCGGTGAGCGGGCCGGGGGCGGGGCCGAGAGCGGGGGCGGGGCCGAGAGCGGGGGCGGGGCGGATCCATTGACTTCGGGCGGGATTCTCGGGTTTTGAGGTGAGCGAGGCCGGAGAATCACGCCCAAGGATTTTGGTCATTCATTCCAATAAAAGGATAGCGTTTCGTTGCCAACTGTTTATGTTCCGTCAA